>JAKSZP010017094.1:0-334395 GCA_022478985.1 Massospora cicadina
AGTCTCCACTTGATAAATCTCTTTCCTCTTGACATCAATAAGCAATTCTAGAGTAAACAAGTCGATTTTCCACCACTCCTCACCACACCAATCTCCAAATTTATGTTTTTAGATCCACCACCTGCTGCCCCATACTGGGGCAGCAGTGCTCCACCCGCTAGCATTTACCACCCAGAAGGCAAACGTGTGCGGATTGGTTCATCCAATTCACCAAATATATCTAGCTGCTATGTCCCTCCAAGAAACTTAGCACTCCACCTTACATGAGCCCATCCAACCCACCCCCACCCCCTAGCCCTACCGCAATCAAATATTCACTTTTGCCTCTGCGTCAAGTATTGACGTCACTTCCCATATGCCAACAAAGCAATTATTGAGATGTTAACGACCACCTTTGCATAAGAAGGGTTTATCGCCTTCTGCCTTTACAAGGGCTATATATGATATTGGATTCCCCACCAAAGAGGACACAGCCGCTGCTTCAGCTACACCATTAATTTATAAAATACCCCCATTACCACCACTTGAACACGCCTCCCAGATGATACCACACTTGTGGTAACCTTTGCAAGCCTCCCCTAACACCTTCCCCCTCAAACACTTTAGTAGAGTTGATGTCAGGGTTGTCCACTTTTGGCCAAAACCATATCCTCCAATTCATTGTCCCAAGTGGTGCTGAACGCTTCGTGGCACCTCAGACAATGTACACCATTACCCCCATTAGCTGAACATGGCCCAGCACATCCCACCGCGTGCCTACATACCATCCACACCCAACCATCTCTTTTGGGCCTGCACTAACAACAATTGCAAAATTTGCCCCCTCTGATATGATTTGGACCATACCAAAAAGGTATATTATATAATTCACACCCTGCAAACACGGCCAAAACCACCCATGAGGCCACCCCAAAAGCGTTTAAGTGGGGGTTTTGGCTGCCTCCGCCCCCACAGGACACGCACTTGATCAAAAGCAACATCTAGGACCTCAAACCCAACTGGTCAATGCGCACCCATGCCAACCAATTGGGTGTAGGCTTGGACACATGTTCAATCCAGAAAATCTCCCACCCCTTAGCCTACTTAAACAAAATCACCTTCCACCATATCTTTCTGAATCAACCAAAATCCCTGGAATTTATAGGAGGAAATGACTAAATCTGGTAAAATTGTCCCAACCAAGTTATCCAATTGATATAAAACCTTATCTGAATTCAGAATTAATACCTCAACTATGACCAACTGATATGTACCCAAACCTAATACCTTTTTCCAAAGTGACTACAACCTTGTCGCGGTCATGATGGCCTCACCCAATAATCTCCATTTTTGCAAACTGTTTGTAAAATCTGTCGCAGAATTTAAAAAAGGGCTGCACCACCCATCGTTTCCCTCCAATTTTACTCCTACCACAAAAGAGAAAATCCAACGCCTCTATGAAACTGCCACCACCGCTATCAAGTACGTTGCTGAACTGGCAGATTTTTCCCCATCCACACGCACCACAAGAGCAAATATTGTTAAGTTAGAAAAACTTCTCGACACCTGCATCCAGGCTGAACACCATGTTGCTGAACTCATAGAGGATTTAATCCAGGCCCAAATTGTCAATCTCAACAACTATCTACACCTTGACCCTCATCCCACAGATGCCGTAACCCACTTGCTCTCAGCATTGATCCGCCTCTACAATGCTGAGCCTGATGATGACCCACCCAATCCCCCCCCCTCTGCCATGATGTGATAAGTGGCTCGCCACTGTGCCACTTGGTAGATTACTTTTTCATTTCTTTTTGTGTCTCACTGCCCAAAAAGGTCGGTTGATTCATGTTTTATTATCAGTTGGTTTAGTTTTGGAGTTTCAGTTTTGGTATTGTCTGTCCCCTGGTAGGCTTGCCTTGGTTAAATAAAATAAAATTAAGTCTCTGCTTGGCTATTCGTGAAAAGAATAGGGAATTGTTACCTATCAGATCAAAAATGTCTTCAGGATGAAGAAGCACCTGTCTAGCATTGGACCCTTTACTCACCGTGGCTTTTGGGAAATCAACAAAAATAATAGTCTTCATACTATTATTTTCCCAGTTCATATATTTTCAAACATTCAACGCAAGTGGTCAAGAATCTGTGCAGTTGAAATTAGGGCGCAGAAGCGAGCTACCATCCAGCGGCCCAGATTTTAACAAACCCAGCTTGACTAACCTAAAATAATTAATTTATCAATATACAATTGATAACTTAATTACTCACTAGTTGTTGGGATTATCCAAAATGAGAATTAAGATATCCAGCATATTAATCTGATGGATTAACCCCAGAGAATTATTAATAATAGTTAGGGCGATTGTGCTGAACAATAGTTATCATTTTAAAAGATAACTCCCATATCCACTAGTGGGACAAACCCCCTAGTGAATATGCGCAAATTAAATCTAAGTATCCGGATAATATCAGCATATCAAAGTTCAAACAACAGTTTAATCAAGCAATCATTGTTACAAGGGGTAGCATCAGTGGAGAATTTGCTTATTGAGAGCGATTTTGATATTAGCAAAGGTTAAGTGGTGCCTGATCTGCATGGAGTAGACCACTGAGAAGTGATTCAGCCTCTATAGTTAAGCGAGCCAAGGTCAATGCATTTAAATTTGGTGCTCACTACAGGGGTGGCCATCAAGACCTAGCAATCATCACAAAAGTTTTTCAGAGCAAGGTGACAATGATGCGGATACTAAGATGTATCATGGAGAGGGTGGATAGGATTCATCTGAACTCCTGATTGTTACAGATTTGGCTATGAAGAACTAGACTGGGCTCCCAGTCGGGGGTGCACAAGCACCCCAGGGAGGCCCCAAAATGCCAAAGGCATAGCAGTCTGAGCAACTAATAGCAGTGGGGTTCTACGGGAGATGTGAGGAAAGCAAAAGTTCAGTAACGTACTGAAGGCCCCAAAGGCAAACCAGATGATTGTGTTGGGGCAACTGCAAGTCTTGCGGGGGCAACCCCCAAGGGTGGGAGAGACAGGGAGGATGACAACTCCTCCAGGGTTTGCAGTTGCTGGCCTTTGGATTTGGATAGGGGGGCTTGCGCACCAGCAGGGGATGTCACAGAGGCTGCCATGTTATTGTAAATATGAGCGGAGGTATGGAAAACCACATGAGAGGGGCTGGGACTGAACTTCCCTGAAGGGGGTGCTCTAGGTTCAGCTGGTGGACTGGGCCAGTGGCGGCAGAGGCGGCTATGGAAGCCAAACCCATGTGCAGCGGGGCAGGGATGCCTGGGGCTGATTTAACCAGGGAGAAGCTTTAGAAGACTCAGTGACTGAATGGATGGAAGGGCCTCCATTAAATGGACGCCTGAAAATGAATGGAGCAGCAGGTTTATCGTTGGGGGTGAGGTGGATTATCACATTTACAATCCGCTGCCATGTGGCAGAATCGAGTGGCCAGATAATCCAGTCAGAAAACATTGGCAGGAGGATTTGGGTGATGGCACGTTTTGTCAGATCAAACAGTGGAATATTTATAATTTTTTAAGGGTAGACAGAGGCCACTGCAACTAGGTGGATACTTCAGATTTTGTTCAATGAAAGGAAAAGAATGAACTGACAACTACCCTTGGTGGGGGCAGTTGCCTTTTAAACTGGGCTATATGCATGGGGAGGTATTGGGGGATTGGTCATTTGAGGGTTGGGGAAGAAATATGGCTGGCTGGCTCGGAGGGGGTAGAAGGCTGCTCCCAATTCTGGCAAAGGCTTAGAAAATTTTTGCAAATTTTCCAAATTCTTGGGGCCAAACCGAGTTGATACTACTGATCTGGGTTCTGGTAACTAAAGTCAGCCTGTTTGCATGGCTTGGGTGGTTTGGATTTGTCCCAGGAGGCAGGGGCCCATGGATCAGATCATTTGCAATTTGAGCCTGTCCCTTGATTGGGCTACTCATGTGATCCAATCTCCCTGGATCCATTTTGGAGCATTGGGGAAGATGATCCAAGTCATTCAGGACTGGGTTTGCATTCCAAGCTGTATTCTGATCTGGCTTCCAAAGCAGGCCAGTCTGGACCAGCTCCCCCAGCCTAGAAATTGTGGCTGGGCTCCGATGTTGGGAATTGTCATTTTCCCAAATTTTGGACTTGGTTTGCCTGGGGGTGGGTGGTCCCAGGGGCCTCTCCATGCCCCTGATGTGTGCAATCTCCCTGCAAACCCCTTCTATCAAACTTACCAGGATTGAAGAGGGGGGAAGAGGTGGAAGTGGGATTTTTTTTGGTGGGAAAGCCATCACCCAGCGCTCATCTATCACATGGGCTACGTCGCCCAGCTGTGACAGAGGGTCCACTAGAGCCTTGGGGCCCCTTTTCATCTGGAAGAGGTGTTGATCCCTGTCCAGTCGCAAGGGCTGGTCCTCAGGACTTACACTACCCTTTCCTTTTTTGACAGGGAGGATTTCACCCCTGGGGGCATGGGCCAAAGCATAGTTCTTGTGGCGCTCCGATAACTTTATAGCCAGAATGGCCGCAATCTTCTGGGGAGGGCGAGGGGCTATTGGGTGGGAGGCGTGGAATTCCTCTATAAGGTCCTTGCAGTTTGTACAATCGCGCGCGTTCACCTAGCTGTTCTCATATGAGGGGTAACCTTTCCAGGCAACCAAGTACTGAATGGATTGGCAGGACATTTGGTAAGCTACAATGGCCTCCACCTCCACTTCATGGGATTCCTCGATGACAAAAGGCTTGTGGGATGTTGGCCTTTTCCCCTTAAAGGGGGTTAGAAGGGAGGTGTGGAAGACATTGTTATGCTTCCAGTGCGTGGGCAGTCTCAGGCGGTAGGCTCAGTTGCCTAGATCCTTCTCAACCTCAAAGGGTCCTAAGTGCTTGTCCGCAAGCTTGCAGGTGGGGGCTTTCAGGGGAAGATTGCGGGTATCTAACATGACAAGGGAACCTACCATGATCTCATGCCCCAGAAGACGCTTCTGAACAGCGAACTTCTTGTAGTCTTCGATGGACTTTGTCAAGTGTTTGTAAGCCAGGTTGTGCATCTCGCAGAGAGAGCGTACACAATCCATGGTGGCGGGAACTGCTGAAAAGAGTCGGGGATTAATATGGAAAGAGGGGTTGTACCCCAGAGTGGCCTCAAAGTGAGAGAAGCTAGTTGAGGAATGGAGGGAGTTGCTGTACGCGAACTGTGCTAGGGGTAGGTCCTTGGCCCAGGTGTCTTGAGAGGATGTCACATAACAGTGCAAGAACTCCTCCAGTACCTGGTTCACCCGCTCTGTCTGCCCATCAGACTGGGGGCGGTAGGCAGTGGATCTACAGGGCTTGATGTGAAGGAGTGTCAACAACTCTTCCCAGAACTGGACCGTGAACTGGGGTCCCCTGTCACTCACTATCTCCTTGGGGAGACCAAACATGGCAAAGAAATGGTTGACAAATAAATTTGCAGTCTCCACCGCAGTGATAGAAGAGAGGCAGGGGATGAAGAGTTCCAACTTGGTAAATTGGTCCACGACTACAATTATCACATCAGAGCCACAGGAGGGTGGGAGCTCCACAATGAAGTCCACTGAGACTGAGGTCCATGGCCCCTCAGCCTGCTGCATTGGGTGTAACAGTCCCTTCTTCCCTGAACGATCCAATTTTGCCTGGGCGCAGGTGACACACCGAGAGATCCAATCAGGAATGTACTTTGAGGACCCAGGCCAATTATAGGTTCTCTTTATAAGATCTGCACACTTTTTGATACCGGGGTGGCCGACGGTCTGGGGGACGTGGTGTTCCTCAATGACACGGCTGCCTAGGGAAGGAGGAGCCCAAACCTGATCACAGGACCATATTGTTCCATCCTGCAAGGTATATGGAGTTCTCCTGCGGCGCATGGACTCTAAGTCAGCCAGAAGCTCAATTCCTTCAGGGTAGCAGGTTTGGGAAGTGAGGACGCGTGGGAGGAGCGGAGTGTCAGGGTCTACATCAGCAAAGGATACAGTAGGAGGGCCAATGAGAGGATTTTGGAGGGGGACACTACCGTCATGAATCTACTGGGTCCACCTCCCCATTGGGGAACAGGGAGGGGTTATGGCTGAGCATGTTTCAGCAAGACGTTTAGGGGACCTTTGATGAATTTATACTTAAAATGGAACCCACAGAGGTCTTGATATGTGCGAGTTTGCCGGTGTCCTAGCTTCTGAGGTTTGTGGCAGTAGAGCAGGGCCTTATTGTCCGTCCAAACAATAATTTCGTGCAGGCGCCCTGCAGCAGGTATCGCCAGTGGGTGAGTGACCATGCCACTGCCGCTAGCTCTTTATCATGTATTGGCCACGCTTGCTCTGTTGCAGTAAACTTCTGGGAGTAATAGGTCACCAGGTGCTCAGCTCCCTCATGCTCCTGTAGCAGCACGGCACCCACTGCCACTGACGAGGCATCGCAGGCCACTATTAAGGGGCGGGATGTGTCAGCATGCCGCAAGACAGGGGCTGTGAGAAACACGTCCTTGATAGCCTCAAAGGCCTGCTGGCACTTGGGGGACCATGTAAAGGGGGAATTCTTCCCGGTGAGGGGGTGCAGGGGTGCTTCCAGTTGGGCAAGAGCAGGGGAAAATTTCATTAAAAAGGTGATGGTGCCAAGAAAGCTGCGAAGCTGTTTTTGAGTGGTTGGGGTAGGCCAAGACTGAATAGCCTCCAGCTTGTAGGGGGGACGGCATACACATCCTTCAGGACAAGGTTCCCTAGAAAGGTAACCTCATCCCTAAAGAATTCTCACTTGGGGTTTAACAAATAGCTCTGCCTTGTGGAGGGCTGCTACAACCACCTCAAGGTCCCTGATGTGTTGTTTGGGGGTGGGAGAATGGATCAAAATGTCATCAATATAGGCTACCACACATGAGAAACGCAAGCCCCCAACACATCATCAATGAGGCGCTGGAAGGTGGCTGGCGCATTCTTCAAGCCAAATGGCATTATTCTGAACTGGAAAAGCCCCCGGCGAGTGTGGAGGGCTGTGAGCCACTCATGTCCCCTCGCCACCCCCACCTGATTGAAGGCGTTCACCAGATCCAACTTTGAGAAGACACGAGACTTGGCAATGGCCTGGGCAATCTTCTGCTTTAATGGTAAGGGGTATGGGTCATGGATGATAATGTTGTTGGGTTGACCATAGTTGATGCAGGTGTGCAGGGACCCATCTGCTTTCCTGGAGAAAACTATAGGGGAGGCAATTGGGGAAGACTTCTTGATGAACCACTCCTTATCTAGCATGTCGTCCAGCCAACTGACAAGAGCCCTATCCTATTCCTCTATATAGGGGTAGAGGGTCAGTTGATCTTGACTAGGTCGACTGTCAGCTGGAATGTCAAGTCATATTCAGAGTGTGAAGGGAGCTTGAATGCCAGTGACATGTTGAAGATGGCCTTATATGGGGCTAGGAAGGAGGGAAAGTCCGGAGGGAGAGCAACTAGGATGGGGTCCAGTGGGGCGATGGAACCAAGGGATGTTCCCTGGGAAAGGGTCTTTAGCTTGGGAAACTCACCACTCAACTTGAGGTTTTTGAACAACACAGAGTTGGTTGCAAGATTGATATGAACTTGCTGACGGCGCCACCAGCCCACCCCAAAATTACAGGGTAGAGCAAGTCCCATACCACTGAGAAGTGGTCAGTATATCCAAAGTCATGAATTGAGAAGTGCAATGGACGTCAGATGCGGTGGGAAATCATGGACTCTGATGAGGCGCCCAGGATGGATGAAGCTTCCTCCATCTTTAGGTCCAAATACTGTGCCACAAAGAGGTCGATAAAGTTACCCACCGCTCTGGTATCAAGAAGGGCTTTCACTGTGATTTCCCCTGACTCTGAGGGAAAGTAAATGGGAAACAAGAAGTATGCTTGTTCCTCTTTATTGGGGTGAGCCAGCAAAAGGGCACCTGAGGAGGGGCCATAACCCAACATCAGGAGAGACTGGCCTGGTGGCGCAGGGGCGGGGTGCGGCTGATCCAGAGTCTCTACCACTTTCTTGTACCACATGGGTAGATGAGGGTTAATATGCACACCCGCTCCACTCTTTTCAGGGGGGAGGAGGGGTCACCCTGGGGAACAATCTCATCACACTGAGCAGACTCCGAACACTGGGGGCCCAATGATCCAGCCTCCTGATCTGGGCTGGGGGCCGGCAGTTCTGTAAGCAAGGGTTCCCCTGGGGGGAGGTAACCGGGGTGGCCACCGAGGGGGAGCAAAGGGCAGATAGACCAGGGGGACGCTTCCCTTGGCCGCGACCACAGGCAGGGGAAGGTGTGGTACAGGGTGCCTTGGGGGTGAAGACAGGACATGTGGGGTTGTGCCAGGTTCTGGCCCCCATTGCACGGGCCACAGAAAACGCGGCCTCTAAGGATCCAGGGAGAGGATCACAAGCTGTATGGCCCGCCGCAGTGGGGTCCAAGGCTGCGCAGAATTTGGAGACCGCGATTTCAACAGGGATGGGGACCGTTGGAGCCATGACTGTGAAGGCTTCAATCAGGGAGGTTAGGTCCGTGGTTGTCTGTCCCAAAGTAAACAAACGGAGGAGGCGTGCCAGTCCTGACTCAGGGGCTTGGACCCTGAGGTGACCAACGCCAACAAGGGGGTGGGGTTGCCTGGCTTGGCAGCAGAGCGGAGCACCCCCATGACCAAACGGCGGGCATCCCCATCCAGGGCGTCAAGGAGGGCCATGCTCTGCTGTGCATCAGAGGGAAGCGGGGATTTCCCACCATCAGCAGTGAGGCGCACCTGGAGCTCTGCCAGGACGCCCAGGACTTGATTGGCCACCTCATCAGAAGGGACAGGGGGAACCCCCAACCCTATTACATTCACTGATGGGGTGGTGCTCTCCATTGGTGCTTGGTGGGGTGGGGACCAATTCAGCCAAGCCTGATGGCAGGCCAATATGAACGAGGCCACCGCCCAGCAGGAGAAGGCCAGGTCACAGAGGGAGAGCACATTCAGAGTGAGGGCGTAGTCCAGAACATCGCCTGTCCCAGTGAGGAGGGCGGAGAAGGCCAAAACTAGTAATCATTTCATTATGTCACAGATTTGGCTAAGAAGAACTAGACTGGGCTCCCAGTCAGGGTGTGCGA
Organism: Massospora cicadina; assembly: GCA_022478985.1. NCBI lineage: Eukaryota > Fungi > Entomophthoromycota > Entomophthoromycetes > Entomophthorales > Entomophthoraceae > Massospora > Massospora cicadina. The sequence continues at coordinate 9,087 of JAKSZP010017094.1, forward strand.
GCACCCCGTGGAGGCCCCAGAATGACAAAGGCATAGCAGTATGAGTGACTAATAGAAGTGGGGCTCTATGTGAAACGTGAGTAAAGCAAAAGTTCAGTAACGTACTGAAGGCCCCCAAGGCAAGCCAGATGGTTGCATTGGGGGTAACCGCGAGTCTTGAGTGGGCAACCCCCAAGGGTGGGAGAGGCAGGGAGGATGACTCCTCCAGGGTTCGCTGTTGCTGGCCTTTGGATTTGGATAGGTGGGCTTGAGCGCCAGCAGGGGATGGCACAGAGGCTGCCACGTTATTGTAAATATGAGCGGAGGTATGGCAAATCCCATGAGAGGGGCTGGGACCAAGCTTCCCCTGGAGGGGGCACTCTAGGTCCTGCTGGTGGACTGGGCCAGTGGCAGCAGAGGCGGCTATGGAAGCTGAACCCACGTGCAGTGATGCAGGGACGCCTGGGGGCTGCTCTAACTGGGAATCTGCTTTGGAGGACTCTGCAACTGAACAGATGGAAGGGCCTCTGTTAAACTGATGTGTGAAAATAACCGGAGCAGCAGGTTTGTTGTTGGGGGTGAGGCAGATTATCGCATTTATGATCCACTGCCATGTGGCAGGATTGAGTGATTGTATAATCAGTCAGTGAACATCGGCAGGAGGATTTGGGTGATGGCACGTTTTGTCAGATCAAACAGTGGAATATTTATAAATTTTTAAGGGTAGACAGAGGCTGCAGCAACTAGGCGGATACTTCAGCTTTTATAAAATGAAAGTAAAAAATGAACTGACAACTACCCTCAGCGGGGGCATTTGCCTTTTAAACTGGGCTATATGCATGGGGAGATATTGAGGGATTGGTCATTTGGGGGTTGGGGAAGGGATTTGATTGGCTGGCTCGGAGGGGGGTAGAAGGCTGCTCCCAATTTCTGGCAAAAGCTCCAAATATTGAAAATTTTTCCAAATTCTTGGGGACAAACCAAGTTGATACTACTGATCTGGGTCCTGGTGACTTGAGTTGGCCTGTTTGCATGGCTTTGGCAGTTCAGATTCATCCCAGGAGGCAGTGGTCCATGGATCAAATTATTTGCAATTTGAGCCAGTCCCTCAATTGGGCTACTTGTGCGATTTGAGCTCCCTGGATCCATTATGAGCATTGGGGAAGATGAATCAAGCCATTCAGGACTGGGTTTGCAATCCAAGCTGTATTCCGATCTGGCTTCCAAAACAGGCTAGTCCATATCAGCTCCCCAGTCTGGAAATTTGCTGGCCAGGCTCCGATGTTGGGAATTGCCATTTTCCCAAATTTTGGACTTGGTTTGCCTGGGGGTGGGTGGTCCCAGGGGCCTCTCCATGCCCCTGATGTGTGCAATCTCCCTGCAGACCCCTTCTATCAAACTTACCAGGATTGAAGAAGGGGAAGAGGTTAGAGTGGGATATTTTTTGGTGGGAAAGCCATCACCCAGCGCTCATCTATCACATGGGCTACGTCGCCCAGCTGTGACAGAGGGTCCACTGGAGCCTTGGGACCCTTTTTCGTCTGGAAGGGGTGCTGATCCCTGTCCAGTTGCAAGGGCAGGTCCCCAGGACTTACACTGGTGAGGGGTGAGGAAACCATTCATAAAAGACTACATACCATTAGATTTGAAGTGCACAATTTGCTTAATGATCTTGAGCATGTCAAGGAGACCTCTAGAAGAGCTAGAACCGCCTCACTACACATAGTGGTAGGACCCTCACTAATTGTTAAGCTTGAACTTACACTTAAGAACTTTAAGGAAAGACTTTTATGCATCTTTAAAGAGAATGATGAAACCATCAAAGCTCTTCATGAATATGGAGAGCGCTTGGAACAGCACAATAACATGCTGTTTCTAATGGACAAGAGTATAGAAGACCTGACTGCGCAGATGAATATGTTACCAGAGCCTACCTCTACTTGACCAATAACTCAAATGGAGGCACCTATGTGGACCTCTCAAAGGAATGCACCACAACTGATCAAAACTATTACTCAGCTGATTATGATGCTTACCGATCTTGGTAAAGAATATATCATTTTTAAACCGTATATCAAGACCATGTATAACCAAGCGAGGGGACAATTGTAAGTTTCCTCCATATGTATGAATATAGCATGGATGGCGCTAGCGATCACCAGAAGGTTCACCACGTATAAGAGTTCATGAGCTGTGAGGCCATGAGATCCTCAGAGCGAGCTTAAGGCTTGGATTATCTTGGAACATTGTCAAGAATATCTTACTCTCTGAGTTCATAGTGAAAAGGATGTCTGAATGTGAAATAAGAGTTCCTGTTGACGAAGATGGGAAAAAGCAAGTCAGCTGCAAATTATGCTTTTTTTTATCACCTTAAGGCCTAAAAGTTGTAGGCTACATTAATAATTGATCTTCCTACCGCCAAAACCGTTTTAAGCTAGCTCCCTGGTGAGGCATCCCAATCTGAAGATGCACATGACTTTGGCGGTCAAGAGCGTGAAGTCCCAATAAAGAGCTTAAGGAGGCACTTCTTGACGTACAAGGGACGTAAAAATCTGAATTTATGCAATAGCACCTATACTACTCCCTCAAGGAGTCAACAAGGCCGTTTATGCGCCTATTATAATAGTGAAAACCCCAAGAAGAAGAGTAAAAAACCGCCTGAACGCTTGCCACGCCAAGTATTTAAGTGTCATAAGTGTCACCATCTTGTGCATTTCATTTTGATCCTGTCCATTAGTTACCACCAAAACAAGGGAACTAAACTCTAAATACAATACATCCAACAGCATAAGCTGGGTGGATCTTTAAACTGAGGTTGAGGATGAGAGTGAGTATGAAGTCTTTGCTAGCGCGGGTTATCATGTGCTAGGGGCACCTAGCACATGATTGTACTGGCTAGGTTAAGAGCTCACGGTTCTGATGAATCTGCATTAAGTGCTAACTATCTGGCCCAAGCAAACAAGCCTACCTGAGTGATCAATTCATTAAGAAAGGAGAGTAGTGGATCTCGTCTACGTTTAAGATTTGTGCATTAAATGGAAAAAACTAACGAGGCTAATACAAGCATTATTGCTTTATAACAAATTGAGAAATTTTCCACCAATGTCCTAACCACTTGAAACATATTTAGAAAGAGCGTAACAAAGGTGGAAGTAATCATCCAGGAGGTGCGCGTTTTGACAGTTCTGGACACTGGGGCTCCAGTTAACATTGTCTCCTCCATACTCATGAATAAACTCAAGTTCATTCTTGACATTGAATACAATGTTAAATACCATATTGCAGGACTGACGTACCCACGCCTTAGGAGCTTAATCTGCTGCACCTTTACAATTTGGGTGCATGGTCCTGACGGCACTTGCAGTGGTGTTGGACTACAACCACTACGACTTCATGGTCAGGACACAGTTTTTGAGTTTGAGGCGATTATTGACTTCACCACTAGCACAGTTAGTAATTTGAGTTATTATTTTCTCTGGTTTTCAAGGACGAGGACATTAAACCACAAAAATAACGTACACGCTTGGTTAGAACAAGACAGTCAATTCATCCCATTCATTATACCTTAAATGAAAAAGGTGTAAAGCAACTACCACCTACCATGAGTGCAGAGGAAGGGCTTCTTCTGAGTGCAATTGAAAGAATAGAAATTCGACCAGGTGACCAAAGAATAATGACCTTGGTAATAAGTGTAAAGATTTCTTGACACAATATTAGAAATGTACATTTTAGATAGAAATCTGAGTGAAGGAGTCCAGAGTATTACCAGGATTCAAATTATACCACAAACTTTGGAGAGCTAAACCTTGTTTTTGGGAACATTACTACCCCAACCTCTCAGATTGAAAAGGTACAAGTTGTAGCACTGGACGAGTGATCAGTTGCCAAGATATTGAGTCCATCCACGCAGTAAGAGGCTTTGAAGAGTACAGGTTTTGGGATGTTACTCCTAAGCAGCAAAAAGAGTTGGACGAACTTTTGGACGAATTTAATGACATCTTCAGCACTTGCACCAATAAATTTGGCCTGTGTAAATGGGAGGTACATAAGATGGACACTTGTTCAGCTATCCCCTTGAAGTCTAAACCTTACCGCCTTTAAAAGACAGAGGAAGAAGTCATCACATAAGAGCTCAACCAGGTAGCCAAATCTGTGCTAATCTGTACTTTGAAAAGCCTATGGACATTTTCTTATTGCTGATGCACAAGAAAGATGGGACCCATAGTGTTGTCATGGATTAAAGCCACTTAAACGAGATCACCAAGTAGGACTCATACCCGCTGCCATGCATCAATGATGCTTTGAAGCGCCTGGGCAGCTCAAATACTTTTTTGCAATGGGCCTAACCAGTGGCTACTGGCAAATGGAGCTCTCACCCGAGGACCAGAAGAAATGCACCTCAATCAGTAGCCAAGGTTTGTTTGAACCCACAAGGATAACGCAGGGGCTCTATAACGCCCCTGCAACCTTCCAACCTGCGATGGATCGCATCTTTGGTGATCTTAAGTTATCAAGTGTTGATATACCTTGATGACATCACTGTGTTAAGTAACACATTCAAGAAAATTGCAGCACCTCCAGAAAGTATTTATGTGGCTGCGCACATCTAACATGAAACTGAAAAGAAGCAAATGTACTTTATTAAAAAGAATGTTAGAGTTCCTGGGGCATGAGATTAGCCCAACAGGAATAAGCCTCTGGTTGGGAAAGTGAATGCAATCGTGTCAATGGAGCCATCTAAGATTATGAGGGACATCCAAGTATTTTTTTGGAATGGTGGGGTACTACAGGCAGTTTATCCCCCATTTCGTGGAATTGGAGGCGCATTTTACCTACCTGCTAACTAAAGAGACAAAGCTTGTTGGGACCATCTAGTACTAAAAAAAAGAGACAAAGCTTGAATAGATCCTGAAGCAGGAGTAGGTAATCGCAGAGTTGAAGCATAATTGATAGAAGCACCAATTTTGGTCAATCCAGACTTTAACAAGACTTTTTATAAGCACACTGACGCCTGTGATGTGGGACTTGGTGCAATATTAGCACATTTATATTAAGATGGGGTAGATCTCCCAATTAGTATCACTATAAAGTATTTAGTAAGGCCAAAAATAATTACAAAGTTACTGAAGGTGAATGCCTTGCAGTAATTAGAGCAGTCAAGCACTTTAGGCCTTATCTATATAGAGTACATTCTAAAGTAGTCACAAATCATGCGTCGCTCCTCTGGCGAGAAACATAAAGGATCCAGATGGATGCCTTGCACTTTGGGATGTAATCCAACAAGATATGATTTTAATCATACATTAAGCAGGAGACAAACAACTCAACGCGGATGATTTGTCAAGACTATCAGTATTCAACCTGCAGGCACCAGAGAGCGATCACATGTACAACTTAATTGGGCTTCATGAAGAGGCCTGGAAGGAAGAAAATGAAGAAGTGAAGAGAGTCCTGAACAGATGGTTTAAGGGCACCTGGTGTATCAATGGAAATCTGCAAAAGAAGGTTCTAGACAAATGGTGTCCATACAGCTGTCCCAGTGTTTTCATGGAGATATTGATGGAGACTCACAAGCACGTGGGCCAAGGAAGATTCCAAAAGACGTTGGCATATCTCAAGGAGAGGTTTTATTGGGAATGCATGTCTGATTAAGTACATTAAGCCTTGGAGTTGTGTGTACCTTGTGCCAGTTTTTGCTCTCTGGAAAAACGATTCAAGTTTACGCCTTTTCCCCACCTCACATTTTAGCAATATCTCTATTGAAGTGGTGGGGCTCGTTGCCAACAGCATCTAATGGCATCAAGTTTATCCTAGTAGCCATTGATTATTTACTAAGTGGGTTGAAGCATCTGCGGTTAAAACATATACAGCAAATTACACTGCCTGGTTTTTGTACAATCAGGTGATCAGAAGACATAGATGCCCTCAAATTCTACTTTCAGATAATGGAAAAAACAATTTACTCAGACGCGGTGAAGAAACAAATGGATTTGGTAGGGGTGAAGCAGCAGTTCACTACTCCCCACAATCTATCCTACGATGGAAGTGTCAAGAGAGTGAACGGGACCATAGGAGAAATTTTAAAAAAGATGGCTCTTAATCACAAGTAGATTTTAAATTAGTTGCTCCCATCAGCACTGTTGGCTTACTAAATAAGTAATCACCGCATGAATAGAATGTCACTTTTCAAAAGCTTTATATGGGTGAGAGGCCGCGCTGCCTACCCTCCTGACACTCATCATCTCAAAAAATAAAAAACCTGCCACCTCGGAGTTAATGACAGGAGTTGGCTGTGGAGCTTATAGATACAGTTAGAAGCTTCACGCAACATTGAAGCGAGCCTCCCTTCAAGCAAAAGAGAAAGCTATACAAGAAAAATTTATGTGAGTTTAGCATATGAGACAAATTTTTTTACCACGTGAGGGGAACACAACCTGAGGAACTTCAAGCCATATGGACTGGGCCTGCGACCATCTTAAAAAATAGAGGAGCAAATTACTCAATCTGAGATAATGATACAATTGTAGTTCTAATAGAGTGAACGCCCAGCACCTTTAATCATTACCTCAGGTCTTGTCTTGGAAGGGGAAATGTTGCAGATAAAGCTGCGACTGGCGCTACTGGTCATTCCTCAACTGATGGAATATGTTCAAGCAACCCCTCAACCCGGTGAAGGTACTGGCAACCAGCCCACCATGAATGGGGCGATCAAGGCACTTTTTAAAAACAGGGCAAGAAAAAAATTTCAGTCAGGTTGAGATGATTTCATGAGCAATAAGTTTCATCAAAAACAAAGTAGCACCATGTGAAATAAAATTTCCTGATCATTTGGAAGAATTAATATATGAGGATGACGTCACCACCAAAATATATGAAGATTGCACATATATACCTTTGGGGGTCCAAAATAGTTTTCATTCCACCAGTGACAAAATGATTAATGAACTAAATTATGCCAACAAGAGCTTCTAGGTTTAAAAGAGAATATTACCAAATCTGGCAAACACCAATTTTCAGATTAACTCAAAGACACGATGCAAGGTGCATTGTATTGGTGCCATTGTCAAACCTGAAATCGAGATGAAGATCACCAAAACATGTAATTGACCAATATCAAAAGATAGCAAAATGAGACAACACCCAGAAGCGGGACTAGCAAAATGGCCCCTGAACATCCAGGTTCAGGGGTAACCATCATGAGATGGAGCTTGCGGTTACAAAAGTTAGCACAAAAGAACGAAAGTACTAAATCAGCAGTCAGAAGACGTCTGACTAGAGGACCTTGAAAAATTCTCAATATTGAACACCAAATTCTCTTACATTTTTCAATAATATTCATTTTGTATCCTGACATTTCCTTGGATAAAATACTTCGCTTTATATCTTAGCAAAATTTTTTCTATAGAATTTTAAGTTTATCCTTTTAATACACTTTTGTTGTATAAAGTGTACCAACCTCAAGCAACTAGTCTGAAATTGGCCAATTTGAAAGAAGACACTCTCTGTTGAGTAAGTTGGTGCTGATAACGCCAAAGGAGAAGTTGGAAAAGTTCCCGTTGAGTCCTAAGGGCCAACGTACGTCAAAAGTCCCTAAGATTGTGTCAAGAAGTTCAATATGACATAGACAGTTTAACCAAGCTTTTAATGCTAAAACCGGTAGCATAAATGGAGAATTTGCTTATTGAGAAAGATTGTGATGTTTGCGAAGGTTGTCTGTTGCCTAATCTGCACAGAGTAGACCATCTGATCAGTGAGTTAGCCTCTAAAGCTGAGTGAGCCAAGGTCAGCGCGCTGACTTCTTTAATGGGTGAGTTACATGTTATAAGACCTTGTGTCCAAGGAAATATATTTCAGATTGGAAGAAAGAGCACTTCAAAGGCTTGAGTTTTTTGGAAGCCTTTCTAAGACAATTTAAGACTACCCTGAGATGTTCCATGTGACTGTTAAAGGTTCACAAAAATACAATAATGTATTTGAGGTATACAAAGACACAGAATAGCTTCAAATCGCCCAAAATTCCGTCCATGGCGCGCTGAAAGGTGGCAGACGCATTGAAAAGGCCTTGGGGCATCCTGGTTGACTTAGCCCTTTGCTAGCCATAAATGTGCATTTTAAACTGACCTTCAGGTGCTAGCCCTAATTGCCATTATCCACTAGCAAGGTCCATAAAAATATTGGACCCAGCAAGAAAGTGGAGAGTCATCAATCCAAGGCAAGAGGTAACTGTCATTTTTGGTAATAAAGTTAAGCCCTCAATAGTTCACTACTACTTGATGACTACTATCCTTCTTCCAAACTAATAAGAAATGGAAGGCCCAAGGGCTACGGAAAGGCACCAGAAACACAACTTCAAGTAGATTCTTAAGCTCAACAGCCACTTGAGCTTCTTTAACCTTACTCTTTTGGTAGGTATGAGATTGAATGGGTGAAGCATCCTCAGTCTCAACATGATGTAAAATGCCATTATATTCACAAATCGTATGTAAAGGTTGAGAAATGGTCGATGTATTTTTCTAGTAGCAGCTTAATTTGTCTCCATTGCTTGCTGATGAGCTCTCATGCAATATTGGTATCATTTAGAGCTACTTACAGGAAAGTCCAACCCAAAATCTAAAAGGCTTCCAAAGTAACATACATCTTTAAAAGACTCTACAGGAAGTGGGCGAACATAAGCAGGAGTAGTATTAGGCCCCACTTTTCTAGGTTTGTCAGTGAGGTTATCCAGCATCACTAATATGAATCCAGAATAAGCGGTATCTAAGATTCTTGGATAGGTTAGGATCTTCTTTACGGATGGGTTTTATGCCTATTATTTCTAGAAAATTTTTCTCGAGAATATTAAAATGTACCCTGGTATTTTCAATAACCTGAGAATTTTGTGATATATTAATTAGCTTGGGCAAAAAATAGGTATCCCTTTTTAGCCATTTACTGCAGGATATGGTATCTGTACCTTTAAAGTCCCCATATGATATAAGCTTGATAATCCAACTTTTGCTTTCAAAAATGCAGGACCAAACTTTGACCTCCATCTTGGCGTCAAGGGATCCCAGAAACAATTGAGAAACTATTTTCTAAGAGTGTTAAGAACCCATCATAATAGAGCACAATGGCGGAATAGTCACGAAGAAACTGGGTTCTGGAAAAGGAGGTCATAACTCGTGTTATATAATTTAATGGCTGAGGTATTCAATGACAGCTTGCCAAAGTGGTTGACAATGAGGATTAGGCCCCAATTGACCGAGTTGATTGCGGTTCAGCTGTTCCATATTCAATGTGGTGAGTTAGTTCAGGAGCTATCCTAGTACTCTTCATTAAGTTAGATATAATGACAGTCATGGGGAGCCACTATCGACAATGCCATGGACAGGAACCTTTTAAACTAAAAAAGCGGCTCATGTGACTAAAATCCCAAATTGAGGGGCATAGTGAGAAACATTTGAGAATCATAAGAAGAAGAGTAAGCATTATCAGGTACTTTATTGCCAACTGGTACCAATTCATCTCCCTTGTTTTGGTAACATTAGACTCATTGGAGGTCACTAAATTTTCTTAAGGTGATACAGGTATGTCAATATGAAGCACCTCATCCTTTATGCTATCTGCCCCTTTCCCACTTCCTTTTCAAGTTTCTTTCAACAAGTCTTGGCACTATTACAGAATCCCTTGCAGTAGGAGCATCAAGGTCTGGGGGTCTCTTGGTTCTTGACAATGTGGATTTGAGGATGGCCAGAAGAGGCGGACACAAAAGACTTGAAATTCATTATAGACGCAGGAATCTCAATAAGTGCTTCCTTAATTCCCAGACACAGGTGGAATTGTTGTTCTGACAAATCATGTGCATTTGGATCTCAGGATAAGATCCCATCGTGGAGAGGACCGCAGTTATGGCGCCATCAGTAATATGATTAGTGGTTACCAAGGGTGGTGCTTGGGCATAGTATTAGATGGAGAATTCCATGGGACTTTCACCTTAGTTCAACCAAATGCCTATGAATGCCTTCTTTTATTTGGCTAAAAATTTGGTTGCTTCTAAACTCCTGAAATAGTGTAGTATAGACTTGTTCCAAGTGTGACATATCTTTAAATGGGAAGTTATAATTTCATAGGCCATGTTATTCAGACAGGAGTGGATGTGCCTCACCTTCTGACGGTCAGTGGCCTTTTCATTGAGCTTTCATGAGTGTAAAGGAAGGAGGAGATACTTTCCTGTCCTAGGATAACTCTCTCCTTGAAACAAGGCTCAAATTTAGTCATAATAGGTTGGAGAGAGTATTGACAGCAGGGGCCAGTGCATGTTCAGAAAGCTTGGTTTCATCATAGTTTCACGGATCTATTAGTCCAATTAACATCTTAATCCTTATAAGTCCTCCTGAACTTCTTCCCAATGGAGGTTTAAAGAAGTAAAGAGACCTTAAGAGCAACTTTCTCCATCAGAGCTTGATTTTTGGTATGTTGGAGAAGCAGCTGACTTTCACAGTTACTTAATTGAGTTTAAAAATCTTAACAGAATTCTTCAAGCTTATAGATGCAGCTATTGGTGAGCTTGAAAAATTCGCTAAATTTATCTATCTAATCTGACAAAGCATTATTAAACTTCTGGGTGGGGGGGACTTTATTTAAACAGAGCCTGCACTCTTAAACAAAATTATTAGTTGATCCTATAGGGCTTTGAGAAGCATTGTGTCGTCTCATTTCCAAAAGTAATTAAGATTGTCAGGAGTGGGTACTAAGGAACTGGATGCCCTTGAGGTCCGCGGGGACTTTAAGCCCTTATGGCCCTCTGTGGCTTTCCAGTCCCTCTGGCCCTCCTACCCCTCAGGCTCCTCCATCCCAGGGCGCTATTGTTTGAGGCTAACTCCTGGTTGCGTTGCTGGAGCAACCAAATGAGGTTTTTAATCTGATTAAAGCGTTGGCTCCAGGTGGACTTGAGGAGTCTTACATTGTGATAAAGATGATTATTGAGGTAATCAGAGCTTCTATATTAACATAGAAAGTTGGTTGTGAGACTTATTAATCAGCTTAAACCTATCTATAATGGCTCTCTGATTGTGAACAATGGAGGAGGCAGTATTATAAAAAACAACAATATTTAAGTCTAGGGTCTGTTTAAGCCCTAATTTTCAAGCGCTTCATGGTGATGTAGATCATCTATTGAAAAAAGTGGTTTATAGTTGTTGGACAAATCTTTGAAGATAGCGTTCAGTTCCTACATCCAGTTTTCCCAATGGTCTAGAGACGTGGTATTAAATCTTCCATTGTGAAAGGCACAGAGGTGGCTTTGGAATGACTAGAGCGGCCTCCCACAGATTATATGCCATTCAACATTTATTGAACAATCTTGTTGATGTTCTTATATTGTATATGACACAGATCTTGATCAATAGAAGGTAAGGTGAATTCAAGGTGGCCTGAAACTGTAGGCTTTCAGTCTGTAGAGGAGTTACTTTGTACTGTTATGTATTGATCTATCAAGTTACCCTTCTTACCAATTATGGACTGGCCTTCTTGATCGTTATAATTGTCATGATTTTAACCAGATGGATCCTTCTGATAGTATCAGAAGTAGGGGTTTTGATTTATCGGTCATAATTGCTGGCTAATTACCTAGTTTGATACTATTTAATGTTGCAAAAATAATAATTGAGTTTAGGCTCAGCAAATTCCCAGTTCGGCGCTGACTATAAAATCATATGTGATTGTGGGAATTTTTGGAGGAAAGCTGATGTATTCTTTTACAAGCATCTAAAAATGATTTCGTTAACATGAATTCAAGTTGGTGAAATCTTATCACTGCATCAACTTCCATAAGAAATGATTGTAGGATTTTCCAGCAGAAAGTCAACGTATTCATTATCAATCATTTATGCATTTGCAACTAATTTGGAGCACCGGCGACTCATGCCAAGGATTCTCAATGTTTTTTAATTATGGATTTATATACATTCAACCAGCGACTTATGCTGAGGATGGATTGACTTAATTTAATATTCTGTGATCAGATGAGCAGATCTGGAGGGAATCACTATGAAGTATGAATGAATAGTTTAAGATTTGATAGAGGTTTGGAATCAAGAGGCCAATGGGTTTTCCAGTAGTTGATTGGCCAAAGAGCACTTGGGCGCAGTAGCCCTGAAAGTAGTATAAATAGTCATTCATTCCCTCTTAATAAACATCTCTCTTACACCATTCTTAATTTTATTTGATAGTGGCTTAGAGCAGCTAGAGTAGGAGTAGATAAGACTAGGGATCCCCAATAGGCACGTGTGATCACGCCTGGAGTGGCTAGCACTCCCAGCTCCCATGCCTCTTCTCTATGAGGAACTGGTGGGAACCTGACCAGCTGGCTACCAGCGGATGAGCTGCATAGCCACCAACCCTAGTGGGGTGCAGCGCGTGAGGTGCCATAGCCGCCCAGGAAGGGGGATGGACTCTCTGGGGCATGCCCAGATGGGTTGGTAAGGGTTGCGAGGGTGGGGCAGCGTGGAAGTGCATGAGCCACCCAGGAAGGGGGTAGGACTTGCCGGGGCACACGCCAAGGATGCCTGGGGCTAAAGCCGAAGCCATTGGTGGTTAGTTGGTGGGTTGTACACAGGACTTGTAGGGGTTGGTATGCCAATGAAGGAAAAACAGCAAAGGGCCACCAGTCTTCATACTGGTTGGCCTGGCACACTAGCGGATCACATGGTCAATTTCACGACAATAATTATACATTTTTTTGTAATATACGCCTTCACTGGACAGCTTGAAGCCCCTATAGTGAGCAACACTTATGTTAGCAAATCAGTTTTCTTGACTATAAGCTGAGTTTTAAATAGGTTTTAAACATTAAATCTTATAGAAAAGGTCAATTAAGACAAAAAAATGGGGTAATAGGATATTCTATTGAATTAGAAGAATTTGATATATATTACAATTAAGGACATATTGCTGAGAGGACCTCCATGGTTCTTTATGATCAGGATCTTCCACATAATTCTAGTTTGACTGCTAGTTATAGACTTCATTTTTCTTCATTGATAACATCATTTTGACAGCATTGTTGAGAGGTTTGTATTTTAAGATTTGGTTAAAGTGGTGCAATTTTAAAGACATCTTCATTGATTGCCGTATTTATAGTGCTTCCTGATAAAATTTCCCATTGGTGCTTTCAGAATGTCGGACAATTGCAAGTCTGATACTGCAATAAGAGTGTTTTGGATTTCAATTTAGGTAACATTAACAAAAAAATCTTAGTTAATTCTTGGTGGAACCCCACAAATCAGGGTAATACTATTGCCCCAATCCTCGGATGAATCGCCCTATGGCTAGTAGCAGGGTTAAGCCAAACTTGGGGAAAAATTGGGGGAGTTGTTCTGAGGGTCCTCTCCGTCCCCTCTCTAATTAAGTATAAACACCTAAGCTTGGATCACACCCTTTTATATCTTGGAGGTGGTTTCACCAGAGTAAAATATTTTCCCACCCAATGATTGTGTCAAATATATTAAATAACTGCCTCACATATATATCCATCCTGCTAGCGACCCTCCATTGGCCATTCTTTCTAGTGAGGTGAGTCTCAAGAGCTCTGATAGGTGAAAGACCATATTACCAAATTTGGATGCACCCAAATTATATTGATTCACTTATTTATTTCACTTTGAGCTTTAATACATTTCTAAATTAATCATTGAGATATGAATAGGGTTTACTTCTTGACCCTGGATGCTTATGAATAAAACTTATAAAGTCAATCATTTAGTTTAATTCAAGTATTATTATTTTAAGTATAAGTGGTCTTTAAAATCCCACTGAGAATAATATCCCACAGTAGAAAGTGATACTTTCCTGCAAATAAGAGTAATTCCGATGTAAAAACGCACCAGAGAGCAAACCAAAAGCTGGAATTCCAACAAGTGGTGCTCACTACAGGGAGACTGTATACCACAAACATTCTTAAAAATTAGGGGGTGTTGGGGTAATTAACCCTTCTAGCCTCCCCGTTGCCATAGAAATAAGGATGGCTGCTTTGGAACAGCAGCTAGCCAGTGTCTACCCCAACTTAAAAAAGTTGAACAGTTTTCCACCCTAAAAATCTCAAAAACCTCTTAATGAGATAAGTTTACCCCAGGGGAGGGTAGCATTGCCTCATTCCTCTTCATCTAGGGATTTGCTAAGGAAGTCATGACTAACCATCACAAAATTAATTATATCTTTCCCTGTCTAAGTTGTATGGCCCAAGAGATAGTGATTACATACATGGACACCATTAATATCTGGGCAGAGGTTAAACATATGCTTATAATTGAGTTTAGCTCCCCGCAGATCTTAAAGAGAATATGCCTTTATGCGCTTTATCCTGAAAGAGGGCGAATCAGTTGCTTCATTTGTTAATCAGTTCTACAGTGAAGCTCAACCCTTGTTACTTGCAAAAATGTTGCCTCTTGATGACGCCATTGATGCCATTCTAAGTGGGTTGACTTCTCGCTCTTCCCTAGCAAGACATCTTATTTAATTAAAAGACATTTCAGGAGCATACAGGATATAAAGGAGGCCTTATTGGAGGTTGCAGATCTTTATGAAGTTGAGTTCCCCAATGAGTGGGGTTGAAACCGTAAGCCTTAACCATTGAGGATTTCTTAATATAGCCTGGCAGAAGAAGTCCACGCCGACTCTACTGACCCCTCTGGTGCTGACTAACTTTACAAAGCCAGTTCCTGTGGGGCGTCCCAAACTAGACTGCCCTCCTCCATTAGAAGTTGGCCAGAGGGAACCTGGCGTGAAAAGGTCTGGCTCTCTTCCCTCAGCTGCACCACCCATCAGGCCTTTAAAATCAGTTGAGTTTTCGCCGCCCCCCACGCATTCTCTTAAGGGGTCCATCATGGCGGCTCCACCATCACGCTTAACAAATCCGTCCTCCATAACAACCAAGGCCTCCCCTCAGACCACGCACCTGAAGATTTCTTCTCCTCAAGTGGCCCCAAAATTGGTGCAGCTACGATGCTCCCTCAAAAAGCCAAAAGAGTAGATGAGCGACAAAAGCCCTCCCCTGTGAGGAGAACAAGCTGGTTTCTTGGCCCCTCTCTTAACAACTCTTGGAGATGCATTAACAACCCCTCTGATGACATTCTTGAAGGGGGCGTGAAGCCGCGGGCTAAAATGTCCTAGGAGCCACAAGAGTTAAAGACTGTGGGGCCCAAAAACACACAAGATATTGGAGCCTACTCTTCTGTACCCATACGTATTGGGAAGCTCCTCTGTCCACCCCCACTGTGGCATTGGACAATACCACATACGACCTGCTCATTGGCACTCAATATTGATTAAATATGACGAAATTATCAGCATGAAACATGGATTTCTCTTTTTTTTAAATCAAGAAGTTCCTTTAGTCTTTATCAACGATGAACCTAAGAAGAAAGAACACACATGTGTAGTTGATTACCCTTCATCCTTCCTCTTCTTACTTTATACTACATCAGGCAGAAATACAAAAAAGATACTTGTCTCAGTGGATGCTTCAGAGGGCCTTTCATTATATGCTTCAGATAAGATAGTCATCAAGGCGGGTGCACAACAGATGATAGGCACCAATATTACTGTACAAATCCATCATAACTTCCTACTGCACTTAACAAGTATTGAGGGATAATTCCTTTGGAATCTCAATTGTTTCTGGGTATCCTAGACCCTGCTTACCAGCGACCCAACAATATTTTGCTAATAGTTCTTACTGACAAGGATATGGCGTAAGTTCAGGGGAGCGTCCCCTCTGCCTAGACCAGGTGGTGTTCTTGTTCACCACAAAAAAGGGTCCTAAAAGTGAAGATGTCCCTCTTATCTCACAAAGAAATCTTGCCCATGTGACAGAAAAGCGATAGATGACATTTCTCCCCTTGAAGATTACACCACCAGTCCACACAATTACCTCCACAAAATTAGTACGGTAAATTGAGGGAATTTGTTCTGAATCCTTGGAAGTTAGCACCCCCATGGATCTATAGGCTCTTATGAAGTCAATGGCAATGAGCTCTCAAAAAACAAGGTCTGGAAGCCTTAAATTCTCAGCAACGAAGTCTGAGGGGGCACACACATTTAATAAATAAAGAATCATGTGTCAAATTCTCAGCAAAACTCACCAATGGCATTGGACCATTGGGAAACATTGTTGTCAGCTTAAAAACTGCCTCCAATTACATTGTGGATAAAGCCCACTGGGTGTGTATCTTCCAAGGAGAATGTGTCCAGTGTTAAATCCTTGGTTAGACTTGCCAATGGCATCATACAATTGAAAATTGCTGTCACCAATTTAAGACTTAAATCTAAAACATTATGAAAAAATCTCAATGGGCATATACCTCCTAAGACAAATGTGCTTAATGTCAAATCTTTGGCGGAACTCACCAATGGCGTTGGGTCATTGTCAAAAGTTTCCGCTAGCCCAAAACTTTTCCCTCAAAATTAATTGTTGTTCAATGGATCTCGCTTAGCTGAATGGATACCAAAGTGACAGGGTGCGGGAAGGTTGGGTATCCCAAACCCGTTTCTGACCTCCTGGGACCGCCCCTATGTGAGGTTGCCTTGGGAGGTTCCCATCATCTGTCAGGCGAGATGCCATCAAGCTAACCATCGAAAATGCAGTGAAACCAAAATTTGGGTATCTGAGGTGAACTGACAGCGACTTAAACCACCACCAACTTTCAAGATCAGTTTAAGTTTTAATTTCTTTTCCCGCCTTTTTCTCAAGGTTTTCCAGGTTAGGTCTAATTATAAGGATCCAACCCTATGTTTTCTAAGTTATTACCCAAGTCAATCATATATAAGCAGTTGTAACACACTGAGGAAATTAACAGTTGAATTTTTAATTTACCATTAATTAAAATCTCCCCAAGATCACGATAATTTGATTTATTTCAAAAATCCTTTGCTAAACTTTCTATGGCACTAACAATGTGTCCCCTCAGGACCCATATTGGCTGGGCAAAACCAGTCATGATCGTAACTATAGCTCCATCTGTAGTCAACTGGGTGTATAATGTAAGAAACTTCTGGAAATTCAACCCAATTGTCAAGTCCATCCGCCAGCAGGATATTTGAATCCTGTTAGCCATCTGTCCTCACTCTAGATGAGGATCCACCACCTTGCCTCCATTTTCATACCAAATCTCCATTAGAGGGTTCCAAAATACCAAATCTGATTGCACAACTTCCTGCATTGAGGCCCAATGGTTCTGTAGTTGCAACATCCTGGTTTCTTGCCAGGTTCTTTTTTACGCTTGCAATTCACTGGCGCTCAATCATCACACATCTCCATGTACAAGTCACTACATTTAAACAGTAATGCCTCTGGCATTCTGGCTTGCCTTTTGGGTCCTTTTGCATCCGTACTGGCAGAAAAGTCTAAACTTTCTCTGCCTTCTCCCTGACATAATCAAACATCCATTGTTTCAAGCCATTTCCGCCCTCCTCGTAGAGATGTGCGCTGCAGTGGTTACCTTTACCAAATGACTGTGCAGTTGGTAACTTGTCTCCTGCTGTTTGTTTGGTCATTGCCAATTTTGTGAGCAGCGTTCAAATAGCTTTGGATAGTTTTTCCATGGTAGCATTGCCCTATTGGCCGCTACTATTCCCTCAGCGCACCATCATTTAGGGAATCCAGGTGTTCCTTCCAAAGATGTTGCTAATCAGGTCCTTGACACCCTTGTTAAGGTGCAAATGTGATCTGTAGTTTCTTCGAATAATGCCAGTTCATTTTCCAATGACCAGAAAGGTGTTGCCCTTTTGGATGTGGTTAAAGGGGAAGCCCATTGATGGGTGAAAGGGCTTCTGCATTCTGCTATAGTGAGCAGGTGATCCTACCTCACTTGTCGCAGCAGTATCAGCAGCCTTGAAACCCCCTGTACCATGTATGGAATGTTTGTTCCAATTACTCTCTCTGATCGCCAAAGCCCCTAGAATGGGCACTTTAGTCACAGCCCTCCTGAGCAAGCTCCAGCACTTGATCTTTCTAAATATATGCCAAAGAAATTTTCAGATCCTCATTGGATTCTACCTCCGCTCATCAAAAAATTTGGTCCACCACTATGGGGACAGTGGATCAAATGTGCAAGTCAGCGTCTTCCATTAATGCCTCTCTCCACCGTACTGCCCACTCTCAAGCTAGAAACTTCATGATTGGGTTGGCTGACGGGATCTCAGATCCTAATCCTTTTGTTGAATCAGTATTGGAATTGGTTCCAGGGTTGGATGCTGCTCTCGCACCCAAGTTGGCTTATCCTGGTTTACCTGTTGGTGAGTCAATGAAAGTCTAGCCTGAATAAGACAGTTCCCAAACCCTTTTTCTCCCCAATTTTGCTCCCATAAAATAGTCCAATCTTCCCGTTATTTGCTCGCTATCTCTTCAGTGTCAGCAGAAATAACCATATCTTCTAATAAACAGAATTACGCCTACTTTTCATTGCCAAAGAAAATTAGTATCATAGCTCACTAGGCATCCTTTGAGGCCTTAATTGACACTGGAGCAGCGAATAACTTTATGAGCTTAGAGTTGGTCCACCAGCTTGACCTTGACCTTGAAATGGGTCCTGCGGTGATGGTCACTTTGTTGGCCTCCCAGTCATCATACTAAGTACAGCACCCGGTTTTTTTCTCAGTTCACCAGTTTAGCATTTGTGACTGTTTTTCAGAAATGCCTAACCTCGTGTTCCCAGTAATTCTGGGAGTGGGCTGGTGGCATTAGTAGCATGTAAGGATTCACCTTGAGTTTAAAATGTTTTTGTTCTCCAATGGTTAGACAGAGAACGAGTTTCCCTTACTAGATACTCTTACTAAAACTCATGGTCATGGATCGGTCACTTCCCTTTTTCCCCTGCAGGCCTCCTATCAGATTTTCCAGAAGCTTTGATGGGATATAAAAGAATTTTTGACTCTGAGAAGATGGATTGTTTTACACCTCATACAGAATTTTACTTTAGTCTTTGGACAATGGTGCAGATAATGAACATAAACTTCCCACTGTAACTGCATACAGCGGAGGAGGAGGCTGCCCTCAATGCATGGTTGGAGACATGCTATGAAGGGTTGGTTGTTCTAAAAAACTTTCTAGGTTGCCTCTCCCATCATCTTTGCGAAAAAGGCTGATGGTTCCCTTTATCCCGGCGTTGATTACAGTCACCTTAATAAAGATTTCAGTCCATAATCCCTACCCACTGTCTTTAGAGCAGACAGTTGGCCAAACACATGCCAAGTCGCATATGTTCTCTAAACTTGATCTTGTCAATGCCTTAAATCAGATTAGGGTGATGGAAGGTTAAGAAAGGCTTACCACAATAAGAACTTAATAGGGCATATTCCAATCATGAGTGATGACTTTCAGGCTAAAAAATGCGCCAGCCACATTCCAAAGAATGATCAATATTGTGCTGGATGATCCTCAGTTCACCTTTGCAGCTGCATACTGTTGGAAATTAACCAGATGGATTTCTCCCCAATAGTAACAGAATTAGGGGTTTTGGCTAGTCAGGTGCAATTGCTGGATAATCGCCTAGTTTGATATTATCAAGTATTATAAAAGTAATAGTTTTTTTAGGTTTAACGAATTCTTAGTTCAGCGCCAACTTCAAAATAGTGGGTGATTGTATGAATTTCCGGCGGAAAGCCATTATATTTGTATCAATTATCCAACAAGATTTAGCTAACTTAAATACAAGTTTGGCAGAATCTTACCCCTGCGCCAACTGTCATAAAAGTGACTGAGTAAATTTCTAGAGTAAAGTTGAAGTATTGTTATCAATTGCTTAATTATGAATTTATTGCCTATTTTGGAGTACTGGCAACTTATTCCAAGGATACTAAAAGTATTAATTAAAAAAAGTAATCTATATATGGCTGATTGGCAACTTGTTCCAAGGATGAGTCAACCTAATATTTGGTGAACAGGATGAGCGGATCGGAAAGGAATTGGTACCATTGATGACTATTAATTGGATGTAGTTCTGGTTTGTTGGACAATGGTTATGATTAGACGCAGTAGCCTAGGGTATAAATAGTTGTCATTCACTTTCAATAAAGATCTCTCTTTTGCTCATTTGATTTTAGTTGTTAGTAGTTTGTCAGCTAGATTAATAGTGGGACTGGAGATCCCCAAAGAGGCGTGAGGTGATGCTCCTGGAGTGGCCGACGCTGCCAGCACCCATATCTCCTCCCTATGAGGAACTGGAAAAACCTGGCAACTGGCCACTAACGACAATGTACTGACTGGCTGTCAGCCCTGCAGGGTGCAGTGTGGGAGTGCCATAGCTGCCCAGGATGGGAGATGGACTCGCTGGGGCATGCCCAGATGGGTTGGCGAAGGTTCAGGATGGTGGGGCAGCACAGGAGTGCCTTGGACGCCCAGGATGGGGGCAAGACTCGCCAGGGCATACCACGGACCCTGTGGCTAAGGCGAAGTTGTTGGTCTGCTATGTTGGTGGGCTGGACGCAGACTTATAGGGGGTTGGTACACCAATGAAGGCGAAACAGCAGGGGTCAATTAGTCTCCATAGTGGTTGGCCTGGAACACTAGCGGAGCCCACTGTTCATAAAAGCAATTTTCTGATGCATACATTGATGTTATCTTGGTACACTCCTCTACTCCTGGACAATATTTAAAGGACTTGGAATCAGTAGTGACTGTCTTACACAAGGTGGGACTGTTCATTAAGCCTTCAAAATGTGAGTTTTATAGCGAGGAAGTTACCAACTTGGGAAACTTCATCTTATAAGATGGGTACGCCATTTCCTCCAAAAAGATGGACGCCATCCATAAATGGCTTACTTCAACGACCCAAAAGCAATTAAGAAGCGTTTTTAGGTGCTATCATTTTCTTGAAAAATTCTTCCCTGCCCTATTTCAGTTAGCTGCCCCACTCAATTGCTCACGGGTAAGAATGTACCTATTTGTTTGACGCTTGAGTGCCAGCAGGCATTTTAGTCGATTAA
The DNA here is from genome assembly GCA_022478985.1 of Massospora cicadina. Lineage (NCBI taxonomy): Eukaryota > Fungi > Entomophthoromycota > Entomophthoromycetes > Entomophthorales > Entomophthoraceae > Massospora > Massospora cicadina. Next base: position 30,024 of record JAKSZP010017094.1, read on the forward strand.
AGAGGTGTTCTTATCACCCCCATCCTAAAACACGCAGACCACTCCAAACCCTATGTCATAGCATGTGAAAATCATCCGTTGCAGTGGGGGCTGTCTTGCTTCAGGATCATGATGGGTTAGAACATCAAGTTGCTTACTTTAGTCCGCAAGTTCTCTCACACTGAACAGTCCTGGGCCATTTATGAAAAGGAGCTGGCAGCCGTTTTATGGGCCCTGATTAATTGGCGGTATCTCTTGCAGGGCGCTCAGCATGATTTAACAGTGTGCACGGATCACCAAAACCTTCTTAAAATCTGCAAGCCATAAAAGTTAGCACACCGGCAGGCCTGAACCTACCAGGATTTATGTAGCTTTAACTTCAACTATGTTTTTGTAAAAGAAGAGTTAATTGTCCTTCCTGATTTCCTTAAGTTGTAACACCGTACATTGTTCTGCAGAATCATATGAGGCGGATCTGGTCACAGTCATTTCCCCACCCAAATCTTATTCATTGTACCTCCTGTGGTTTTGGAAATGGACTTAGTTCCAGATGCACCCCTAATCTATCAGGTTTTAGCAGCACAAACGGCCTGTGCAGAAGATGTGGACCTTCTGGAGCAGTTATCCCTCCCTACTTCAAAACGTTCCTTATATTCTTTAGCCGAGGGCTTCATTAAATTTTGTTCACAGGTCTGGGTCCATCCCCTCCTTCAAGCTGAAGTGATTCAGTATCATCATGATCCCCCCGCAGCCAGACATTCTGGGTATGAGAAGTGTATTAAAATTAATCAATTGTACCTAAAATTGGGCGGGTTTGTAAAGGAATATTCCAGCCTGGATCGCAGACTGTGTAACTTGCATGTGGGCCAAGTCAGCCCGATCTGGAAAATTGTTCTCATTCACCCCTTACAACAGGCAGAGGGTCCATGGATTTTGTTGTTGGACTTCCTAGTTCCAATGGGTTTTACAGCGGTGGTGGTCAACCATTTTAAAAAATTTCCCCTATTGATATCATGCTCTTATGCTAATACTTCTGAGGAAACTGCCCAACTTTTTGTGCGCATTGTGTTCAATATGTTCAATATCCCACATGATATTGTCAGCAACCGTGAGCGCTAAATTATAGCGCGATTCTAAAATGAGCTATTGTCAATCTTGAGTATTACGCCCTGTCATTCCACTGCATATTATCCTGAATCTAATGGACAAACTGAACGGGCTAATCAGATCCTGTAACAGTACCTAAGATGCTACGCTGCAGCTGCTCAGGCTACCTTGGGCTGATGCCCTCTATCACTCAGTTTGCATATAACAATGGTACGCATGCCTCCTCTGGGGTTTTTCAGATTTGAAGCAACCTCGGGGTATAACCCCTCATTTTCAGTTAGTCTGTGCCTTTGCCCAGAGGTATCAGCTGTTGTCGACCATGCCAAGCACATTCAGGCCATACAGTCCTTGGATTGGGAGCATATAATTGAAGCCATAAAAGACTAGAAACTGTTCACAGATCGTAAGCAGCTCCCAGCACATGAAATAGAGGTGGGTTCATATGTCATGCTTGACATGCACCATTTCCAGATGCAGGTACCCTCATGTAAGTTTGCAAGTAAATGTTCATGTCCCCACTTGGTTGAGGAAGATTTGGGTAATAGCGCTTTCCGTTTGAAATTGCCACCTCACTAGAAGCAACACTCAGCCTTCCATGTGTCACAGTTGTCCCTGTTCAAAGGGGCAATCCCCTCAGATCCAGAGCCTATTGTGATCAAGGGTGCATAGGAGGCTGAAGTGGAAGGCATCCTGTATTCCCGCAAATCTCAGATATCTGTCCAATATTTCGTCGCTTGGAAAGGCTACCAATCTATGAGAGCAGTTGGGCAGGGCCAGGATTGTTCAGACTGATTGGAGCTGGTTGTGGACTTCCATGCCACCCATCCAGAAGCTCCTAGTCCTCCACCAAAGATCGCTACTTTAATGGCAATCAAGTTGCTCAGGGCCCATAAAATGTGGCTCTCATCAATTTCTCAGGTCGTAGCTCCCTCATATGGCAAAAGGGAAGGGTATTTAAATCTGTTGGAGCGTCCCCTCTGCTTTGTCTAGGCGGAATTCCCATTTACCACAAAAAAGGGTCCAAGAAGGGAGTCTGTTCCTCTCATCACACATGAAGACCTCGCCCATGTGGTATACAAGCTATGGGTGACAGCTCTCCACTTGAAGATTCCACTACCTGTCCCGGCAATTGCCTCAGCTGAATTAGTATGATGAATTAAGTAAATTTGCACTGAAATCCTTGAAAGTTGGCACCCTCAAGTGCTTATAGGTTCTTATGAAGTCAATGGAAAAGAGCCCTCTAATCAAGGTCTGGAAGCCTTTTACCCTTGGCAACAAAGCCTGACAGAAATACACATTAAATAAATGGAGAATCATGTGTCAAAATCTTGGCAAATCTTGCCAAAGGCTTTAGGCCATTGAGAAATGTTTTCGTCAGTTTTGGACCTGCCTCCAAATCATCAGGGATAAATCCTGACGGGCATGTACCTTCTAAGATGAATGTGCTTAATGTCAAATCTTTGGTGGAACTTGCCAATGGCTTTGGGCCATTAATAAAAGTCTCAACTATCCTAAAACCCTTCCTGAAAACTAAATTGTTGTTCAATGCATCTCACTTGGCCAAATGGACGCCAAAGTGACTAGTTGTGGGCGGTTTGGGTATCTAAACTTGTTTTTCGAATTCTTGAGACCGCCCCTATGTGGGGTGGCCTTGGGAGGTCCCCATCGCCAGTCAGGCAAGATGCCATCACGCTAAACATTGGATATATAGTGAAACTGCAATTTGGGCATCTAAGGTTGAACTGACAGTGACTCGGCCTGCCACTGACTCTTTGAGGTCTGTTCAAATTCAATTTGTTTTCCCCTTTTCGCTCAAAGTTCGCAGATTGGGTAGAAACTTGAGGGCCCCACTATCAAGCTTTTATAGTTTATTCCCCAAATAAAACAACTATTTAATCATTTGTAACACACTGAGGAAATTGACGGTCAATTTTGTTAATTTAACATTTATTTAAAATCTCTAGTGTTACCAATATTTTTATTATTTCAAATTATTCCTTGCCAAACTCCCTAAGGCACTAACAGTGTGTCCCCTCAGGACCCGTATTGGCTGGTAAAATCCAGTCATGATAGTAACTATAGCTCCTACCGCAGTCAACTGGGTGTATCATGTAAGAAACCTCTGGAAATTCAACCCAATTGTCAAGGCAATCCGCCAGCAGGATACCAGAATCCTGTGGGCCCATCTGTCCCCACATAGGCGAGGATCCGCCCCCTCGCCTCTGTTTTCATACCAAACTCTTCATTGGAGGGTTCCAAATTAATAAATCTGATCGCATAACTCTATGCATCAAGGCCCACGGGTCTGTAATTGAACAGCCTATATTCTTGTCAGGGTCTTTTTATGTTTGCAATTCATTAGCGCTCAATTGTCACACATCTCCCCGCACAAGTCATCTTCATTTGAGCAGCAATGCCTCTGACATTCTGGCTTGCCTTTTGAGTGCATTTTGCATCCTGACTGGCAGGACAGATAAAACTTTCTCTGCCGTCTCCCTGGCACATTGTTATAAAGAAGCATTAGGAAATTGGAAAAGTCTTGCTGGTTTCAATTAATGACATCCAAAAATTCCATTGTATTGGGTCTATGTTAGACATGGGCTTACCTGCCAATCAATTGTTATGCACCTTGCCTAACGTTCATCTTTCTGACGATCTAACTCCCGCTGAGCATAAAAAAAGTTCACACTCTATTGTAGTCCTATAGTGACATCTTCTCCAAATCTGATACTGACATTGGGCTTATGAAGGACTATAGCCACACCATTGATGTTGGTGATTCACGCCCTATTTGATCCAAGCCCTATCAGAAATCAAAAGTCGAGGAGCTCCAGATAAGGACGGCGCTTATATAGATACCAAACGTGGGGTTCTTGTGCCTTCTCAAAGCCCTTGGTCGTCTCCTCTATTGCTTATAAAGGAGAAGAGTGGAGGTCATCAGGTATATTTGGACTGTTACAAAACTTAACAACTTCATCAAATAAGATAGTTAACCTATCCCCCAAATTGACTACGCTCTGGCTCAACTTTCTGTAAGCAAAGGTCTTCTCCGCCATGGACCTAGTAAGTGGATACTGGCAGATGGACCTTTCTCCACAAGACCAGGAGAAATGTGCGCTCATTTGTAGTGAAGGCCTATATCAACTCACTCGGCTACCTCAGAGGTTGTGTATTGCGCCTGCCACTTTCCTGTGGGACATGGATCACATTCTGCAGGATCTTAAGTTGATTTGTGTGATCATCTAGCTTGATGACATCACCGTTTTCTCTAAAATCTTCAATGAGCATATCGCACATATTAAGGAAGTTTTTAACGCTTGAGGGTATCCAATATAAAGCTGAAGCCCTCTAAATGTATTTTTTCATGAAGAAATTAATTTTCTGGGACACGTCATTTCGCAAGAGGAGTTTAACCTCCTTACGATAAAGTTGAAGCTATAGCTAAGATGCCTGTGCCATAAACCCTACGCAATATACAAGTGTTCCTAGGCATGATGGGTACTACCATCAATTCATCACTAAATTCATTCAGCTCAGTGAGCCCCTTGTATGCCTGTTAGCTAAGAAAACACCTTTCCATTGAGGAGCGGAACAAAAGGCTTCATTTTAAACGCTAAAAAATTTGCTACAGCGAAAGCCAATCCTATGCCACCCTGACTATGGTAAACCCTTCATGCTGTTTATCAATGCCTCTGACTATGCTGTTGGAGCTATCTTGGATCAATTAGATGGTTATGGGTTTATCATCCCATTTCATACACCAAGATTTTGTGAAGGCAGAACGCAATTATTTCATCACTAATGGAGTCTTGCCATCCTTCTCACTGTCAAATATTACTGCTCTTTCCTATATGGGACCTCATTCACAGTATTTACTAACTACGCCTCTTTAAAATGGTTACAAAATATGAAGAATACCAATGGGCGGTTGGCTTTCTTGGCTTTGAAGCTCCAGCACTATGATATGATCATTGAACACCGAGCTGGGATGAGCCACATTAATGTTGATGGGTTGACTCGGCTGCCAGTCCTCAACTTAGACAATAGTGAAGCTGAGAGGCTGCATGACCTCCTAATGACCCCGGACTCTTGGGCTGATGAGGATGAACCCGTTCAGAAGATGCTAGCTAAACACTCCTGCAACACTAAGGTGGATGATGGAAAGCTATACAAAAAAGTAGGGGCAAACTAGTTGCCCTACTTCCGACCATCAGAGTGAATACCTGTCATTATGGAGTCTCATGCTATCCTATGGTATAGCGGAGTGCAAAAAGCCTATGAGTGGGTGAAAGAACGTTACTACTGGGAAGGAGTTATGGAGATCATAATCAAAGTCCTGGATGCCTGTCTGACATGTAAAAAGCAATTTAGCTTTAAGACCAGGTATCAATATAACCTAACACTCCTCAACAGCCCTTCCACAAAATAAGCCTAGATGTGGTTGTCCCCCTATCCCAAACTACGGGTGGAAATTGGTATATATTGGTAGGGATTGATTTCTTTACCAAATGGGTTGAGGCATTGGCTCTTCCAGCTCAGACGACCAAAGCCACTACTACTTTCCTCCACAAATGTGTATCTTCACTCACTATGGTTGCCCCAGGTTCTTCTCTGTGAAGAATGAAAAAAACTTCACCTTTAGAGTAGTCAAAATTCTATTTTGCTCTATGGGAACCCAGCAACTTTTCTTAGACTCTTACAACCCTTCCACCAATGGTACCGTTGAAAGAGCTAATGGAATCTTGGTCTCTCTTTTAAGAAAGAAGCCTCTTCAGACCCTCTTCACTGGAATCTATACTTACCCAGTGCCCTCATGGCCTACCAGATCAGCTATCACTTGTTATTAAGATGTCTCCTTTCCATTTATTGTTTAGACGGGAACCTGGGGTGCCAGTATTATTATCTAAAGACATTTTTACTGATAGGACTGACACTGTGAAAGCCATGAAGAAGTTGGCCCAATACATCAATCAGTTACAATCAGAGACTATGTCTAATTTGGTCAAGACTGTCACTTAAGAAGGCCAAGCAGCTAATGAGCTCCGGCCCCCTCTTCCTTCCAAGTATCTGACATGGTACTGTACTACCACAACTGTATCACCCCTATAAGGGAAAAACTCAGGTATGTTTGGGAAAGACCTTTTGTAGTAACTAACAAGCGAGGGGATAAGTACTCCATCAAATCCCTTGCTACTGAAAGACAGTGTTAACGAGTCCATGGCCTGTTCTTGCAACCTTATTCTCCCCCTAACACTCTTGAAGGGGGTGATGTTAGACAATTACAACTCTGATATTGCAATAAGAAAGTTTTGGATTTTACTTAGGTAATGTTAACCAAAAAATCTTAGTCAATTCTCGGTGGAGCCCCACAAATCAGGGTAATACTATTACCCCAATCCTCGGCTGAATAGCCCTATGGCTAGTAGAAGGGTTATGCCAAACTTGGGGAAAAATTGGGGGAGTTGTTCTGAGGGTCCTCTCCGTCCCCTCTCTAATTAAGTATAAACACCTAAGCCTAGATTACACCCTTTTATATCCTGGAGGTGGTTTCACCAGAGGAAAATATTTTCCCACCCAATGATTGTGTCAAATATATTAAATAACTGCCTCACATATATATCCATCCTGCTAGCGACCCTCCATTGGCCATTCTTTCTAGTGATGTGAGTCTCAAGAGCTCTGATATGTGAAAAACCATATTACCAAATTTGGATGCAACCAGCTTATATTGAATTAATCATCTGACACATTGAGCCTTAATACATTTTAAATATAAAGCATCAAGATATTAATAGGGTTTACTTCTTGACCCTGGATGCTTATGAATAAAACTTACAAAGTCAACCATTTAGTTTAATTCAAGTTATATTATTTTAAGTATAAGTGGTCTTTAAAATCCCCCAGAGTATAATTATCCTGCAGTAGAGAGTGATACTTTCCCGCAAATAATTGTTGTAATTCCAAAAAAACGCACCAGCGAGCAAACCAAAAGATGGAAAACCAACACAGAAACATGTTTTGGTAGAAAGGGCTCAATATTTGAATTTTTAGAGCTCATTTGGTAGGGGTTTTGATGTGCTTATTATCTCAAATCCCAACTGAAGTATTCTGGGAATACTATTTGGTTGTAGGGCTTCCTCTTGAATATGCTATTTTCATGTTGTCAATTTCATTTTACCTATTCATATGCAGCACAAAGTGCCATTTTTTGTGGCGAAGTGATGGGCCGCCATCTTTATATTTTTTTAGTGGCAGTTGGGTCCCAAGCTTGAGTTGATGCTGTTCCATGGAAATAATTCGCTATTTGAACCCCCTTAATGAGGAGGGTGGGACGGCCAAGGTTTGGTTTGACCATGGTGGCTAATTGGTTAAACTTTAGCATGGAGGGGCACCTATCCCAAGTGAGTTCCATTCCTTGATCCACGCGTCATAATTGGATGTCAAGACGTTGTATTTTCTGGTTTAACAATCTAAGCCTATCTTCAGGGTTTTTCACACTAATACTAAGACCTAGAGGCCCAGGAGGCCCAGGTTGGGCTAGCATTCCATTGCAACCAGGGTTATTAGGTGTTCCAGGAGTCTCATGGGTCCCAGGTAGTCCAGGGCTTCCAAGAGGAACAACCTCAACTGGATTTCCTAGTGGTCCAGAAAAACGATCATTGCCCTAGATAACTCAAGCATCATAAATTATCTCCTCCAGGTAATGGAAGTGATCATTCAAGGAGGCTCTCAAGTTAGCTGTCTGGGTCTATACTTCTATGGTACTAACCTAATCTGGTAGCGTACAACGTTTTCTAAGACATTGTAACGATTGGTTAGTTAGTGAAAAAACGAACCTAATTATTATTTAATCAATACGTGTTAACAAAACTGCATCTCATTGATAAGTTGCCAATTTTTACAAAAGGGTGCTTTGGTTCTCACTGCTGAATTGAGAGGCAAAATAGTAAAAATTGGCGCAGCTGAGAGCTCAAGGTTTTTGATAGCTTTAGATGGCAAAGTAGTTTCTAATATGAACTCAGCTATTTTGTAATAAGTTATATAGGGTAGGATGAATTAATTGGCGCAAGTATCGTGGCAAACTTCCTACTCCAGCCTTGTCATTGTCATGTGTTGAACTAGCGATTAAGACAAACTAGGGGTCAGTACCGCAAGTGCTTTTCTCCTGTTTTTTGTCCTCCTAGCACAAAGGCCCCATTTGAGGTGGAGTTGGAGGGCATCTTTAAAGTCTGAGATTTGTAGTTAGTACTGCTCCTCAGAAGGGGTGGGGAGGTCCACCTCCATAAATGCAGATTAAAGGTTATATTATGACGCAGGTTCTCCTACATGTGCATTAACCGCCAACTCATTGAGGCGGGTGACTTAATTGTAGGACGAGGTATCTGAAGCCACTTAATTATTTCTCCTTGCAATTGATGAGTTTACTGGAGATTAGGGTGACCTGGCATGGAGCACCTTATTTTTGTTGGAATGTGGGGGATAAAATCCAACTGTCTGGGATGAGTTCAGGGCAACTGAAGCCAGCAGTGCAGGGGTTTTTATACTCTGAAACTAACTAACAATTAAATGTAAAGGCTCCTTAATTTATGAACTATCCTTGAAGTTTTCTATATAGTAGCAACCAAAAATAATTAAGGAAAAACATAATCCAGATATTTGACAAATGAATATTTAGTGGAAACCATGTTTTAATAATTGGGGAATAGCCATGTGCTTTCAAATTAAGACCTATATTAATTTACTATTTTGGAGTTTCTGAGGCATCTCGTTACTTGTTTGTAGTAACATTTGACTATATAGATCAGATTTGGACTCTGACAATTGGATTTTTCAATTCTTTAGAACACTGATGTTTTACAGTGGGGGCTATACATAATTCCATATTGGGGATGATTCCCAATGAGAGTGTTATCAATCCTTTGGATTGGGTTTAAATACCATCATCAGAGGTGATCAAACTTTAAGTTTGGGCTAGAATTCTAAGTGGGAAAAGAGCAAGCACTACTGGTGTGTGTGTGGAGAAATCTGACGATCCTTTTATTACCATCTTGAACTCAGCTGCACAAAGAACTATTTGATATTGTCACATATTTTATTGTCAGCTGTTTTTTCTTCGTTGTCAAACAACACAGGCACAAATTCATTTGGAAAAAGAAGGGATAGTATTGTTTAGGCGATTGTACTGTTTCTGCTGGACAAAGTTTTTTTCTCTTTATGAGTCTAGGATGGGCCTCAATCTGTTGAGCCAGGTTGTATGCTCCCTATATGGTCTGATGTCCTTTGTACCATTCCATGTGAGAACCCATTACTAGTTGAAGAAGGCCCAGAAAGTGCTAGTGCCAAGATTCTCTGGGAGCTAGATGAAATCAGCTAGCTGTTGGAAAGCATGCATTTGGTTATCTAAAATCAAGACGAGACCTCATCAATAAAATAGTTATAGGAGTTGAGGTCTTGACATTACGTCGCTACCTTTGTTGATCAATTGTAAAAAGGGAGGTTGAGGCCTTCCATGAATGAAAAACTGGTAAAATAGGGTGCGTTCCCACATTTTTGCTTCTCTTTACAAGGCGTTGAGTAATGCCAGTGATTGCTGATCTTTAGAGAACTGCATAATTCTAATTAAGGTAGCTCACAATTTAAGTTCTGCATGGACTCCCAGCACCTGGTGTGCTACTCATCTGAGGGACATGTGGTAAATTCTATAACTGTCACATACAGGCTTGGGTGTTCAAGGGGGTGATTGGTTGTGCTTAGGTGAGAATTACATGGTTAATGGCTCTAATCAGTTATACCCTTGAACAACATATCAGGAGGGCGTGCATAAGGCCATATAAGCTTCATTAAGCTATAGACAACCCAAATTTAACTGGTATTGGCCACTTAACATAAATGAAGTATTAAGTGTCTACTTTTCCATGTCAGAAATTTGATTTGCTAAGGAAAGTCTTTGATTCCATTGAGAGTAATCCTATACCCATAATAGCATCCATAGTCCACATGGCATTGCCATTCTGATTATTTGTGAATATGATCCTTGAGAGGACATTTGAGGGACATACTGGTCTATGAAAGCCCCATATAAACCTATAACTGGGGATGTGTAGTAATCTCGCCCAAACCTCTCAAACTGAATGATACAGTTTGGGTTGATTGGGGGCATCTGCTTTGATCATCTTTAGAGGGGTTCGGTATTAACATTGGTGCTTTACTGGAATTGCACATGATAATGGAGAGCAGTTGCCATAACAACAATTCTGATTCCTCTCGTATCTTCAACAATTCTATCTGCCTTGACACATTCTTGGATTTTATACTGGGTACACTTTTCAAATTGGAAGTCTGCATGTTCATTTTGTGGTGGGTATCAGCGTGAATATGCTCTTGGGCGAACGATTGTTGTGGAAACTCTTTAAGGTGATTACCTTGATCCTCTCTACCAAGGAATGCTAACACTGAGAATATCAGGGAAATGGCCACTGCCATTACAATAACCAACAAGTGAGAACCCTTAATAAGTTGCAGCGTTTTCTTTAAAGGGGACAATTTCCTTTAAAATTTTATAAAATGTAAAAATTTTCTGGTTTAGAAATTATCGATTTATTAAGGAAATTATTAGAATAACCTGGCAATTTAACATAGGCAGAGTTTTGGGTCTTTATACTGGCATTGGTAGAAGAAAGATCTCTTAGGAACTTAGATGAAAACTGAATGAACAAATCTTTCTAAAGATGCTAAAAACTTTGCACAAAGTCGCTGCACAGTATTCTATTCTATGGCATCCTCAGAATTAACGTATGGTTCTTTCAGTGGTTCAACTTAAAAACCTCACCAATTTTCAAGGGCAACGACATTTTTCTCCAAACTTTGAAGTTTTTTGTTCTTTGAAATTTTCTTAATCATAACATCCGTGGTATAAATAATTTAAATACTTGGGAACTACTTTCCTTGACCAAATGAAATTAATCATCCCTTTTGAGGCGATTAAATTTTAATCAACAAATTAATTTACAAAAATTTTCAATTTAACTCTCAATTCTTGCCAGATATGCACGTGCAGAAATAATGATAATAATAAAGGGGTGTTAGTACCCGTCAATCTGAGTTAGAGGGAATTTAGTTCAAGAGCATTGGCCACCATCGCTTAGCAAGGGTATGCCACAAGTCCATTATTTTTCTCCAGCTGTGGTGCTCAGGGGGCATTCCCTTTTTTATCAAAATGATATGTATCGTCCTGACCACCCTTTTTTAGCACTAGTGGTGCCCAACCCAAAAGGGGGAGCCATCATTCATCTTTATTTGCAAATGAGCCAAATAAAGGGATTATTAGAAAAAAATCTAATATAAGCCTTAGTTATCAGCCTAGGAAGCCATGTCAAAAGGTTAGGAAGCTTTGGAGAAACTTTTGTCTGGCGCCCACTTTATCTGGTAGACCATGGAGGACAACTTAGGGGTTGGGACATCAGCGACATGATCATAAGGAGGTATAATTGTGGATTTTCTTTGTATGTGAGGCCAGTGGTGTCCATCGCCTCAACGTATTAAGCAAGTTGATGCTCAGCAAAAGTGATGAGAGCAGGCACACAAGTGAAAGACTTGATGAGCTGGCGGGTTTGGGAATCATTGGGGTCAAACAGAGAAGTTCTTGCTGCATTGATGCAAGCGCAGCTTGCTCCAAAAGTAAGCTCCTCAATTTTGTATTTTGCATCTTCATCAAAATCATGGGTGAAATTTAGGCTGGGAATACCCCCAACAAGGTGTTCCATCGCCCCATGAAGACGTTGGTGGGAGTAGCTACTGCTTTTACCACCATTTTGTTAATATTTTTATAAGCAGGGAAACCGTTTTAAGATCTAAAAAGCTCGTCCTGATCACCCTAATGGCCATGACAGGGAACTTTACACCAAGATTTTATGTGATCAGAATGCCTCAAAAACCAAAAAATTATAATCATTCTTAACCCATAAAACGTTTACTTAAATTTAATCATTAGATTGCAACCATCTAATTCGTATAACATACTTAAATTAACTTTATTCAAAAAGGAATAACATCTGGGTGAAGAATTTATTACATCGCTCCTCAATAGGGACAGCTGATGGAAAATTCATTAAGCGTGAGTGAAGATGCCAGTGGTTATTTAACTGGTGACCTTTAATAGTAGAGGATGGGAAGAATTCCTACTAAAGTCCAGAGGATATTGGTAAGCGCCAAAGTTTTCCCTGGAGTTCTCCTGGAAGGCGTTAGAGGCTTCAACTGTAATTATTGAAGAGCAACTTCTACACCTGGATATGAAGGAGTTTCCACACAGGCCCAAGAAGGGGCCAAGGAGGCTGCTGTACCCCTCACCAACATGGGCGATTTATTCCCTGTAGCGGATGAGCGGTGGTTCATACTCTATCCTCTTAGGTGTTCTCCCCTCCCAATACTTCCTACGATCAAGGAGTTGATGGAAGGGATTCAGGGGCTGTGTAAGGAGGTGGTAGAGGCTAGAGGTCATCACTATCAGGTAAGTTGCCTTACTCTCCAACTCCAGATTTTCCAAGAATTGGTTTCAAGTTCACCTAAGAACATAGTCAAATTGAATTACAAATGAGTCATTTGAATTAAACTATATCTTTGGATCCCCTTCCAAGCCTTCTGACTCACCTCATTGTATGCAAGTCCATCTTTAGTAGGTTTAGTGTTAAACTCATATGATTTAAAATCTGATTGCTTCTACCTCTCCTGCCATGTTGGTGAGTCACCAGTTTAGCTAAACAGATCGCTGCCATCCATATAGGCATGTCTGAATGGTAAAAAAATGGTAAATTTTTTGATAGCGTCAATATGATCAAGGGTTGGAGTGATTCACCTTGCTGACTTGGATCAGAATCAAAATTGGAATTACATAGTGTGATGATCCATTTAGCTCTTACATGTCTAATTCCTTGGTTCTAATGCACAACCCGTTATTCAAATATATATGACTTATAATACAGCAGCCAAAAAAGGTTCTGCGTTATTTAAAAATTATTCATTTCTCAGCTTTTACAATAAAAACCTCTAAAAAGCTTTAGGTTTTGACTTTTTAAAATGTGTTATGGTATCTCTTATATGCCATGTTCTCCAGTCTTGAGATTACTGAGCCATAGTGGCAATTATCACCACTCTCTTACCCTAAATTCTTTAATGAAGTTAATTTTGAGACTAGCCTGTGCTTGTGTCTCATCCTCAGGACTCTATGCACCGTTATCTTAACTTGTTATATGAGGTACTTCCAACCCCAATTACAAATCTCTATAGTCATTTTATAAAGGGTTTCATCTCCTTCTACAACAGATGCTTCCCTGGTACAGCCCTTGCTTTGGGGTCTACTCCTCTTGGATCCTCAGTAACGCCTACCACTACTGTTTGGCTCATATTGAAAGTATTGGTAACGCTTGTCATCAGTCACTAACTCAAACTCTTCATAATTCTAATAGATATAAATTACTGTGGTCAGATATACCCATGGTATTCTATTTTGCATTAGGGATGTCTACTCATCCAGACTGACAGGGTCAAGTTTATTAGCCATTTCCATGACAACAACCTCCTAAAGACAAATGGCATCACCAATATTTTCTTCCAATGTTGAGGGCAACTGAACTGATGTGATAGGTGATGGAGTTGGATTCTTGAGACAATGGCTATCCCCCTCAACTTGCAGGCTAGTAGGCACCACAGTTTTCTACCGTAAGTATGAAGTTATAATTATTTATCAGTTGGATCTTCCAAAACTCCTCTAGAAATTAACATATGCAAACCATGTTTAATGGAGGGTTGTTTTGATACATTGGAAATAATTAAATGCCAAATCTGACAAGAAAATTCACTCAAGTTGTAGGCCAAACCACCAGGGCGAGGTGTAGGGAAGCCAGTTCAGCTATTACCACCCTTTAGATACCAGGAAGTGAGTCTAAGGAGTTTTTCTAAAATTAATATGAATAGACCCATCATAAAACAAAATTTGGTACAGCCTTGTAAACATTGACAACCTCTAATCACCTCTGGAGGACTGAGGAACATGCACCCTTGGCATAACAGTTGTTGTCTGCCTATAAGTTGAGTTTAGGGGCATTTATACTGGCCTCTTGTCACCTCATATATAGGGGGGCCTGGTTCAAATCCTGGGCCTTGCCAATAGTGACAAGGTGTTTCTTAGATTGTCTCCAGACTTAGAGTTCAATAAACTAAGACGAGAAAATGGACAAAATCTTTGGAATAATATTAAGTAATTGGGCTTAGGGAAGTCAAGTGGATTGAGATAGTTTACAACTTTAGCAATGGTATAATTGCGGCAAATTAGAATAAAATTGGGGATCTAGTAATATTGAATTGTTCAAGTGTGGAAGCCTAGTCAGTTACCCAGTTGCTAGGTGAGCCAAGTGCCCAAATTCATAACTTTTAGATTATATCTATTCTATGTGAGATTATAAGCATGTAAAAATTAGCATGTAACTAGGAAAGGTTTTTAAAGTTCCTTAATGTTTGGACAATATAAAGTATTAGTATGAATATCAGCTCAACAAAAATTAGATCTAAGTGCAATTGTGTAAAATGGTGTGCCTGTAGTCATACCAAATTCCCAACCTTTATCCAACACCAAATGTCAGACAATTAAAAGTCTAATATTGTAATAAGAGTGATTCAGTTTATAATAATGACGAACTTGGCCAAAAGACCTGGCTGATTCTTGGTGGAATCTCTCAAATTGGGGCAATTCTATTACATCCAATTTACAGCCAAATCATCCAGATCTTAGGAATTATATGGTGCAAAACCGCGGCTGAATATGGAAAATTATGCCGAGGCTCCTCCCAAGCCTCTCAACAATGCAGCTTTAACACTTAGGTGGAGACCTCCCCCTTCATAGGGGTGGAGGGGGTCCCACAAGGTGAAGATATTTTATCGCCCATTGATTGGGTAAATATATTAACTCTTTTCCAAACGGACTAATCTTACCCAGTATTGTCCCTCACTTGTTGATTGTTTTGAAACAAAGTGAGACTTGATTGCTCAGATAGGTCAAATCCTCATAGTCCCTAATTCAGACATTCCTAGCTGATCCAAACTTCGAGCCTTGATACAATCAAATACTAATCAGTGAGACCATAATAGGGTTTATTTTTTACCCCCTCGCCACAACTAATAAACTACATAAAAAATCCAACTTTTTAGTCTTATTAGTGCTTTATTTTATTTTATTTGTACGAGGACGGCTGACCAGGGTACAGACACATCCGATATGTAGGAGAAAGAAGAGGCAAAGATAACAGAAGCGGGAAAAGAGAGAAAAGCAAGTAAAGATAACTCAGAATATGACATGGCACACTTTGGTGTGGCTGGGGCCACGGGTGGTGGGTGACTAGACCTTGGGTGGTATGGCGACCCTGGCTAGTAGGGTGTATCGCCTATGGAGACTGTGAGGTTTTCAGTGTCATATCGGAGGAACCAGATTGTAATCCATGTTCCCATCCGTTTCTTCCATTTGTGTTGGAGTGAGACGAACAGCCAGGCTTGGAGGTGGTCAGCCAAATGGTTGTGGAACCTGACGATGGTTTGGTTAAGGTTGTGGAAGACCCCATTGAATGCGTCGAGGGTAATTGTGTGAATAGACCATATTGCAATGCACACAATTAGGGCCCTCAGTGTCTGGGGAATAGGTGAGGTCATGTTGAGTGCCATGATATCACGGGACAGTCATAATTTGGTTGTGGGTGGCTGTTGAAACAAGTGCATCACGTTGGCCCAGATATGCGCAGATGGCGGGCATTCTTCTAGGCGGTGTGCTAGTGTGTTGGGTCCGCCACAGATGGCGCATGTCTTGAACATTGAGAACGTACGGTCAGCTGTTCTGTATGTGCGGCGCATGTATCGCCACATTGTAGAGCACACTTTTGGGGATAGGAGGGGACAGGTGACGATGTTCCGCACCTGTTTTTGGGTTTGTAGATCATATGGGATGTCTTGGTGGTCCAGGTAGTCGATCCTGGACAGAGGGAAGGATGGTAATGGGTTGGGCGCATTAGATACTGTTTGTCCTCTGTGGAGTTGCACATATCCAGTTTGAGGGTGGGTGTCTTCAGATTGCTGTGCATATGCGAAACTCCAATTTCCTTGTCTTAGGTTGTATAGGATATGTTTGAAATATTGGTTAGTGTTATGTGGTCCAGTGGCATTTGGGTGTGTTACAAGGTACTTCATCAGGGTCTTCGGGTTGGAAGGGGACCTCAGATGTAGTGCCCTTGCAAAATTTGTTTGGGCTGCCTTAGCCCAGTGGAAGGATGGTGGATTGGGTGACGTCGTAGAGGCTACTCATGAGCCTAGTATTTGCGTTGCTCTTTCCATGAAGTTGAGCAGCCCCATCCCTCCTTTCTTCCGTGGGCCGTACATGGTCTCCAGCCTGATAGGTGCATGGTATCCCGACCATAGCCAGTTCTGCAGGAGCTTGTAGACTGCGTCGGTGAAGTTGGCGGAGAAAGGGGTTGCATTGGCAGCAAACCATAGCTTTGATAGGGTCAGGGAGTTGGCTAATACAACTCTTCCGGTTAGGCTGGCTTTATTCCTTCGCATACATGTCATTCTTTTTGTGATGTTGTCCAATATGTTGGTTTCTATGGTGTCAAGAGCATATCCACTAGCTTCTAGCCATATGCCCAGATGACGGACTGGGTCAGTGGCGGGGTGGGGTGCAAAGGGTAAGCACAGTGATTTTATTGGCTTGGGTCTTTGTTGTGTGGTTAGGTGTGTGGTTGGTTGGTTTCTGTGGTGGTGTGGGGGTGGGGCCCAGTTTGAGCTGAATTTGCCCATTATAATTACCTCTGTTTTCTGTTTGTTCAGCATGGCATTACTCACTGATTCATTGTGAATGATGCGCTCAATCTTCCTGGCATCCCTATCGCCTGAGACTCCAATGACGCAGTCATCAGCGATAGCGAGCATTTTGGTTGGTGGTTGTCCTTTCAACCTGATTCCGGTGAGCTTTGAGTTTGAAATGCGGAGAAGGGGGTCAAGGGTGAAGTTGTATAATAGGGGGCTAAGTGGGTAACCTTGTTTGAGGCCTCTTTGGGGGGTGATGGTGTCGGTTAGGAAGCCTGGGCCTCTGATTGCAAACTTGGCTGAGCGCGTTAGGAGGAGCGCCCATTTTATAAAGCGGGGTGTTAGGTTGAAGGCCTTCAGACATTGTTCTAGGTATCCCCAGTGTACTCGGTCATATGCTTTCTTTTGGTCCAGGAAAGCAAGGGCGCCTGTGGGGTTAGCTTGGCAGATATTGGCAATTGTATGGATGTTATCCCAAATTGAGCGGTTTGGGATGAATCCAAATTGATGGTGTGAGAGGGTTGTCTGGGCGATGTAACCCAAACGTTTGGCTAAAATTTTTGTTAGTATTTTTGTATCAGTATTGGTGAGAGCAATTGGGCGCCAGTTGTTCAGATCTGCTTGGTATCCTTTTTTGAAAAGTGTGACCACGTATGCATCTTGGACGCCAGGTAGAGGGGATGTGTCTTCTAGGCACTTGTTCATAGTTGCTAGTAGTATTGGTGCGATATGTTTGAAGTGTTTTTTGAAAATTCATATGGGAGCCCATCAGGCCCAGGGCACTTGTTGCATGGGGTTGATCTTATTACCTCCCATAGTTCTTCTTTTGTTATGGGTGCTGCCAGGTCTGGTTGGCCAGCTATGGTATTGATATTGGCAGATGATAAAAAAATTCAATTTTGTTGGGTGATGCGAAATCTGCCGTGTACAGGTCAGTGTAAAATCAGTGTAATTCAGCTGATATTTCCGATGTTGTGGATGCCATTATGTCATCCATTCGGTGGATCTGTGTGCAGGTCGCCAACTTTGAAATTGGTTTAAATCGGTGGAAAAATTGGGCTGTGTGAGTTTCTCCAGATAGAATGTATTTTGATTTATAGCATATTTTGGTGTAATGCTGGTGTTTTCTAAATAGGGAGTTTACCTGTGTTGATAGTTGAAACCACAGGCGGCCCCATTGGGGGGTGTATCTCTCACTAGGTGTATTATTTTCTAGGTGTTGAAGCTGTCTGATAGCCTTGTTGATTGTCGCGGACATCACAGCTGTTTTTCTGGAATTTAGGTGGCAAGCTTTCTTAGTTGCACAAGCCTTGAAACTTTCCCATTTGGCGATACAATTTCCATCAGATGATTGTCTTACTTCCCATGTTGTTAGCACCATCTCAATCCAGAGTTTAAGTTCCAGAAGGTGGATGGTGCTCGGGTGAACTTTGTTCCAGGTGGGCAGTTTTTTGTATTTTTCTGAGGATGATAGCATTATCGAGACCATCCGATGGTCAGAGAAAGGGATAATTGTTGTTGTAAAGTTTGATACTCGGTGCTGGAAGTCTATAGGGCAAGCATCAGGTCAATCCAGGTCATTGAGACCAGCTGGTTATTGTTTTGGTGGGGTCTTGTCATGTTGGCCAGGGTGGGGGCTTGTTTGGGGATGGTGTCACATATGCCCAGTGTTGCCTTTAGTATAGTAGTTCCATGTGGCCACGGGGTATAGCCCTAGACTTGGGCCAGCGGTCGGTATTAGTGTTTAGCCAGCAGTTGAAATCCCCCACAAAAAATGTTGCCTCGGGGAATGGGATTGATAGGATATCAGACAGGAATTTTTGGCGGTCATTCAGATTATTTGGGGCATATACACACGCCACGGCGAAATTTTCTCCATTCCATTTAAGGTCCACTAGGAGTAGCCATCCCTCCAGGTGAGATGCTGTGTTTTGGATTTTTACTGGAGGGTTACAGTTTGTTCGAATTACCATCCCACAATGGTATGTCCAAAAGGATTTGGCCGGAAGGAGCATGGTTGACCATGACTCCTCCTCCCCCGGTGGACAGTGGGGTTCTTGGATGGCCAAGATATCCATGGGGATATTGCGCAGGAAAGCCATTTTTTGGCCCGGGACGTGGGGGCCTTGGCTCCTGTGATGTTGAGCGTCCCTATTTTGATTGTGGTAGTCCCTACATCAGGAATGCTGGGGTGACCCACTGAGGTCACCCAGTTCCTTCTCGCGAGTCATACTGTGAGTGTGAGGTTGATTAGCCATATTGTTATCATTGTGTTATTTGGCAATCTTAGAGCTGGCATTATTCAGTTTTTTCTGGCTTGGATTACTCCATATGTTTTGGGTTTGGCGTGTGTTGGCTTTTGCCCCATTGGAAGAATTTTTTGCCACTTACCTGTGAGTTTGATGGGTGGGAGTTGTGGGTCAGGGTGGTTGGTTCCTGTGCATAGGTGTTCTCACATTGTGATTGGCTGAAGTTGTCTTCCATGTTATCGTTGAACATATATGATTGGTTGGGAGGATTTTCAGTGGTGCAATGTGGATCTACACCCACTTGGTTGAGTGTGTTTGATTGGTTGTGTCCAACAGTTTCTTTATTTTGGTTGTTTTGGGTTTTATGTGTTTGGTCTGATTGGTTGTTCTGCTGTGCTGCCATGGCATCCGCTTGAATCTGTTCTGAGGAAATCGTGGTGCAAGCTTGGGTCTCGGCGGAACTCGCGGCCTGCTTGTGGCAGTCTGTGCACAATGACGGTCCTTGCGTGAGATGGGCTCAACCAAGGTGATATCGGCTCTTTCACCCCAATAGAAGGCAAAAGTAGAGTCTTTAATTTTCCTGAAAGTTGGGCTTGTTTCATTCATATTGTCTTCACAGAATTCCGGTGCTTCAATCCCACATTTGACGGGGCAGGCATGGTCCTTGTGGCCTATTGCTGAGCAGAATTCGCAAATGGTTGGGGTGTGCTCTGGTGTGATACAGAAGAGGCAGGATACACTGCCATTGGGGAGGTTGATGGTCGCTGTGTGGGGAATTAGGGTGATGTCCTTGGCCACATCTTGGTCAGGTTCAATAATAGCAATTGCCATTCCTGTGCACAGGTGGGGCAGGAGGGGAAATTTTTTGAATTCAAATTGTTTGATTACTCTGTAGCCTTAGAGGCCCCCGCGGAGCTCATCTGTGAGGACATCACAGTGCACGGTGCTCAGAAGTCAGTCAGATATGATGAAGAGGTCGTTTGCCTCATTCCATCATGTGCACACCATGTGGATAATTCTGTCTTCGTTGTTATTTTTATAAAAAAATTTTATTTTTGCTGCTTCTGCCACTTCTTCTGCGGACATGAACCTGACGTCCACCCATCCTCTGTGTAAATTTTTAGAATTTACTGAGATGGTGTTTGGGAAAGTTGTGGAGAAGGCCTCCCCCATTTTTTCCCATGACTTGAGGGAAGTATCGCCAACCATGATTCTGAGGCCATGTTTGAGGGAGGATAAGGGTTGAGAGTGTTCAATTTTGGTATATGCGCCCATTTTTTGCAGGAATTGAAAAACTCTGGGTGTGGCGTTGTGCTCACCCTTTTTGGTGGGTGGGTGTATCAATGTTCCACTAGGGGCGTTTTCCCCCGGTGGGTTGGAAGGGCTTTGGGCCTTTCGCGCTGGCCACTTTTGCCCAACTGGTGTTGTTGCAGACAAATTTGCTCATATTCCAGGTTGATTGTCAATCTCAGAGAAATTGCTTAGAATCGTGTTATTATTAAAAGTGATAATAACAGGAAATAAAAGCTAGTGTTTTATTCCTTTATTTATAAATAAACAAATAACCCCCTATCTAATATTTAAACCCAGCAGTATAGATTAAATCTTCTCCTGCTATTTGTTGAAATACAGGGCTGATTAGCACCAGCGAGTGTCCCTCTCCCCATATTCATACACCAAATAACAGACCATATTAATGATTTGTTTTTTTAGTAAGTTTTATGAACGATCTAAGGCTGGCATATGATCCTGTTGAGGTTGTATAATCCAAAGGGATTACAGATAAATTATTAGTTTCATAGGGCAATATAGTTTTTGTAAAAAAGCTTAAACAATCTTAGTTAATAGAATAGATATGAGGCAAAATCAGAATATGGAAGTCTTAATTTGCAGCATAAAAAGATGCTTAAAAAGGACAGTAAGTATAGTCAGGTTGATATGCTAGATAAGGGTTTTTTAGACCTACAATATTGCTTTTATCCTGACTTATACTTAAAAGGTCAATTTCCTCCATATTGCTGGGAAAATCTACATGTATAAAAAGGTTTGATAATTTTAGGAAAATTGTAATAACATAAAGATCTGCTAAGTAGAATTAAACTAAAGCTTAAGCAAAATTCCCGTGAGATTATAAAGTCTTCAATAAATATCATTTTCCAAATATTGGTATTGCTTATCTAGTAGCCATACCAATATTTTCAGGTAAATAACTTTTGAATTATGGCTTTTTATAAAATGTGAAAACAGTTTTTAGATTAGAGGTAAATATATATAATTATACAGATTAGTAAAGTCTTATTGGTTTTTTGACTTAATTCAGAACTCTAAATTTTCAACAATATATGCCCCAACAATTAACCCCCTAAATTAGATTTTTGTGAGAATATAGCTTGAAAGCTTGTATAAGAATAAGCCTATCTAATATCCAAGTCATTAGGAATCAGCACACTGCGTTCCTCAGCACCTTTATGAAAAACTTTAATGGATTTAGATAGTATAATACACATTATAACCATGTTTATTGTACTTATGAAATGAGGACACTAATTTGATCTAATATTAGCTATATATATCCTAATCTATCCTAGATAGAGTACCACATCACATCCAAACAAAATTTCTGTATCCAAAAGTTATCTCTGACGTTGCCAATTGTTAAAACTGGCGCATAGGCGTCCATTTCCAATAATTTAGGCTCTCACATACACTAATAACAGACACTGTTTGAAAATAGTCTGGGTATAAACAAATAACAGAAAACCTTTACATCTGAATGTAGGGTTTTTTTTCTAAAACAAGAGGAATCTTCCACATTATCTGGTATTGCAATTTGTTCCTAAGCTCGCTCTAAAACTCATTAGTAGATCCAAGCTATTTACTAAGTCATAAAGACCCCCTTTTAAGTGGCGAACTCACTCAGATGTGCTTTCTCTACCAGGGTTCTCATTGGGGTATTTCATGGTTACTAAGCATCCATTAGGGTTAGTATAATACTGGCGGAATCTTCCAATTATGCTGGTGAAACAAGTAAATATGATTGGATGGTATTTTCCACATAATATCTATACACCAAAGTAACTGAATTCAACAAAGGTAAATGAACCACTGACAGTTGGCCACAATAGTCATAATAGACCTATTATCAATACAAGAAGCTGATGCAGGGTAAAAAGTATATTGATGCTTATCTGAAATGTGAGGCGAAAAAAATTAAAGCCACGACGCTGCTGGAAAATAATATAAGGCAATGAGAATTGCATCAGTAGGTTTCAAGGATTTGATCAACAATACAATGGTGAGATATCATCTTTATATAAAAACCTGGGTCACATGCTCTACCAATTACTAAGATTGAATATAATCCTCTTTCTAAAGATTAGTTGAATATAAACGTAGATGTGGATAAGCTGAAAGGTTGAGAAAACCATTTAAAACAACAATTATATGCTAGAAACTGAGATTTTAACACTTAATAGCATTTCTATATGGAGCTATTAGAGAATTAGATCTTACCTGTGTACCAAGGCCTAGTGAGTGAGAAGTCTTTAGAAGTTTCAGTGAGGGACTTATTCTGTTCAAAATTGTAAAAAGGGCCATACATTACTCGTGGTCCCAATACAGGTAGCCAATTGTATAAATTATATAGATAAGAAGGCTCAAAAAATATTTTAAGAGAAGCAGACAATAAGGAAAAATGTTCCAGGTATCTTACACTAATCCTTTAAAACATAACCAGTTATCTAAAAGATATGAAATGAGATACACTTCTATGTTTAAAGAATTTGACACCTATACCTTCACCACCAAGCAATAACAGATAGGATAGATGCTGCTGCTTGGGTTTTGACTGTTAGACCTTTAAAAATCAATTCACTTCCTCTCTTTTATACCAACAAAACGTCTTATATCAGTTCTTATACTATGAAACTTATTACACTGTGCCCCACACGTAGATAATAACACATCTCAATGACCTTGATCTAGACATTTTAGTATGAAATATCCTTAGCTTTATATACAAAACTCTTGGATGAAAATTTTTATATCATGTTCTGATTATTATAAAATAAATGAAATTAATATAATGTAGATGCCATGAGATCTATATATGCACAGCTGTAAAAGTTTTGAGGATTACAAGCTTTTTATGCCAGGGGGTGGAAAACAAGTCAGTAGAGCGTGAGGGCTACCAACCTGAAGGTTGCAGAATTTGATTCCCACCCTTTGCATATCAATCTAAGTGCCAGACGAAGGAAGCTATTGGCAGTTAGTAGGTCTAATAACACGAAAACCTTATTTATGACGTAACCTGGAAGATCTGAGTCCCAATCCAGAGGTGGAAAAACTTTCTATGACAGAGTTGACCCTGCTCAAGTTTTATGTCATTACTTTCTTTCTCATTTTTGTCATGTCTGTCCCCTGGTCAGCTTGCCTAAAATATATATAAAAAGCTTTGTATGCCAAATATGACCTCAGCACTCAAATCATTCACCATTTAGATGAGTTGGTTAACCAGCTAAATTTTAATGTAAAAGAGATTCACTATTAGGCGATGAATGAAAGAGGGTTCACTTTAGATTTGACTTAAGAGTATTAATTTCATATTGATGTCATAAATAACATTAACACTATTTGTAATTAAGTTAGATTGTATGATTCTAAAAAGGAGTTTAACCAATGCACTCAAAAATAATGGGTATGTATAATAGACATGTAAGAATTACTAATAAAACCTTTAATAATAAAAAGGAGCCAAGATTCCTAAAGATCATACAGGATCTATATATCAGAACAATGAGATAAAAAGATACCTGTCAGGCAAACCACTAAGAAGTGGGGTCCATTCTTTGAGTTAAAGACGACCTTTACTAAGTAACATAAGATATGGGAAGTTACTATGGTTAGAAAAATCTAATGAAGAGCTTAAAGCTTCAAACTTAATATAGAAAGAACTATCTAGTGGCGTAATTTAGTTTAAAGAACTGTCAAGTTGTTAGCAGGATGATTGACTAATATAGAAAAGACAGATCAAGTCTGATATTGGTGAAGGTTTTTGTTTATGCAATCATAGAGCTTTACCTAAAAAAGATCTAAATAATATTCAAAGATGATCCTGTTAATTCTCAGAATTTGTGGCTCGATTTTGCTGAGTTGGTTTTGCACAGGGTATGAGCCACTGAGCAACCAAATTGGACGATATGAGGCATTAATGGAAACGGTGTGCCAAGCAAACCAGGGTTTCACTAGTTGGTAGGTGGTTTTCTTGCAGAAAGGTTTTTCTACTTGACACAGATGACAACAAATAATTGTTTCCAATATGTCATAATGCATGCTCTCCCAGTAGTATTGGGATTGTAACATCTCCAGTGTTTTCCCGCAACCCTCTGTGGCCTACAGCCCAATGAGCATCCATAATTATTGCAGGTTGGGCTGAAGGCTTAGGGAAACTCAACATCTGGTTGCCGATCCACTTATATAGTTCTCCTTCATGTAGATATGTATCCGCCCTAAGTCTGTCTAGTACCTTGATCACATGCGGTGGTTCATCCTGGTATTTATTTACCACCATCTTCTCATACATTATATCAGCTAGATCCACTGTGATTGCGACTGTTGGCAGCCTATAGAGACAATATGCATTTTAGTATTTTACTCCCAGTCAATAAAAAATTTCAAAATCATATACTTGCAGCTTCAACGCCCAACATGCGAGCCATCCCTCCGGTTCACAAAGAATCTGTAGCCAGCGCAAGGAAATGTGATCCATCACTACTTAAAAATTGTACACCATGCAGATATACTCAAAACTTTTTAAAGCATAAATTACCGCTAAACATTCTTACTCAGTAATGGTGTAGTTCCATTTGCGACAGTTCAAACTTTGACTACAGAAGGCAACAGGATACTCCACGCCATCATCGTCCTTCTGAGATAATACTGCCCCTATAGCAGAGAGCGAGGCATCCGTTTGCACTATAAACAGCTTATTGAAGTTGGGGTATTTCAAAATGGTTGCACTCACTAACGCAGTATGCAATACATTGAAAGCGTTCTGGCATTGTTCCATCCAATCAAAAGAAGCATTTTTCTTTGATAAATCAAAAAGCGGGGCACCAATGCAGCTGAAATTGGGAATTAATCGCCAGTAATACCCAACCATTCCCAGAAACACACACCTGTCCCACTTATTCACTGGGCTAGTCATCTTGCTTATTGCTTCCACTTTAGCCAGCTACAGTTTAAGCCCATGTGAGATCACAACAAACCCGAGGTATTTTAATTTCTCCTTAAAGAAATGGCACTTTTGAGGCTTACTTTTGATATTAGCGGTGGCAAGGCGCTGAAACACTTGCTCCAAGTGGTCTAGGTGCTCTGTAAATGTCCGCAAAAACATTGATGTTGGCAAGGTAAATTAAGATGCAGGACAGCTTTAAATCACCTAAAATCATATCCATGGCACGCTGGAATGTAGCCAGAGCATTACACAACCCTTGCAGCATGTGCGTCAGCTGGAACAATCCTCTCGATGTGATGATCACACATTTCTCCCATTATGTTAATGGCAATTTGATCTGCCAATACCCCAAGATCAGATCCATGGTGTAAAAATAGTTCGCCCCACCCAATTGGTCTAATGCATCATCAATCCGTGGAAGAGGGTAAGAATCCTTCTTTGTTACATTATTGAGTTTATGATAGTCAATAACCACTTGATTCATGCCATCCTTCTTTTTGATGATGAGTATAGGTGACGCCCATGGACTGTTCGACAGTCTCTACCATACCTTGCTCAATAAGTTTATCTACTTCATTGGAGACAACCTCTTCCACTGCTTTTGAACATCTAATAGGTCGTGAACAACTGGGAGGGTGTTCCCCCATGTCTATCTGATGTACCACCCCTTGAGCGCACCCCAGGTCATAATCATCATTAGCAAAAATATCCCAATACTTTTCAAATAAGGCCATAGCCTTATCTTGTTGTTCCGCTGATAATCCCGTGAGCGCTTCCCATGGAACCACAGTCAGTATGCCAAATGAGGAGCGAGCTGGTAGTCCAAGATCTTCCCATGAGCCAAAGTCATGAATACAACAAACTTCCTCAATAGGAATGAAGTGTAGGTAAGCCACCACTTGGTGCCTCCTGATTGTTATTGTCTCCTTCTGTTGGTTTGCGAGCAGCACCTTCACCTCCCCATTTCCAGGAAACAATAACCCTGGAGCCACGTGTGGTTCAAGACGCGAGTGTTGATGAGGCACCAGGATTTCTCCATAAATCCCCTTAGGGACTTCAATTTCGATCCCAGTCCCTATTATGCCCTGGTGTCCAGATGGTAAGCTTAAAGGGCGCGTTGCTCGAAGTGGAGTTCCTTTATACTCATATATCTGGTTGGGGAGGACCTTGGTCCGCTGACTCAGTCACTGGTAGCAAACAGAGATTACTCCATCACTGTAAACTAGATTGATCTGACCGGAGTGGACTAATCCAGTGGGATTCCACCAGAGGAGAAATATACTGAAATTTGTTGACTAAAAATGGTAAGGGTTTCTTCCACCATATCTATTACGATGCCAAATTTCCTCATGAAAGCCGCGCCAATTAACATATTGTAGTGGTTATTTGGCAAAACCACCATTGGAGCAAACACCTGGACTGACCCAAATTGTAGAGGCAACGCGTTATATGCTCCTTCCAACACAGTGCTGTGCATTCCCGCTGTCCCATATACTATGCAATGGTCCACATCCAGTTTCAACATAAGTTTAGCCGCAACGAAGTGGAGGCTATGTTCACAGGTGCTCCCGTGTCTATGATAGCGCGGATTTTTGTGTTTTGAACGAATAGGTTGCATAAGTACATTCTGAGTAGGAAGAATCATTGGTGTGTATTGCTTGTATGTTTAAGGGCTTTGTGCTACTCAAAAAAGAAGAAATGCCCTTGCTGACTTGAGGATACTCACTAGCAATTTTTTCCACCAGAATGGCTACGTTAACCCCTACTAAAGGAGTGACATTCAGTGAAGGATCCGGTTTGCTAATGCCAGTCTGTTCCAGGATCTGCCATGCATATGGCTTCTGCACATCCTGGCGAAACTTGACCTGATGGGGTGAGCCTTTACTCATGGAAGCGGAAGCAGGGGTATCCAATGAAAGCTGCTGGTATAACACATCATCTGATTGAGGGTTAATTTCAACCTGAAAAGATGTTTGGGGATTGTTGAGGACAAGTGATATGGACTTAGTGGAGTTAGAGCATCCCGTTTCTACTCTACTCGAGCTTTTCCCAGCTTGATTATCCTAGTTGACATTGCATACACATGTGGTTGACTAGGACAATTGGCTGCATAATGCCCTCTTTGTTCACACTGGAAGCAAGTGTTCATAAAAGGTGTGCATCTATAGTTTGGGGCGGAAGACCCAGGCCAATAATTGCCAGTAAGGTTCCAAGGTTGGGGACAAACTGGGGAAGCGTATTTGGTCCAGAAAGTGTATATTGACTCATGTGAGGGATGACTACATCCCAGCGGATGATAGCCCAGTCACTGTGACCTATATCTTACAAAGGGTTGAAGTGGGAGCAACACTAATTTCTTGGGTATGTTGGGGGCGCTGTTCATGGCGGTGAGCCACCGTAAGGCGTTCATGATCCATATAAGTCCAGTATCCCCATCCAACACATGGGACATAGCATTATATAGTTCCCAATATGGTTTGACAGCTGCCGTCATCACTATAATTACATCTTCAGTAGTTAAGATATTGGCCCCAAGAAGAACATGTGCTTCTGCTGAAAACCACTCAGCAAATTCTGATAGAGTTTTGTTTTGGTCAAACTGTATAGTTATAAAGTCAGCTTTTCATTGACACATCTTGGTAGCACCCCCAAACAGTCAGATGATAATCGCTTTTACTTGTGCTAAGATACTGTCTGTTGGAAGATAGCAGGTCACCTTATCAGTGCTTTCCACATCCAAAACAGACAGCAACAATTTTGCTTTTTGTCAAGTTTAGCTCCTTCCACAGCGAATTCAAACCGCTTAAAGTAACCGTGTAGGTTCCCATCATGACTGAAAGGAGGTAATTTCTCAATATGAACAAATTCGCTTTGCTCTGGATTCCTGCTGCAAAGGGCAGGCGAACTGTTGTCAGAGTAACTATAAGAACCATTCCTTGATATGTTATAACACAGCTGGCTGGATTGACTTGAACTCGGCAAAAAAGAATCAAGAGAGATGTTGTCACATGAGGGTTCATCATACTGCCTGATGGATATTCATTTGTTGATCCATAACATTCATCACCCAAGTTGTCACTAACTAAACCATTCCCCCCAGCTCCGGTATGCTCCACAAATTGTTTGCTGATCAACTGTTGCAACGTTTCATATTGTTGTTGCAATTTCTGGTGGACTCCCCTTTCTTTGTTCAGTTGCTTTTCCACAGCTTGTATTTGTGAAAGAACTTCTTTGATTACATACTGCAAGCAGGGTTGCTGTCAGAATGGAGGAGGACTCCTCATTGTAGATAATAGGCTTTCTGATTATTTTCAACTGTAGTTGCTTAGTGGGCTTCCTGTAGTGAGCACCACTGTTAATTCTCAGCATTTGTGGCTTGATTCTGCTGAGTTAGTTTTGCACAGGGTATGAGCCACTGAGCAATCAAATTGGACAATATGAGGATCGCCAACTTATAATAAAACTTTAAATAAAATAAGTATGGAGCTATCGTCCCTTATTATAACTTTTATTTTACTATAAATCGCAGACTTATCTGCGCGCTCCTCTTACTGTAAAAACCTCCCTCCTTGTATCTTCCATCAGACTCTTTATACCTTGGTTCCTCAGCAAGATGAGTCCTCAGCTTGGTACTCTTCTATTCTGCTTTTCTTTTCGACTTACTCTTATTTGTATTAAATCTCGGCATAAATCCTCTTGATTTGAAAAATGGCCCATGTCAATGTGCTTAAATTCTGTACCAGTTTGGTTCCAGCAGATCTCATACATTCTGCCATATTGACTTAAGGCTTATAATCCAGTCATATTGTAATTGCGACAGATCCCATGGAAAGGAATGATCTCCACAAGCTTTAAAGTCAGCCTCATCATTCTAGCCAATGAACTTCTGGAACTTCCAACCTTCATTATATCTAGAACAGTAAAGAAGTCGTTTTTGTAGATCCAATAACCCTGGACCTTATTTTTGAATAGCTTAAGAAATTTCAGGAGTGACTGTACATGGGAACACAATTAAAATTTCCCATGCATCATCATTGTTAAAATTTAAAAGTTAGATAATCATGATACAAACAGACATTTTAAAGATTTTCAAGATGATAATGCATGGGGAAGATAATTTTTTTGAGACCATAACCATGATAAATTTTTTATATGACAAAAGTCACAATTTACTATGTCTTATTTGTCTGAGGACAACTGGAGTTTTGTTGAAAAAGAAAATATTGTATTAGGAGCATTTAATTAGCCTTAAACTAGTGGATAATTAATGAAAAATTATGATTATACATTCTCCAAAAAATGGATCATCACAAAAATTTCCACCCAGTTGAACCATGAGGCACAAGTATTATTATTGCAAAGGCAAAGGCAATGTCAGACTTTGCTTTTTATTTCCTTTGAACCCCTATGAAAAGCTACCCCAAACTAAACCATTCTTTATTGCATGATCCTGGCAAGTATTTGGATACTTTGGTCATAATTAAATATTATAAAATCATAATTTACTTTAGCCTAATAAAGATATTGGAAATTTCAATCCAACTTAAAGCAAGACAATAATTTTAATAACCCACTTGGTAATACCATCCAATGAAAGGGAAATTATGAGCCTTTTATAGGATATGATGAAGTAACTCGCTAGCTTTAGGTCTCTAATGGGAACTATTATTACAACTACCCCTAAAAATGATCTAACTTGAACTATGTAGCTCCCTTTGATAATAATAAAGAATAGAGGAAAAACAACTGAGGAGGAATAATCTAATGACTTAACATTACTCTTTACCACTCAGACATTGAGATGAATGCAAAAATAAAGTCACAAACTCTTCAATCAATGTCATTCCTCCAAGTACCATTTTTTAATTACCCAGAATCACTTCTTTAAGTTATAAAAGGAAGGATACGAGATCATTTTGATAATCCCTATGCTACCAAAATTCCTAGATACCATATTTCAGATTAACTTACAAACCAGACAACTTACATCCACCAAAAGAGTCAAGGTAACTTTGCCTCTGGAGGCCTTAAACTCTCAATTCATGACTCTAGAAAGAAATTAAGACTATGAGTGACCAAGCTGACACTCCAGTTGATATTAATTATATAAAAACTTTAATCATATACAAAATACTTCTATTAATACTTTCAATAAGGTTTGGGCACGCATTATGGTTGTGAGTGACATTTACATCTACGTAATATCAAGATAATGTATGTTTAAATTAAATATTGTACTAATGTGGCTCACTTACAGTGGTATGATGCTTTTGAGATAGATAGAACTGTAAGTGAAGGAGCTTAATGCACTTTACAATGAGCTTTAATTCACTCCAGGTCAGTTACCCCTCTATTGTTTACCTAAATTAAAGACTACTTTATTTTTGGTACTAGCTTACTAAATTTCTAAGGTACTGTCCTAAGAAT
This sequence comes from Massospora cicadina, assembly GCA_022478985.1. NCBI lineage: Eukaryota > Fungi > Entomophthoromycota > Entomophthoromycetes > Entomophthorales > Entomophthoraceae > Massospora > Massospora cicadina. Next base: position 60,861 of record JAKSZP010017094.1, read on the forward strand.
GTTAAAAATAATCTCAGGAACTATTATTCAAACGTTCTTTGCACTACTCACTTAGAATAAAACTTTTCATATATAAAACAAAACATTACCATTAGTTTTATCTATACTGAAGGAATGGTAAACAAAAGTTTAACTATCTAAATTCTACAATAAACACCCTCTTGCATCCAACTATGAGCATATGGCTTTGACACTTATAGTAAAATTCACCAAACTATATTTGGTACCAGGAGAAAGATAAAGTTGTAGCTACTGGCCTAATCTTGGATTTATATGATAGGTTGCTAGGTGAAGTCTATTCTTCTATGGAACAGTCATGTATTGAGCCTCATGATAATCCTGAGATAATAAATCATGTACTAAAGAGCTTTACTTTCTTAATAGAAAATCTAGCTGAATATAAAATTTTAGTGAAAATGACAGAAATCAATATTTACACTAATCTTAAGAAGATAATATAAGAGACAAAATACTTTAGAAAACGTCAGAATTTGATCTGACAAAAATTGCGTTTTCTGTTATTCCATGTAAGATGTTCAAGGGTTAAAAGATTATTAAAAGGATTAAGCATCACATTTTTTAGGTACGCTCAAAACATGCTGCTGATTAGTATGCCCTTAGGTGTTAAATTGGAAATAAGCACCCCATTTGATGTAGGTGATGCTAAAGCTATATGTTCTGGCCCATTTAACGTATAAAGGTCTGCTATAGAATTTGCAGAAAGAACTTGATAAGCCTTTACAACAAAAGTATGTTTGTGTCTTCCAGCAATCCTTGGATAGTTTAGTGCTCATCATTAATAAAGTTATATCCTTAACTGAGTAGTGTCTAACTATCAGAAAAAACATACTCAAAAGATATAAATTATATCCTCTTCTGAAGATCAAAGATTCTCTTGACCAACTATGGGTGCAAAATACTTTACTGCTCTGAACCTCATTAACAAATACTAGAAAACTGACCTGCCTAAGGAGGGATATAAAGTACATTAATCTCACTTTTCATAAGCTAAATTAACTTATGTAAAGGCCTCAATGTATGCACCATATTCGACATCTTCTAAAGGGCTATGGACATTGTTAAAATTCTAAAATCACTTGCTCAATAATTAAGATCCTGCATGCTTAATTGGGCTGAAATTTGGCCAAATGATCCTTGATTTTTTCATAGGCTTATTGTATTTTGACCTTTCAGAAACTCACCAGGAATATTCAAATTTCCCTGACTCTTCTGGCCGACTTTGGATTTGAATTTCCTCTGTAATTGGGAACTCAACTGAGGAAGGCAAAGTTACAAGCTGTGGATCCTAAGGTCGCAGCTTGCCAACACTCTCCAAAAGATACTTAAGATAAAGAACCAGAATGAAGATTAAATAAATTAAATCTTTATTAAGACTAAATTATCTAATAAATATTCATTAGGCCAGGCGCTGGTATTTATACCTTTAGGGCATCTCCTGGTCACATTTGAGCACATAACCTCAACAGATTATTTTCCACCTCAAATCAGCCCTTGATTTATATGACTTAAACCTATTGGTAGGTTTATTGGTGGAAAAATACTCTCATATTTGGGAGGATTGCAGGGACAAAGTTTGCAACAATGAGCGTGAAAAATTATCCTAGGATCATCTTGAAATGAGTTAAATCATACTTCTGACAAAATATGAATTCTGGGACATTTTTTCATTGATTTAAATTAATGATGTACCCCTAATAGGGACATCAGCAGGACTCTCTCGATAGCACTAGGTACTCACATTTGGGTGGTCCATGTGCAAGTGCTATCATGTTAATTATGAGGATCAACATAAAAAGTTTTCCATAGGGTGGTAAATTGAATACGTTTAACGTCTATTTGTCCATGGGATTTGTAGACATTATCTTTGGGTTGATCCCCAAATGATTTCTTATGCTGATTAATAATATTGGTCCCAATTAGTTGGGACTAGTTGCCCAGTTTTATTGCAGTGACAATTGGCCCAAATGTATGAGTTTATTCAGCCTGAGCTTTTGAAAGTATAATCAGTTAAATTGATGTTTAGTTAATTGGCCTGAGATGTGTAGTTGCAATAGACTTTAAGTTGAGGATTAAAGTATTAAATGAGCATTGGGAGGACATTGTTCCAATTTGTTGGTTGTCAAAGGGTTTATTTTCGGGTCAACCACCAGAATCTAACAAACATCATCATAAACAATTGTAAGTTACACCTCTATTCTATACCTTGACGATATAATTGTATTCTCAATTAGTTTTATTTGGAATTTGATGCATTTATAAGAAAGTGTTTAAAGGGATAAAATAAGTCCTGGAGATCAGCCCCTGAAACTGGATAGGGAGCCTTACCTCTTCCAAACAAAAAGAGTCCCAAGGGCCAAGTGGACCACCTGTCACAGTTGAGCGCTTGGCGCACGTGGTAGAGCTCTGGGTGACAGCTCACCCCATAAGGATAAGCCATTCCCACCCCTTCCCCCCTCCTCAACCCTTGTAAGCTTAATAGAGGTAGTCTTCAGAGAGATTGCGCATACCAGAAGCCACGGGCAGGCCCCTGGATCCCCCCACTCCCTAGGCAAACTATGTCAAAATTATGGGGAAACAGAATCTACCAACATCAGAGCCTGGTCTGTAAGTTCTGGTCTGGGAAAGCTGCTCTGGACTGGTTGACACTGTAAATTAGGTTGGGGCATGACTCAGATCTTGAACCAGGCACCAAGTAAACTTGACCTTTTGCCCCACTCTCCAGAATGGATTCAGGAAGTTCAGATCGCGCGAATAGCCCAATCAAGAGTTTGGACCAGGTCTTGAACAACTCAGCCCAAGAGCCCCTGCCTCCTGGGACAAATCTGGAAAATCCAAAATTATGCAAACAGGCCGACTTGGATGATCAGGACCCAGATTAGCACCATTGACCTGGTTTGGTTCCAAAAGTGAGGAAAAATTTGCAAAAGTTTTTTTGATTTTTGCCAAGGTTTTGAGTTTCCATCTACCCCTTCCCTGCCAGCCAACTAAATCCCATTGCTGAACCCAAAATGACCAATCCCATAATACCTCCCCTATGCAATTCACCCAGTACTTAAGTCAACTGCCCTGCCCAGGGGCAGTTGTCAGTTCATTCTCTTATCTTCCCATGCTTTGCGCTTAATAAAGCTCAAATACCCCGTACAGCTTGCCATGGCCTCCATCCACTTTACTTTTAACCAAAATTCTGCCAATTGCTCTGGCAAAGATGCCATAGCCCACGACCTCATACGAATGTTTGCTGACTAAATCATCAGGTTGCTTAACCCTGCCACATGACAGCGGATCATAAATGTAATAAATTGACTTGCCCCTGACGATGAACCCACTGCCTCATTCATTATTGCGCATCCATTTAATGTAAACCCTTTCATCCGTTCCACTGCTATTTTGCAAAACTGCTACCCTGTTGGAGCAGAACCAGAGTGGCTCTGCCCCACCACTTGCAGACTTGGGGGTCCACACCTGGCTCAGCTGCTGATGAATCAGTCTGCCTGTGGGGCCTGGAGCACCCCGTTCAGGGGAAGCTCAGTCCCAACCCCTCCACAGGACGCATTCCCCCTCTCATCTCTGATTGCATGGCATGCCCTGTGTCACCTCTCACTGGCACACAAGCATACTTGTTTGAATCTGAAGGCCAGCAACTGCAAACTCTGGAGGAGTCGTCATCCCCCTTCCTCTCCCACCCTTGGGGGTTGCCCTGCAATACTCACGGTTGCCCCCATTGCAATTATCTGGTTTGCCCTGGGGCCTTTAGTATGTTAATGAACTTTTACTTTCCTCACATCACCAATAAAACTCCACTCCTATAAGTCTCTTGATCGCTGTGCCTATGGCATTCTAAGCTCTCCACTGGTTGCTCGCGCACCCTGACTGGGAGCTCAGTATAATACTTATTAGCTGAATCCATGACAGATAGTGCATGATAACTTAAAAATAAGCCAAGCAAATGTCACTCTTTCGAGACCTAGATGACATACTTAGTCATATTGTTGACACATAATAAGTCCTCTTAACAGAATATTGACGCTGTTAAAAGCATGAAAAGTTAACAAAACATAAAAGAGATGTGAAAGTGATAAAAATGGGAAATTGGCTTCTATCATCAATATTTCAAATGATTCTCACCTGGTGATACCACTTTTCCACCTACTAGGGAGAGAGGTAACTTTTTTCAGTTGTCCCAAGAATGCAAAGATGTGCTTAAGAAACTAAGAAAGATAATAATAGATGCTCTGGTGTTAAAAACCCCAAATTTTGACCTACCTTTAATTGTGTAATCTGAAGCATCCTTAACATCAGTTAAGGTGTGCTCTTTCAGTGAGTTAGATATGATAGGAAAAGCACCATGTAGATTTAATGTAGCTGTATGCCTAACAATATTGTGAGAAACTTATTGTTTATTTATTTAACTGAGGTAAGCCAACCAGGGGACGGACATTACCAAACTAAAACTAAAATCATAATAAAATAAAACAACGATTCAAACAAAACGCCCAAAATGAATGGATCAATTGAATCGTACCTAACAAAATATCAAACCAGGTGGGCAGCGAATACTGCTATCTCTCCATGGTGGACGAGGAGGGGGGATCAGGGGGCTCATCTTTGGCTGCATCCATCTCATTCCAGAGATGGGTGCGTGTTAAGGCAGATAGTAAGGGTTTGGGGGCATTGGCGGCATGGGGTCTGATATCCCTGATGACTGGAACTTCCGGAATAGTTGCCAGCCATCATTATACCAACGATGTATTTGCCCAAAGCATCTTCAGCTTTGAGGCAGGCGTTTGGGAATTTAACGAATGTGACAATGTTGGTTCAGGTTATTTTTGCTTTCAGATTACGTGCTACTGTTACCATGTTCTGGATGGCTTCAGTGACGTTTTTGTGTAAAGTTTTCATGTTGATCTTACTTTGTGGAGTAATATTTATGGGGATGATGGAGGTGGAATTCCTCCTGCGAGTGCAGCCACAGATTTTGTGGTAGCTTTGCAAAGTGGACAGCAATCTGGTGTGGTGGCTGCTTCTACTGCAAGCTGGTGGTCGTTTTAGAACAGTTTGGCGTTAGGTTGTGGGACATATTTCTGAGATGGGAATTTTGCATCCCATTCTGCATTACAGAGCTGCTTGAGTTGCGCGTCAGTTCTTCAATGACGTTACCTGATTCGTTGATTTCATCTAATAATTCCTTTGGATTTTAATTGAATTGGATTGGGGAATCAGCGTACAGTTGAGGTTTGTTCTATTCATTTGCGGATGCATGGGATTGAACTGGGACCCAATCCAATGTTTGGTTGGATTAATTATTTGTGGCATTGGGGCAAGGTGGGTGTTGATTGGTGGCTGCAGAAGGTGCAGCTGCAGCATCAGGCATTGGAGGAGGGGAAGGTAGGATCATACCCCAAGTCAGAGTTGGCGCGGGGTGGGAGGCGGATTGGTGGGCGTCAGGCAAACTTTTGGCATTGGTGGAAGTTTCTGGATATGGGCATTTACATTTTGAGTGGTCTAACTAAAAACAGGATGGACAAATTGTCCATCCGCCCTCAACGCGGGCCCAGAATGGATGGTCAGGGGCAGATGGGATGGTGGCACAAGGGGGAATTGCTAAAGAAAATTTCATAAATTCAGGGCTGATCATGGCATATGCCTGAGGCCCAGCTGAGGCATGTGGCCCCATTTGGGACCACAAATTGCAAGATGGGGTTGGCGCCGTAGGCTGCCAAACCTTCCATCAGCTCCTGGTGGAGCACTTTGGGGGGAGGTGGGTGGGAAACCCAGCGAACTGAACCACCAAGGTGGTGTCCTTTGGGAGCCAGGTCTGAGTTATTGGGAGGGGAATATTATTAAAAATTAATGGCGCTGTTGCTGCAGTGGCTGCATCAGCTTCACAGGGGAAGCTGAGATCAAAGTACCCCTTATAGGGGCTGAAGTTTATGAAACAGGCCGGTGTCATCACCACCTGAGCCATTTTTATAATGGCTTGGTCATCGTAGGGAAAGGATTTCCCATATTTGACCCTAAGGCCAAAATGCATGTTGCTCTGGGGGAGCACCAGGGGGCAGTGGGGCACTGCTTGGGTTCAGGAGAGATGGGCATCAAGATCCTTGGGAGGAACGAATTGTCTCAAGGGTTTAGAATTGACTGGGCGAGCCAGTCCAAGCACATTTTCCTGTTGGATGGAAAATGGAAGGGGAAGTTTCACTGCTGCCCCATGCTGGGACAGTTGGCGGGGGATCTGATGACATCAGAGCAAGACTTTGGTGTGCGATTAAGTGTTTGCTTTTAATTTACCAAAATTAATTTGCTCAGAAAGTTACGATAAGCAGAGAGAGAATGTGAGAAGCTTATTGTTATAAAGCGCAAATGTATTGCTGTCATTTTTACATTCATACAATCATGACTTTACATTCATGCAACAAATTGAAGTCATCACTGATCATGCATCATTATGATGGTTCTTCAACTTAAAGTAACTAAAGTTTAGTTTTCTCAGTGGGTTTGAGTCTTTAAGATTATGATTATGAAGTGATACATCAATATGTCTTATCACATTGAAATGCAGATAGGTTTTAAAACTTTCAATATAATAACTATCTCCTTAGCAAGAAGTCTACTGATATGATGAATATTTTAAAGTTATGCAAATGAAAAGCCCATCTTCCATAAGAAGTTATTTAAAATATTGCAGAACACCAATTTAAGGATGGAGTGCTTTTAAAGATGGATATTAATGGTCAAAGCAGCTTTTATACTAAGCTGTCATGACAGTTAGAGATAATTATTAAATCCCACAGAGATTTTGTTCATGGAGTGATGACTAACATGAAGTTGTTAATCCAACAGTTTTACTTCTGGGAGGTCATAGGATTCAATTTAAGGCGTTTCAATGAAATGTCATGAGTGTTAATATTATCAGACATTTAGATCTTTGACTATCTATCATCTAACAAAGCTTGACTGGTATATTTCACTGTACCAATCTATATCATAGGACCTTTTCCAGTAAACAATTTTATAACTTTAGACATTACAATAGCCATCAACCGTGTAATCAGGTGGGTCAAGTCTAAGGACATATGTGACATTGAATCAGTTCCCATTAATAAGTATATCTGCAGAAAGTATTACATCAACATGGATGCTCATGAGTTATCCTGACAGATAACACTACCAGCTTAACCTCAAAAATACTTCTCAGATATGAAAGGTTTATGGTAACTTGAAGAGTCACTTCTGACCAGTATATCCTGAGACCAATGTGATGATTATAAAACAATGAAACTCAGGAGAAAATTTATTTGCAAGTTTGCAACAGTGAAACTTTCTCAGTATAACCTATATGTTTGCGCCACAAGATTTATGTATAATGTTAGTCATCACGAAAATATCTTTTTTTTATCTTTTCACCTCCTTTATGGATAAAACCATGTCCTGTCTCCTTTATTTTATTATACTATAGATAAAATAAAATATGACCCTCAGCGTACTTAGATCAATTAATTAAGCTTAATTTAGATACAAATAGAAGATTATGGAACAGGTTTAGTATACAAGAATATCAAAAAGTGTATGGATGAACAATGATAAAGAACATTATATATTCATAAAAGGCGACAGAGTGGCCTACTGTGATACCCTGGGGTTGAAAGCTTCATATTTTGGCAAACCCAATAAAAACTCAGTAGTTTTGGAGCAATTATAAATTAACGTTTACATCACTACATAATGGCTAAAGGAAGTTGGTAGTAAATTTATACAAATTTATTTAAAACTCTACTATAATAACCAATGTATCATAAAGAAAACATTCAAAGAGTGAGAATACTAAATGTATAGTGCATATGTAGTGTTGACTTGAAACAGACCTTAATATTCTAATAACTTACTATCACAAAAAACTTCTTTTAGTCAAGTGTATATATATTGTAATTGCATACGAGGATGTTTGTCCAACCAAATAATTGTGCCCAATCCAGACCTGTCACGCTATGTTCCTCATTGGCATAGATTACCTTCCAAACTTGGATACCATTATACCACTATACTCATTGTCAATTATACTCTTAAAATCAGGACACATGTTTAGAAGCGATAAATTTAGCTATAAATTTATCAAGCTTATCCTATTAAAGAAAAATATCAAGTCTTAATAGTAGAAAGGTATTAAGCTATGTCTAATCTAAGTTTGTGCTTTTTGAAATGGTCTCTGGCGTAGTCAATGATATACTAATGACTGAGGATTGAACACCGCGTAGCAATTGAATATGATGCTTTGTGATCTGAGGCCATTATTGTGAATAAAGGCCTAGTTGTTTAAGCTCTTATAATTTTTGCTAATCATCACATTTCAAATCTTTAATCGATTTATAAGTTTATCTCCACTATAGAGATTTTATAACTAATAAGAATATGGTGAAAAAGCCTGCAAAAGAACTCACTGAATTAAAAATATGATCTTTAAACCCCCCAATCATTTTAACCCTCAATTGCACCTCAGTTTAAACCAGAGTCACTCACTCTCAGATGGCTACTGCAAAAGCAGACACCTTAAAATAAGCGGCCACTTTACCTAGCGTCAGATCACCAGATTGCACCTCTGTAACCTGAATGCCCACCAGCTCAGTGCACACTACTTTTCAACAACCCGCTTCCCCTCCTACCGCGGAAATCATCACCCATGAAGTGTTAATAGCACCAGTTAAGTTAGATGCGTTTTTCCCTTCCAGGAACTTTCATCTCCTGTTGAGTTGGCTTTTTCAGCCCACATACTGTTACTAATGTTAAATTTCTGGATCCCCTATAGAAGGTAATTTCCAGCTGTCAGCCCATCAAATCTTCTCCCAAAATGTTGGATCAGCTGACCAATATTGTTCACAAAACCAGCATTAGGCCACTTTAATATGATTAAAGATGAATTATGGATTTGAATTTGGTGCTTTGCACCAGTTTCATTCTTATTGGTCGCATTTAAACATCATAAACAGCAGTTTAAGTCAACACCTACCCATCTCAAGCTGAAAATGACTGATGAACCAATAGGTTGAAGATTTTAACCCATTAAATCAACCTCATTAGATGGACTACCTTTAGAAGTTTGGTTGGCTAATGATGAATAAGCATCCTCCTCACAAATGGCTGAAGTTAATATCAATCTAAATGTTCAATAAATTATTGATGCTAACTAACCGCTCCAGCTTTAGGCAGCACCAGCAGCCGCTGAAGCGCGCCAACATATGTGTAACCCTTTAAACTTGCCCTCATCGCCTACTTAAAATTTTATCTGCAATAAAAACAAAAGCAAGCATAAGCGTAACAAGGGGACATGAGGCCTGGGGAAAAAACCTAGTATCAGCTATCACTAAAGGTTATCCCTGTAAAGCAGAATTTATTGCCAATTTTAAGAAGAAATGTGATTATACTAGTGCGCAAAAGCCTCTATCTCTCTTAACTATAAACCATTAAAATCCGCCTTTACTATGTGCATAATCATATTATATAATACATGAAAATACCTTCTCATACTTTGCGTTAAATGCAGTGATATTCAATTAATAAAAACATCTATGTATCCGATGGAGGGCAACTACATTAATGTAAATTTAATGAAGCTGCTCTTGCTGACCATGTCGCAACCCTTCAGGTTGTTATTCTGTGTGGAGCACTTCATATCTCCCATACCTTTTCACCTGAAAATTCTCATAGAACACGTTTTCTATTCTCCCAACGACTAAAACCCTTTATCACTTAAACTTGGCGCTCCATAGTGGTTTATTGGAATTTAGGTCTGAACCTTCATAGACTTTAGCGTCCCCTCTTATTATACCCCCACTCAAGGATTATGTCTGTCAAGGGCATTGTTTACCCCTCCCCTGCTGTGGACCGCAATATAGATGTAGTTCCTCGCTGGCAGTTGTTTTAGTATGCCAGAGATTTATAAATTGACCCTGACCAAGCGCTCCAATGTTATTCATGAGCGTAATGCCCTTGGATGCCTTTATAGTAGATGCAAGCTAAGAATAAGCCCTCTCAGACACCGTTCAGGGGCCTAAACCAAGACAGAAACATGCCCATACGGTTGCAGCAGCAATTTTGCAACCCGCACAATGGATGCATGTTTAAGATCTGACCACTGAAGCCTTTCGTTGTTTAGTTGAAACTGGAGTGCTAACTAGTAGGTGCACACATTCTTGTGACCCAAGCCCTAATCCCAATTGACACCCCTTTTAATATCCCAGGGGCAATACCCACGCAGACTTAGCTCAAAGCCTCTCCTATAAGGTGCTCTTCATTGGATACCCCCACTCAGTGCTCTGCTACAACACTACCATCCAAAATCAGCGCTCTAATGTAGCAAGCCTCAGCTCCTACCATATTACAGCCAACAACATGACCTGCAAACTTCTTCCTGTGGCAGACACATTGCTTTTCAAAAAGCCCCACACCACTTACACAGCTTATCTCGCTCTTCTCCTTTGATTTGGCATTAGTGTTGATATGGACTATGACTCAACTAATGGGGACACCGCAGATGTCACTACGGAGCACCCTCTGGAGCTCCCTACAAAGTTAGTGAGTGCTGCATCCTAGGCTGGCTTACCAGGTCCTCCACACCAAATTTTCATACCCCTCAAACTCATCAGCGCTCTGATATAATCACTGGTTAAATTCAAATCAAAGGACTTAAAACTAGACGCATTAGTACTGTAGGTTAAGTTCTGGTAACCCCTAGGATGCGGAGGGGAGCATCTATGATTCTTCATGACAGCATCCTATCTCTGTAATCCATCAATAACAAAGGGTTTTGGAAAATAAGTGTAGAACTTGCCTCCTCTACAACTAAAGGCCGACGCATATTTATATTTCTGCTGTCCAGGAGCCCCATAAGACTCCCCACGAAGATAATACATAAAATAAAAAAGTTTATTTAAACATCTTATAGAAAACCCCGCCGCCCTAATTTTTATACATCCTCAAGTTAAACCCCATTTTTTAACATATTGGTGGCTGAATCATACAGTCCAATCTAACTACTCTTTAAATCCTTTTCTCCACCAAAATCATCTACCTACATAATGCAGGTGCTGGAAAAACTGGTAATTGGAGTCCTTGTAAAACTGACTCTCCCACGGAACATTATCATAATAGGCGATCTTAACAGTTAATAAGCCGTGTCTGTGACTCATAATCCCCTTCAGCAAGGGAACGCTTTGTATCCAGTCGCCTCAGGACTTCCTTTTCTTGTGTGGCTTTGCAGATGCGCTTACACCTTTAGTGTCTGGACTTACTAGTATTAATATAACCCAGTATGGAAGAGGGAATATCAATCAGTTCTGTGCATTGATATGGAACTAGTTGGGCCTCCTCTAGTTTGCTGCCTCTCATCTCATATTTCTCGTGACAAACATCTGAGAAATCACAGATCACTCACTGTTGTAATCACCACCACACACAGACCTTCACACAGGTTCTGGAAAAGGGTTTTCCGGCCCTTTTTTAGAAAATTCTTTGCTATGAAAAGTTGTCTGGAAACATCCGTGACAACCCTACCTTCCCATCACTCCAACTAGCCAACCCCAGAGCAGTTGAGTGGCAACCTAAGTGGGAGTCATTCATGTTGCTTAATCTGTTCCAGACTCCAGATGATCACGGCTCATGCCAGAGTCAAAAGGCTTGAAGCTAGAATCAGGCACCTATTAACAGAATTTAACCTTGTTTTTCTCCCAGTTAGATGGTGTTGAATCTGGCGCTTAGACGTCGTATCTCAGATGCACATGTTAACACACAATATAACACCAGATACTGTTTGTGGACAGCAGTCTATGTAAAAAACTTAACATAAAAGACTTATTATCAGGAATAGTGTCTTTATTAAAATTAAATGAAAGAACACACCATATTATATGGTAATGCTAGTTGCTCAGAGGCTCGCTATATCAATCTTGATAGTAGACTTAAAGCTATATACTCAGGTATAAAAGACCCTCTAATAGATGAGAAATCTCACTCAGATATTGTCACAATTGGAAAATCCCCAGTTTTTGACCGCCATAAGATAAATAATTTTTGGTGCACCAAAAAGCAACCAAAGTAGCCTAACTGAGTAGGGAGAGGTTTGGGGCACCAACAGTGCCAAACATTGCCTACTATGAGCTGGTTATGCAAGGGTTGAATAATGGTGGGTTGACCCAACCATGTGAAAGCTCCTCGAAACAAATTCCTAAAAAAGACCAACAGGTAAGTGAGGTATGCTAACCCCAAAACAACCTTTATTTATATTCAGGATAATAAAAGGGCCCAACAACCAGAGCTCATCTGGGGAGCAACTGAGAATGCTATCCAGGAAGGGACTGCTAGGATAAATTATTCTGAAGTGAACTTTGGAATTGGCAGGCGTTCCTTATAAAGGCCGCCCCTTAGGACCTCACCTGAGTTATTGATTAGGCTCACACAAGCCTAATCTACAACTTGGGTGAGGCACAACCCAGCGCCCAAAATGACTGAGCCAAGAATATTTTAAAACGATTTGACTCAGATTCAGAAAATCTGAATCTGAGTTGAAATGCAACAATTGAGACGAACTTGATAATTACAGATATGCTCTCTCTACCAGTGTTCTCATTGGTGCATTTTATGGCTAATAAGCATCCTTAAGATTAGTAAATTACTAGCGTAATAACCAAATTAGGCCAGGAAAGTGAGTGGATAGGGATTGGGGAATTTCTAACTCTAAAATTAGTATACCGGCTATAATAAAAACTATGCAGCATATAATCAAAATCACTGGCGGCTGACCAAAGTATTTATAAGGGACCCAATTGCCTGTAATTTTACACTGACGTGGGGCAAAATAGCATATTGATGCTTTAAGATAAGAGGCAATTAGGCTTTAAGGCCATGGCATTGGTGGCTTAGAGTTTAAGGGAATGAGAATGATTCAGCATGAATCAGGTATTATTAATAGTGAGATGGTAATTGACCAACTTTATATGGAATGTGGCCGCGCGCCATACCAATTTTTCAGAAATGGAATGAATCCTTTCTCTATATATTAGTATATAAAATTAAGTAAAAATATAAACTGATGTTAAGATAAACCAATTACAACATTTTCCCCACTTGACCAGACATCAGGTAACAAAAATGAGTAGTGGTCCGATATGTTATTGAGATCCTGTGTCCATAAAGCTGAAGGGTTAATAGTACATCTTAAGGAACTTAGCAAGAGCTTTATTGATAAGATAGCCCTTAGCGGTATCCTTTAAAGTATAAGCATCTGTAGATGTCTTCTTTATAATCTCAAAGGGACGTTTCCAAATTTTCTCTAGCTTGCTAGTCCTTACAAAGCCATGGTTATCATATTATCAGACCAATTCCCCTACGCCAAAAGTGGGAAAGTTCCAGCGGTCCTTGTTATTATGTGATCTGGCCTTGACTTTCCAAGTCATCGCGGTGGAGTATGTGGAGCTATGCAGCTGATTTAACATTTGCTTGAGCTTCTTAAGATATTGATTGGACCTCATGTCTTCCTTGTTAAGACATGAGTATAAAAGTGGAGGTAGCTCATGATGCTTCCCATTTGATACCTTAACAGTGAATGCCATGCGGATAAGTGATAAGCAATATTGTAGTTAAACATGGCGGAAGGAAAAAAGTGGTTCCAGCTAGACGCTTTGTTAGTAACCAACTTACATAAAATATCTACAAGTGTACTATACATGCGTTCAACAGTTCCGTTGGTCTCAGGGTGATAATGCGTAGACAATACCCCTTTTATACCTATTGTCATAAAATTACAAGTCAATATTTTATTAAGAGTGATTGAGGTTTTGATATGAATAAAATTGGCCAAAAATCCTGGTCAATTCTCGGTAGAACCCTTCTAGTTGGGGCAATACTACTGCCCCCAATCCTCGGCAAAATCGTCCTAAAGATAGTAGCAGGGTTATGCCAAACATGCGGCAAAATCAGGGGAGTAATTCTGAGGATCTGATCCGTCCCCTCTTTAACTTGGTTCATACATTCACTCCAAGACCACCCCATTTTATAGCCTTGTAGGGGTTTCACCAGAGGCAAATATTTTCCCGCTCAATGATTGGGTAAAATATATTAATTCACTGCCTCAAAGATATATCCTACCTACTAATGACCCTCCATTGGCCATTCCATCAAAGTGAGGTGAGCCTCAAGAGCTCTAATAGGTCAAAAGCATATATTGCCAAATTTGGATGCACTCAGCTTATACTAAAACTCCCATCTGACTCATTTTGAGCTTCTATTCAATTTAAATACTAAGCCTTTAGATCTTAGTATGGTTCAATTTTTAACACCCTCACCACCACTGATAAAATCTTTATAAAAACCAATCTTTTTTAGTAGCATCAACGTTTCAATTGTTTTAGATAGAAGTGGTCAAATCACCTCCTAAAAATATCAGCAGTAGAGAGTGTAACATCTCTTGTAAAACATTGTTGAAATTAGGGTGCAAATCTTTAGCTAGCATCAAAAAATACCCTGAATTCCAACAAGTGTGCTCACTACAGGTGGTAGTAAACCACCAAAAAATGCTAAAAATGGAGGGCGTTGGGATGAATAACCCTCACAACCTCCCTGCAGCTTCCAATCCCCAGCTAGTCGCTTTAGCCCATCAGCTAGCCAGTGCACTGTCTTGGCTTAAAATCTCTTGAACAGCGTGCTTACCAAGCCTCTCATGAGGTTGCCCTAATTATCTCCAAACCCCCTTTCTAGAGACAAATTTGCCACAGGGAGAATAGCATCACTTCATTCCTCTTAGTCTATGATTATGTTATAGATGGGATAACTGATCCCCATAAACTAAAGCACATCAATCCCTGCTTCAGCCGCTCTGCCAAAGAGGTGATGGTACCCTATATGGCCACCCTTAAATTTTTGGGAAGAGGTAAAAAGGCTCTCATTGATGGATTTGGAACCATGAAGATCTTGCGTAGGAAAAAACAGGCGTTTATGTGCATAAGTCTAATTGAGGGGTAATCAGTTGTCATCTTCGTTGACCGTTTTTACAGTGTGGACCAGCCTCTCAGAATTGCTAATATGCTACCTTTGGATGATGCAATTGCTGACATTCAAATTGATTAGCCTATTACCTTTACTTAGCCGGATATACTGTATCAGTATAGCGTTCCCTATGGTAAGTTTGGGATATAAAGGCATTATTAGAGGTTGCTGATTCTATAAAGATATGCCTACCCTGAAGTAATACTGACCCCTCTGGTGCTGAATACCCTTCCAAAGCCAGATCCCATGAGGCTTCCCAAACTAGACTTCCCTCCTCCATTAGAGATTGGCCAGATGGCACTAGGGGTGATAAGGACGGGATCTCGCTCCTTAGCTGCACCCCAAATCAGCCTCATGAAACCAGTTATGTTTTCATCACAGCCCACAATTTCTCTTAAGGGGTCCGTCACTACTGCTCCACCCTCTCGTCCCTCAGAGTCATCCTCCAAGACACCATGGTCTCACCTCTGATCCTGCATCAAAAAATTCTTCTCCTCAAATGGCCCCAAAAGTTGGTGCTGTTATGATGCTCTCTCAAAAAGCCAATAGTGTAGATGAGTGCCAAAAGGCCCTCCCCTGTAAGGAGAACAAGCCGGTTTCTCAGCACCCTCTTAGCAACTTGTTGAAATGTACTAAAAATTCCTCTGATGATAAGTCTGAAGGGGTTGGTGAAGATGCGTGCTATTATGTCCTGGGAGCCCCAATGGAAGTGCAGCTACCAGATAGGATGAGGCCTGTAAGAATAGATATTGATATGATATCTACTATATACCTATCTCCAACAGTTGTTGGGGTGTTCAGAGGTGATTGATACTGCCAGTGATGCTGACCAGATTATTAGTACAGTGATCCTATCTACCCAGCATATTCTTACCCTCCAATTTATTAAAAATAAATACCCTGCGATGGCTCAATTCCTTGCCTCCTCTCTCTGGTTGAAGGAGGTTCTCGTCCTCATCCCTACTTTTGGTAGCACAATAATCAATGTAGAAGTTGTCATCAATAAGGTGCGAGTTTCTAGCCATCCTTGATACGGGTGCTCCAGTGAACGTGGTCTCTTCAAAGCTCATCAATAAAATTAAGTTGGCGCCTGACCTGGACTATTTATAAGAATTCAGAACTGCAGGGCCAACAACATGAGAGCTATTGGAGACTACTCTTCTCTATCCATACGGATTGTGAAGTCCTACTGGCTTCCCCTGCTGTGTCATTAAACAATAGTGCTTAAAACTTTCTCACTGGCACTCAATCTATCTTTGAGTATGACGAATCGTTAATATGAAACAGGGATTTCTCTCCCTTCTAAGCTATAAAGTTCCCCAGGTCTTTACAAATGATGTGGTTAAGAAGAAAAAATACCTATGCGTCGTTTAGTTTCCTTCCTCTGTCCTCACTCTTATTTATACCATGTTGGGAAGAAACACAATAAAGCTGCTTATTCCATGGATGCTGCTGAGGGCTTTCCTTTGTATGCGTCAGAGGAGGTAATAGTCAAAGCGGGTGAGCAAAGGGTGATAGACACCAAGATTACTACGCAAAGCCCCCGCAACTGCCTACTGCACTTAACAAAGATTGATGTAATAAGTCCTTTGGAACCTTGGGTGTTGCAAGGTATCCTAGACCCTGCCTACCAGCGACCCATCAATCTTCTGTTGGAGAATTTTACTAACAGAAATATGGTCGTAAAGAAGCATCAGGTGGCTGGAAAAGCCCTGCTTATTCAAATTGAAGATATCTGAAAAGTCCATTATTAGGTCTATGTTAGATCTGGGACTATCTACGGATCAATTGTTATGCGCTTTGCCCCACACTTAACTCTCTGAGAATCTAAAACCCCAAAGAGCTTGAAAGAGTTCACTCTCTCCTGAAGCTCTATAGTGTTATCTTCTCCCAATATGATACTGACTATAGACATATGAAGGGTTGTATTCATACCATTGATGTTGGTGATACTCAATCTATTTGATCCAAGCCTTATCAGAAATCTAAGGTTGAGGAGCTCCAAATGATGAAGGAGCTGAAAAAGTTGCTGGATGCGGGGCTCTGGTGCCTTATTAAAGCCTTGGTCGTCCCCTCTTCTAGTGATAAAGAAGAAAAATGGAGGTCATTGGGATGTTATGGACTACTTCAAATTGAACAACCTCACAAAGAAGGATAGATATCCTATCCCCCGCATTGATGACGCTCTGGCCCAACTCTCTGGGTCTAACTACTTTTCCGCCATGGACTTGGCTAGCGGTTATTGGCAAATGTACCTTACTCCCCAAGATTTATAGAAATGAGCTCTTATTTGCAGTGAGGGTCTTTTCCAATCTACTCAACTACCACAAGGGCTGTGCAAAGTGCCCACCACTTTCCAGCGAGCAATGGATCATATATTTCAGGACCTTAAATTAAGCAGCATCATCATCTACCTTTATGATCTCATGGTGTTTTCCAAGACCTTTAATTAGCATCTTACCCACTTGAAAGAAGTGTTCCAACGCATGCGGGCTTCTAACATTAAATTGAAGCCATCAAAATGTACGTTCTTCAAAAATGTTGTATTTTTGTAAACGCTATCTCTCACAGTGGGATTCAACCTTTAAAAGATAAGGTCGCAGTTATATCCAAGATGACAGTGCCCAAAACCCTCATTGACATCTAAGTATTCTTAGTCATGATGGGATATTATCATCAATTTATCCCAATTTCTCCCAGCTCAGTGAGCCCCTCGTCCTTCTCTTGGGTAAGAACACTCCATGAATTGGGGTGAAGAACAAAAAGCCGCGTTTGAGACCCTGAAGGAGTAGTTGCAACAATAGTCAATACTCCACCACCCTGACTATGACGATCCCTTTATGCTGTTCACGGATGTCTCTGATTACGCCATTGGAGCTAGCTTAGCTCAACTGGACATGAATGGAATCGATCACCCTGTTTCCTACTACAGCAAGATGCTCTTTAAAGCTGAATGCAACTACAGCGTCACTGAGAAGGAGTGCCTTGCTGTCCTTCTTGCTGTGAAACACTACCGCCACTTCATATATGGGACTTCCTTCAAAGTAATTACTGAAAACGCATCCTTAAAGTGGTTACAGAATATGAAGGACCCCATGGGACGGTTGGCTCACTGGGCTTTGAAGCTCCAGAATCATTGCATTGAAATTGAGCATTGGGTGGGAACTATCCATATGAACGTAGATAGGTTGACGCGGCTGCCTGCCCTTCATTTAGATAATAGTGAAGCTGAGAGGCTACATGGCCTCCTGATGACTCCTGATGCATGGGGGGATGAGGATGAACCTGTAAAAAAGATGCTAGCTCATCACTCTCGCAATACCAAGGTGGAAAGTGGGAAGATATACAAGAAAGTAGGGGTAAACTGGTTGCTTTATCTCCGGCCATCAGAGTGAGTACCTGTCAAATTGGATTCACATTCTATTTTAGGGCATAGTGGGGTGCTGAAGACTTAATAGTTGAGAAAGAGCGCTATTAGTTGGAAGGCATCATGGAGACCATAACTGAGGTCCTGGACGCTTGTATGACCTGCAAAAAGCAATCCAGGTACAAGTTTTGGTATCAATACCAATCCACTATGCCTAAACAACCCTTCCACCATAAGTTTAGACGTGGTTAGATCTCTTTTCCAGACTAATGGGGGAAATCGATATATCTTGGTCGATATTGATCCTTTTAATAAGTGGGTTGAAGCTGTGGCTCTCCCTGCTCAAACGGCCAAGGCCATGGTCACTTTCCCCCATCAGATTTTTTTGCTCGACATGCTTGCCCCAAGGTTCTTCTCTGTGATAGTGAGAAGAACTTCACCTAAAGAGTGGTGTAGATCCTCACTACTTCCACGGGCACACAACAGCTTTTTTCAGCCCCGTATATCCCCTTGACCAATAGGTACTATGGAGAGAGCAAACGGGACCCTAGTTTTAATTGTACAAAAAATGCCCACTTCTGACCCCCTTTACTGTGATCTTTACTTACCAAGTGCCCTCATGGCCAACCGTTTCAGTTACCACAGAATCCTCAAAATGTCTCCTTTTCATGTATTGTATGGATTGGAGCCTTGAGTTCCAGCATTAATAGCCAAAGATTCTTTCTCTGATAGGACTGACCCCAAGCTGTCATGAAGAAGTTGGCCCAGTACATCATTCAGTCACATAAGGGACTATGTGTCAAATTGGTTGAATCTGTCACAAATGAGGATTAAGCCGCTGATGAGATCTGGCCCCATCTAGCTTCCTTCCAAGTATCCAACTTGGTACTGTGATATCATAAAATTTTATCACTCTGAGAAGGAAGAAGCTCAGTCCTATTTAGGAAGAACCTTTTGTAGTCACTTACAAGCAAGGGAAAGAGTACTTAATAAATCCCTTTAACAGGAGTTACTGTCAACCAAGTTCATGGCCAGTTCTTTTGGACTTATTCTCCACCTAACACTCTTGAAGGGGGCGATTTTAGACAATTACAAGTCTGACATTGTATCTAGAGTGATTCAGGTTTTGATATGAATAGCATCGGCCAAAAACCCTGGTCTGTTCTTGGTGGAGCCCCACCAGTTGGGTAATATTACTGCTCCCAATCCTCGGCCAAATCGCCCTAAAGATAGTAGCAGGGTTACTCTGAACATGCTGTCAAGTCAGGAGAGCTGTTCTGGGGGTCTTCTCCATCCCCTCTCTAACTTAGTCCAAGCACTATTCTGCAACCATCCCTTTTATAGCCTTGTAGGGGGTTTCACCAGAGGCAAATATTTCCCCGCCTAATGATTGGGTGAAATATATTAAATCACTTCCTATCATATATACCTTACCTGCTACAGACACTCCATCAACCATCCATCCAAGCGAGGTGAGCCTCAAGAGCTCCAATATGTCAAAAGCATATATTGCCAAATTTGGATGCACTCAGCTTGTACTGAATTTCCCATCTGACTCATTTTGAGCTTCTATTCAATTTAAATACTAAGTCTAAAGATCTTAATATGGTTCAATTTTTAGCACCCTCACCACCACTAATAAAATCTTTATAAAAACCACTCTTTTAGTAGCATCCACGTTTCAATTGTTTTAAATATAGGTGGTCAAATCACCCCTAAAAATAATTATCTCAGCAGTAGAGAGTGTAACATCTCCTGCAAAACATTGTCGAAATTCAGGGTGCAAAGCACCAGTGAGCATCAAAAAATACCCTGAATTCCATCACATCAAAATTATTATTTTTAGTAATAATTTTGGATGAAAAACTGATCTCATCATTCATTAAATTAACTGTAGCAACCATGATGATAAACTATGTTTTACAAGATAATTAAGCTTTGTTTTTAGCGCTTAGTTCTTAAAGTGATTTTCTCTCCACTTATTTACTGTTTTGATCAATGGCCATGTATACATTATTGAATTTTCCACAACCTTGGGCAATGGGTCCACAATTATAGAGATGGTATTTCTGACAAAACTTGGTTTGACTTGTTGATAAGCAGTTAGCTTCTGGTAGGGTGCTTCAGCTTGGGATTCTTTTCAGCAGCTGAGATTCTTGTGGATACCAAACGCCATCAATTTCAAATAGTAATGTAATATTCTCTGTTCAAAAAATTGTGAAAATTCAAATGCCTCATCGCCTTATGTGCTGCAATAATTAAATCAGTCATCTCAGTAGGCTGTGGAAACAAAAAAGTTGGTAATCAATGACTTTGTAAAGTTTTACATTCTTGTAGAAATATTCTGCCTTAGCTGTTTCAATGTGAGTCTAACCTCCACTGCTTCAATATCATATTGTTGAGTTATCAATTTTCTTTAACAAGACATCGTCTAGATTATCTGCTAAGCTTTCAGTTGCAACCAAAAGAGACCATCTGCGTTTTGATTTATATTACAAGCAGTGATAAATGAAGTTGTAGGCCTAAATTTTAAAGCCCAGTGGGCCACCTATCATTTTGGGTTACACATGATAATGTAACCAGTACTGAGAGGCATGGTCAGTTATTACAGTAAAATGCACTCTGTTGATGTAAATCCAGAATTGTCTGCACACATAGATGATAGCTAGGGTTTGCTTCTCATTAATGGTTTAATTCCATTTGGGTTCATCCAACATCAAGTTGCAGTAAGCCACGGGATTTTCTACTCCCTCATAATTGACTTGGATAGCACTGCCCCTATGGCGGTGTTGAGGATTCAACTATGATGACTGAAATTACGCAAGATTAAGATTCGATAGCTCAGTCTAATGAAATTGCAAAATCCATGTTGGAGATATCTGATTCTAGGATAGACCAACGATCAAACCTTCAGAGTTATCAACCTTCTCTTAAGGATGATGCTAAGTTATCTGATGAGGAAATTATCATATAAGAAGGTCAGTCTCATCAAATAAGAATCTTATCATATCTGGCCATCACAAGTATGGTATTAATAATCAGCAATATTGGTCATCTAACAGGAAAGATATTACCTCAGGTGCACCCCAAAATCCTCACGAATAACTACTAAATTTACCTCTATAAATATCCCTCAATTCAAACAAATAAAGTACCTCTACAGTTGTCTCGCGTAGCCTAATTTTGGTCTTTTTCATACAGGATTCTGTATTTCTGATTGGAATAAATTATAGCAACGGAACTAACAACTTCGTTGCACTTTCATCTATCTTTGCTAGAGCCACAGAACTAATAATTTCGTAGCCTTTGTAGCACCTGCTTATTGTAATTTCTCAAAAAATTCCAATACTGGTGCTCCCTGCCAGGTTTGCTTTCAAGGCTACCTGGTGAAAACATACTTTCACAACGATGAATATGTCTAGCAAAGAAAGCCCTTCTTCTGAGGGTATAATGAGTATCACCCAATGGGTACACTCCAACAGGCAATAAATGCCTTCTGCTAATACAAATAATCTGCAATTTCAAGCTTCTATGAACTTGGCCATTGAGGGCCCTGACCAAAGTAATTATCAGATTCAAGCCGCAAATGTAGAAGAAATGGTCAAAGGCTTGATAAGGGGGCTATCCAGCCTGATGCTCATCCTTATCGAGACTGAGCATCTAAAGTTGCTGAAAATATGATGAACTTATACAACGAGCGGTGTTACAACCTACTGAAGTTGGTTTGGCTAGAACTGAGCAGTACCTCAGGCATTATGTACATCCTGCTATTCACCATGTACTCCAGATTTTGGGGTTGCATCATCTTGAGATCCAACACCAGTTGACCCTGGTGCAACGATTTCAATCTCAGTTATCCTCGTTTTATGAGATGGCTTCTAATCTGGTCAGGATAATCGGGAAGCCATACTTAATAATAGAAGAGAAATCAACAATCTTCATAACCAGTTGGTGAGAATTGACAATGGAGTTGTGGGGTACATTGGCCAAGAAGTATCTCAGCAGGTTAGTGATGCTGCTAACCCTGGAGCATCGTATCACCACCCTTGAGGATGAAATAATGAGACAACTGGGACAATTATGGTCTCAACATGAGCAGAGCTTTGTTGAGCTCGACAAGCAACATCAACAACTTGTCCAAGTTGTGTATACTATCAGAGAAGGTGGACCCGGCCCTGTTGGTCCTCCTGGATCGCTGGGACCACCTAGTTCCCCTTCAATAACCCCAGGATCTCCTGGTGAATGTGGTCCTCCTGGTCCTGTGGGTCAACAAGGCCCACTGAGGCCAGCAGGTCGAGATGGGTTGCAGGGACCCCCTGGACCTCCTGGTCCCCCCAGCTCCTCACTTCCAATGCACAATTCAGAATCTTCTATTCTACTAGTATCAAGAGTACAGGCATTAGAAACCCAAATCTGAGCCATAGCACAAGGGTGTTTCTTATCATCAGATGGCCTTCTGACTGACCCAGATTATTCTTTAACCAACTTATTGGATGGCGTGGATAATGCTCATTATCAATGTGATGCTAACCAAACTATGCAAGAAACCCAATTTGCAAGGTTAAACGCTTCTTTTTTTAGTACTAGATGGTAAGGTTAAACGCTTCCACTGAATGGTTATCTGCTAGATGCGGAGTACTTGAGAACAAGCAGGAGGAGATGATCACTGCAATTTTTAACTTGAATCAACAACCTGCAAATGATTATCTTTCTCAATGGGTTTATAATTTACAAGAGGACCTCAATTATTTAAGGCAAAAAGTTGACCAATTTCCCACTCAAGCTCATATCCCAGAATCTGAAACCACCAAAGCTGATCTGGTCATGGTATTGGGTGTACATATTTTGAGTAATGAACCCACTACCTTAAAACCTACCTTTGAGGATAAGTTTGAGCCGGGCGAAGGTAGCATCCATTCGTTTCTCTTTGTCTATGAACGTGCAATGGACGGGGCAACAGATCAATAGAAAGTATGGCATATTACCTCTTGCTAAGCTGGTTCACTCAAGAAATCATGGTCTCTCACCTGAAGGTTTGCAATACGTGGGCTCAAGTGAAGACCGCCCTTATTATGAATTTGGGAGTGATCAAATCATTTCTAACCAAAAGCAAGCCTTTATGAGTATTCAAATCAAATGAGGAGAGTCCATCCAAGATTTCACTAAAAGATTCTACCATGAGGCCCAGACTCTTGCTACTTGCAACTGTATTACAGTAGGTGATGTTTTTTGGCTGTAATGAGTGCGTTCACTTCTCGCACTCAGCTGCTACTACATTTAAAATCACTTGAAAAAATTTCAGATCCATTCTTATTATCAAAGAAGCTCTCATGGAGATTTTTAGTGGTGTGGTACACCTGACCTCTGCTAGTAACCCTCATTCTTATATCCATGCGATGCCACCTAGATCCAAACCTAAACCAAAGAAGGAACCATGCAACTATTGTGGTCTTGTGGGTCATGTGGAATCTCAATGTTGGAAAATAAAAGCGGAGGAGTCGAAAAAAGAGGAGTCAGCATAGGGCAAGAGGCTCCCTGTGCTGACCTACCTCCTGTGCCTCAATCGAAACCCTTTAACTCTTCTACAGACTGTTATGTGATATCCTCTCCTGGTGAGCTTGATATCCCAGATGAATTGGCCAACAAAGATACTATTTCTGCTTAAGCTTATGTTTATTCTTCTTCTAATTCAATTAAATTAATTAATCTCTTGGTGTTTTCAATCACAAACTTTGGCACTGATGTGACCCAGGTGGAAGTTATCATGCATAAGGTGAAAGTTTTGGCTAATATTGATATGGGATCGCCCATCAATGTGATCTCATCCAGGCTTATGAAAAAAAAACAAATTGGCGCTGGACTTAAACCATTCTCATGACTATGGAATTGCTGGTCTTTCCTAAACTAAATCTATATGAGCCTATTTCTCTCTTCCAATGCGCTTTGAAAAATTGGTTGTGTCAGCCCCTGCACTAGTGTTGGACAACAACTGCTATGACCTGCTCTTGGGAACCAAATTTCTCATTGATTTTGATGCGATAATCAGTATTAAAGACAATTACCTTTCTTAATTGGTTACTGAGTACCTTTAATATTATATGATGTTCCCAATAGAAGAAGGCAAACTCAAATGACGTGTTTGCTTATTGTAATACCCCACTTCTATCTCTCGTCTTGAGTACCAAATCTTGTGACCAAGGACTATACTTCCACCTCCGTCAGCTTGTGCCTATGAGGGAATGCCTTTATATTCTAAATCTCCAATTACCATTCCCCCAAAAGCTCAAGTCATAATTGATACGGGAATACAAGTATTTGTACCCACTGATCATGTGTTAGAGATCTTTGGTGATCAAAATCCCTCTCATTTGGAGGCTTTACCCTGCCCTGGTATCCTTGATCCTGCCTATGATGGGACTGTTTTAGTTCTATTAGCTAATCTCACTTCTCAACCTATGAGATTGAATCACAATAACCCCATTGCCTATGTGCGGCCTACTCCTGTGAGTGAAATCTTATCCGTCTCAGGATGTGGAGATTTACATGAATTTGGGATGTAATATCCCCCTATTGTTGCTAGAATTGACATCGAATTTGGGGGTTCACTTACTTCAGAACAACAACATGAATCTGAGGCTCTTGTTGAAGAGTATGTGGATATATTTGCCAAAAGTCCTAGAGATTTTGGGCTAATGAAAGATGTGCAGCATCAGGTGAAAAATGGGGATACTCCCCCTATTTGAGCTCGACCATATCATATGTCTAAAGTTGAGGAGGCTCAGGTTTCAGTAGAATTGAAACAACTACTTGATGCAGGGCTGTTAATGCCTTCTAAGAGTCCATGGGCTTCTTCTTTACTACTTATTTGGAAGAATGATGGGGGTCGTAGAGTGGTTATGGACTATCGTTGGCTCAATGCTGTTACCCAAAAGGATTCTTATTCTCTACCTCACATTGATGATTCATTGAGACTATTGTCTGGGTCACAATACTTCTCAGCTATGGACCTTGCGAGTGGTTATTGGCAAATTGAACTGACTCCAGAAGTTCGTCAAAAATGTGCTTTAATCTCTAGTGAGGGGTTATTTGAGCCTACTTGTATGCCTCAGGGGCTTTGTAATGCCCCTGCTACTTTTCAACGAGCCTTGGATGGCTTGTTTGGGGATTTAAAACTTTCTTGTGTTTTAGTATAATTAGATGATGTTACTGTGTTTTCTCGCACTTTTAATGAGCATTTGGCTCATTTTAAAGGAAGTATTTGGTTGGATGCATCTCACTTCGCTTAAGATAAAACCATCCAAGTGTGCTTTTTTAAGACTGAAATGGAATTCTTAGGCATAAAATTGATTCCAAGGGGATTTTACCCTTATTTAATAAGATACAAGCTATTTGGGACATGCCTGTTCCTAAAAGCTTGCACAATATCCAAGTTTTTTTAGGGATAGTTGGTTATTACCAACAATTCATCCCCCATTTTGCGGAGATTGCGGAGCCTTTAGTTTACATTTTACACAAGAAAGTCCCTTTTGTATGGGAAGAATTGCAGCAGCAAGCTTTCGATCTGTTGCGCCAAGCCTTAGTGAGTGCACCAATATTAGCCCATCCTGATTTTTACAAACCTTTTATTTTATTTACAGATGCCAGTGATATTGCTATTGGAGCCATTCTGGCTCAACATGATACCAACCTGGTTGATCAACCCATCACATACTATAGTAAAACCCTTTCTAAGGCAGAACGCAATTATAGCGTTACTAAGAGAGGATGCCTTGCAGTATTGTCCACTATCAAGCATTTCCGCCCTTACCTCTATGGCAAGCATTTCACTATAGTCGCGGATCACGCTTCCCTGAAGTGTTTGCAACAAACGAAGGATCCTGATGGGCGCTTAGTTAGATGGGCGTTTAAGCTCCATAGTTATGACTTTACACTTCAACATCACACTGGAGCTATTTATTAAAACGCTGATGGACTTCTTGATTGCCTATACTAATGTTATTCTCTGCTGAGGAGGATTGCATCTATGACTTGATTGGTAGACCCGAGCTCTGTTACCAGGAATCTAAGGATGTTATACCAAAGCTACAATCCTTAACTGAAGATACTCAGGTTAAAAGAAGGTTCATTATACAAGAAGTTGGGTTCTAAATGGTTGCCTTTTCTTTGTCCCTCTGCGAGGACTGATACTATTATGGAGACTCATTAAACTTTTAGGGCATGGAGCTGTCGTTAAGACCTTACAGTGGTTGAAAAATCATTGTTACTAGGATAACATGCTTGAATCTGTAAATGATGTGTTAAAACTTGTCTCACTTGCCAGCAACAATGTGGTGGAAATCTGATGTTCCAACACAGAATTGTGGGGCCTTCCGAACCTTTCTCTACTATGAGTATCAATGTGGTGGGCCCTCTCCCTACTGTCACTTATGGACATTGATATATTCTATTAGCTATTAACCATTTTACTAAATGAATTGAAGCTATGTCAGTCTCCTTGGTCACCGCTAAGGCTACAGCATCCTTTCTTTTTAAGAAAGTTTTCACCAGGCATGGTAGCCCAAAAGTCCTGTTATTGGATAATGAGACCAACTTCATTTCTCAGGTGGTATCAGAGCTTACTAAATTAATGGGTACCTATCAGTAATTTACGTCCCCAAACAATCCTTCTACTAATGGTGCAGTTAAACGAGCAAATGGTACCCTTGTAGCCATTCTTCAAAGATGGCTTCCAATGACCCTAGTAGTTGGAATCTCTATTTGCCTAGTGCAATGTTAGCTTATAGGGTTATCTATCATCATATAATTGTAATATCTCCTTTTAAAACTTTATATGGTCAGGATCCTATTCTCCCCTCAAGTGTACAACCTATACTTGAGGAAGCTACCCCGCAAACTACCAATTTAACTATGAGTAGACTAGCTGATGAAATCATCTGAGTATAAGCTTTAGCTTCGAGTTCCCTTGGTGCTACCACCTTAAAAGAGGGAACAAGAACCAACTCTAATAGACCTACACTACCGGATAATAAAGTCAGGATCTTGTACACTTCTATCACCATAGGCCGGGAGGAAGGATTTACAAACTTGACACCTTATGGGCTGGTCCTTATCAAATTTCTTATCATCAGGGTATTGAATACTCCATTACAGCTGTTGATACTGATTATTTTATCAATAGAGTGCATAGTAAATTTCTTTGTAAGTATGTGCCCCCTAGGCAAGATCTTGAGGGGGGCGTTTTGGGGATTCAACTATGATGACCAAAATTACTCAAGATTGAGATTCAATATCTCAGTCTAATGAGATTGCAAAATTCACGTTGGAGATATCTGATTCTAGGATAGACCAACGATCAAACCTTCAGAGTTGTCAACCTTCTCTTAAGGATGATGCTAAGTTATCTGATGAGGAAGTTATCATATAAGAAGGTCAGTCTCATCAAAATAAGAATCTTATCAGATCTGTCCATCACAAGTATGGTATTAATAATCAGCAATATTAGTCATCTAACAGGAAAGATCTTACCTCAGGTGCACCCCAAAAATACTCTCAAATAACTACTAAATCTACCCTATAAATATCCCTCATTTCTAACAAATAAAATACCTCTATTTTTGTCTCATGTAGCCTAATTTTGGTCTTTAGCATACAGGATTCTGTATTTCTGATTGGAATCAATTATAGCAACATAACTAATAACTTCATTACACTTTCGGCTATCTTTGCTAGAACCACAGAACTAATAATTTTGTAGCCTTCATAGCGCCTGTTTAACATAATTTCTCACGAAATTCCAATAGGCAGTGAGGTATGCGTCTATATTTAATATAATGGCTCATTGTAGTTGGGGTAAATAAGTATTAGCACTTGGTTGAGGAAAATCCTTGACCTGTCAAAGACCAACTGGAAGTATGCATTCCACTCTAACTATACTCTATCTTTGAAGAGGTGAAATAAGAATACCTATTTACTGAGTTTTTTAACAAAAAGTAGTAATAATAAATTAATCTAAGGAACACCTGAATGTCGAGTTTGCTGCTTGGGCACATCATTTGTTTTATAGGTTCAATCTTTTTTATGTTGTGGCCATAGGCCATGTTTGTCAATGATGAACCCCATGTATTCAAGTTGCTCTTAAAGAAGTTACAATTCTGGGCTTAATCTTAAGGTCACCCTTAGCAAGGCAGCAGAAGACACTTCCAAGTGTTGTAGGTGTTTATTAAACGTTCTATAGAAAATGAAAATTTGATCCAAATAGACTAGGAAACAAGATATTATTAAATTACCTAATATACTATCCATAGCCCGTCAAAAGATTGTGGGGGCGTTGCACAGCCCTTGCAGCACCCAAGTGGGTTGATAATTAGCCTGGACAGTTGTCATAGCGCACTTCTACTGTTCCTCATTGGTCAGTTCAATCTGCCAATTGCCTGAAATTAGACCTGTGACTGAGAAGTATTGAGCGCCGCTCAAGCAGTCTAGTACATTATTAATCCACAGTAAATGATAGGAATCCTTTTTATATATTGCTAAGTTTTCAGTAGAATTTTACCACGCAATTATATCCATCCTTCTTTCATATAGTCAGAATTGGGTGTCCTAAGGGCTCTTGGAAGGCGCTAACATCATCTGCTACACAATTAATTATTTTCTTTAGTTATCATTTCATCCGCCACTTCTAAGAACCTAATAGGATGAATGCAAATTGATGGATGTTTTTGTATTAATATGATGTAACACATCACGTAAAAAACCCCAAATTAAAATTTTCTTTGGAATAAAATAGTCCTATACTTTACAAAAAGGGCCAAGGCTTGATTCATATTATTTCCATTAACCCTGAAATGCTTTCATGATGTGCAAGCAAACATGCAGACTGATCTGAAACTCTTGAAATGCCCAGTTCATCAATTTTACCAAAATCATATATACTCTGTACTTCTTCAACTGGTTAAAATACACAAAAACAACAATATGATGTCACTTTATCTGTAGAGACAAGCATTTAGATTAGATGACAGTACATGAATTTCGCCATGGTTATGAAAGATAATGGTTGGTGCAGTGACCTATTCAAGATTAGAGCGAAAAAATGGCAAAATCAATTTGCTGTATAATCCTTAGGGAATTCCCAGTTAATTCAGTTGCCATTATAAGTTGATAGACCACCAGAATTGGTAAGATATATTTAGCCCGCAATAAAATGTCCTTAGATACCATAATCTGATAAATCACTTGTTAAATGAGGCCACAACCCCATTGATAGCCAGTTGGCTCTATGCGATCCTTATACTTGAGGTTAACAACCCCTTTATTTCAGGGCACAGAGCCCTCGTTTTAAAATTTTAGAAAAGAGGAAGGCGTCATCCAAGTATTTCAAAAGTATTTTCTTCAAAAACAGACTTAATCCCATAAGTCTTCATAAAAGAGGTTCTGATGATAAAGTCATAACCTTGACTTGATAGCACTATAGCTGGAGCTGATATCACAAGTAAACCAACTGCAGCGGTAGTGCACTATATGCTCTTAACAAAGTTGTCATCTGGGGCCATACAGTACCATAAACTTAACAATGGTTGATATTCGGTGCCAGACCAAGTTTCTCTATAATTTAGTGGACATAATGCTAATTGGTTCCCCATTGTCCACAATAGCTCTTGGTTTGAGCTTATTAACTGTAATATTAATATATGTGCATGCAGAAGAATAAGCATCAGCCACATTGACTTAGTTAACATCCAAAGTGTCAGATTGCCCAAGATACGATTGTAGATTAGCATAAAAGCAGGCTCAATTCTTTTTAAAGTACCAAAAGGGATGGTCTCCTGGACCCCGTCTAACTTATGGGTATCACTTAAGGTGATCAGAAGCTCATGTCAAAATTTTTTTTGGAAATATGGCTTCACTACTACTTCCTGCACCAACTTGGCCTCATATTCTTTTTTATTAAAATTAAGGATTATCTGAGGTATTATATAAATACTTTTATTTTCACTTGAGAATAGATCGTGAGCGGTTGGTAACCGCTAACATATCATCTGCTATTACTTGGTGAAGCGTGAAGGTGGGGTGTCATCACTGGACAAGTGTTAATAGGACGTGGTTCTGGTGATTTTTTCCTGCCTGTGATTTCTTATTAGGGTGTATAGATATAAAATCTAAGTTCTACTCCGCCCTTCCTTTTCCTAAGTCTGCTTCATTCACAGAGTTCACATATTAGACTTTGTATTTAGAACCCAGACTAGGGCAATGATTGTCATAATGCCCCAGGGTTTTACAAAGTAACAGGTAATCTGTTTAATATCATACCTGTCAGTTCTTAAGCCACAGGGCTGTGTTAATTCTATCTTTGGGGAGATGACTTTATTAGAAGAGTCACAAAGCTTTTGATAGATTAAATTAGGCGCCTCAAAAGTGGCATCACATTCCTGGAGATAATTCACAATATAGAAAAAATCATGTTCATCCTTTTGAAAGAGGGATCAGAACCTAATACAATCTTTGTAGGACTCACATGGATGAAAAATTGCAGGTTGAGCGTCAAATTTACTTAACACCTTGGCTCCATATAAAACTTGATCTTCATGATAGAACCATTTTTCAAAAGCTGTAATGGAATTTTAATTATTAAGAAAAGTTAAGGAACCCCATTTTTCACATTGTCATCTATTCTTCTCTGCCAAACTCTACAATAAGGAGGTCTATGGCATTGTGGTAACTCAATTCAATGGCTCTAATTTAAGAATTATCAATATCTGGCTTACAGAGTATGGGAAATTTATTTACGTTGCCAACTCAGCGGACTTGGAGGCACACTCATTCTTAGTTCAGATAAATCAGTGAAGTTTTATACATTCCAGCTTTTATCAAATTTAGATAAATAAATTGGATTAAGTAGAACCTGGTACCCCATTTCACAGGGCCACCAAGGCCAAAAAGATTCTAATTGAACTTCCAGGCTATCCAACTGAAAATCAAGGGTAAAAAAACTTTAAATCACTGGCAAGACTAGAGCAGAAGGCTACATAAGGTGAACAGAGGCCGCCAAGGGAGCCGTTATTTTGGGGAAGATTCTGGCGAAAATGATTTACTAGAGGTAGCAACAAATTAATATTAAGCCCAGAAAAACCCATAAACCATTTATGTGGTTAAGTTAGTAGGGTTTTAAGGCGCAACTGGCACCTCATTGCCCTCAACCTCAATGGCCAATTTAGAACTAATTGATAAATTAACACATTAAGATGTGAACTTGCGATGGAGTTAATTACTACCCAGAAAAAAATGGTGGCCTTTTATTGTAAACTTTTGCTCAGAAGTTTTAGTTTCTGGTTGGCCGCAGAAAAATATGGTCCCTTTATGCGCTACTTGCACAAGTTATTATTAGCTGGTCCAACTCTAGCTCTACAGTATAGCATGACTATGAAGAAGACTACTGATTCTTTATATAGATACAACTACACAAAAGATTCTATTAAATTTAGAAAGCTCCTGGAATAATTAAACTATTCCTAGGAATTATACAACATTTACTATATAAAAAGCAGAGAGTAAAAAGATTTTTGTTAATAAAAAGATTGTTACCATTTACTTTACTAGAAGTTCAAAAATGTGATGAGAATGAGTGCATATCACATGTGATGGTGGAAGTAGATTTATAAGTGTAGAAGTTGATAGGATGGCACAGTCCAGGTTCATAGTGGAAGTAGATCAGGATTCATCATTGAGGGTTGTATTAGAATTAAAAATATTAGCAAAGTTATGTCTTTCCATTGTCTGCTTTTAGGAAGCCAATAGAGAATAAGGTCTAATGAATGGCAAGTGGTTGATGAGGCGACTAGAAGAGTTAAACACCAAATAAAACCTCATGCTTAATATCAAGATGATTTTCAAGAGAGTGTCTGTAACTCTCTTGTTCCCTGTGTCGGAAAAAGGGTTGTTCAGCTAAAAAAGTAAGAATAGTTTGGAGGAGAATAACTCTGATTAAATATACTAAAAGGCCTATTTAATTCTTGTTGGAATCCGTCCTCTCAGAGTAAGGCGATTACTCACACCTTGTCCAAACATACCTACAATTAATAATGATATTATGCTTAATTGCCGGCAGAATCAGGGGAGCCATTCAGAGGTCCCCCACGTTCTACATCCAATTTAAAGTAAACTCCAATGCAGAGACCGGCCCCTTTTATAGTTCTGGAGGGGGTCACACCAGGTGAAACTATTATACCCCCACAGTGATTGGCTCAGAATTATCTAATCTTTACCTCACATCCTTGTCCTACCTACTCTTGACCCTCCAGCGGCCATTACATCAAAATGAGGCAAGCATTTTGCTTTGATAGGTCAAACCCACATAAGCATAAATAGGCTCAAAGCCAATAATGAATTATTTGTCTATTTCGCTTCAAGCCTTGAGTTAATCTAAATAACAAGCAGTGTGATTGTAAGATGGTTCACTTTTTATCCCCTTACCGCAACCTAGTAAATAAATCCATAAACCCCAACCTTTATTATCACTTATAAGTTTTATTATTTCAGTCAGTGGTAAGAAACCCCCTTCATGTATTTTGGCAGTTGAGATAAATACTTTGCCTTCCATATTGTTGAAATCAGGGCGAATTAGCACCCGCAAGCATACAACAAACCCTGATTCTAACACCCTTCAAGGTGGTGCAGAATGCACAGCCACACAACCAGGGAACTAGTTACTAGTAAAGCTGGGAAAAGAGCACCTTTAAAGGTGCCAGAGCATATGGGACCCAGAGATAGATTGTACAACATAGTATAATTAACTAGGCATTATATAAATGACAAAGCTGGTTGGACCTCTTGGAGGAGTCCATGCCAAGTGTATATTGGTGTCAGGGGTTCCTGGGTGCCTCAATTTGGAGGGGACCAGGACAACCCAGTTGTGCACACCAGATTCCATTGTTATTTTTAATAAAATAAAATGACCTATGCTGTTGGAGACTTCCTTGAGGAGGTCTGCGCGCAGGTCAACCCATGGGACTATTCAAAATAAAATGTAAATCTAATGGGGTTTTACTAGAACAGTCGACCAACAAGGAAGGTTGGTCTTAGAAAACCATCAATAAAAACTGGGGGGAAATCATCATTTCACATGAGTGGTACAAAGCCAAAAGATCCAATAAGCGCGCACTACCATCAGCTGTGGTAATATAGCTCAAGTAAGTCCAAACTTGAGTAAAATGATTTTAGCTTAATTTTCTGATTTGAAATATTGTAAATCAAATGGGTTTCTAAATCTAATTCTCCAAGCAACTGTAACAAACTGTCATCATTAGTAACAAAGCTGGTGCATTCTAACGCCCTTGATGTAACGCTGAGCCAATTATCACGTGCACCCCCCAAGACTAACTTGGGCATACCTTGCCTGTACCCAAAGTTGGTCCAGGGTACGCTTCAATTCATGGAGGCCTTCCAACTTTATTTTTTTGGCCTCCTCATGCCCATCATTATCCCTACAATCAGTACCCTGATTGTGTCATGTAACCATGAAAATGATATAAAATCAGCTCAGGGATCCTTCCATACCTCATTGGCCAGTGGAGCACTAAAAGGACAATTTATCCAGAATTTTTTGGGTTGTAAACTTGATTTTTAAGGGAATTTTTTAATTATTCAATGTTAGATTATTAGTGATTTTGGGCTTTAGGCCCAATAAAACATCGTTCATTAGAATTTAACAATAATTTTGGCCTTAATCCCACTTAAATATCAAATATTGGATATAAAACAGTGTTGACAGCTATTTAGTCAACATTGCTTACTATATTAAATAAACTGCAATTCTAAAGTTGAGGCTTCAACAAAACTAAAGCAGTTTCAACATTCACTTAAAGGTGAGATTTTAACTCCTTGATTTCTTGTCCATGGAAGTGGACTAAAGTATACAAGGAGTTAATCTCCCTTTCATTATCAAAGATGGAGCAATTAGTTTACTCAATTTCTGCTCAAGGCTGCAAAGGCAATGAGGGTCCTCCAGATTAGTCGCTAGAGCAGAAACTTCATGATCCTGAGTTAACAAACTATCTGAGCCTCATCCATGAAGGCTACCATTGCCTCACTATGATGACTTTTAGATTGACCAAATTTACACTGGCCTTAGAAGTGGCTATATTAGTGTCCATAGGCCATACTATAGTAGCAGAAGAGATATTCTCACTATTATTCATGGAACTAAGTTGATACATGGTAATAGATGTGCTGCCCCCTGTAGTGAGCACCAAATGTTGTTATTAGTGCAGGGGCGTCTTATCTCAAGGTACAGGTAATAATGCACCAATACAAGCCACTGTAGGAAGACAATATCCTTGGAAAGCAAGAAGGAAACTCCTTATTTGTTACAAATAGGCATTCTTTAGAAGCTCAAAATTAAGTACATCATAGTATTGACAACTAACAGTAGCTTCAGGACTTTGTTAAAGAAAGACTTTTAGTAGTAGGTTTACCCACAAGCTAATGTCAAAACAGATCCCTTTCACAATGGTATTTTCTTTCTGATATGCTCCTATCATCCCTCATTCACATTGGTGCAATTATTTGATAGTGGATAAGCATTAAGGAATTTCATGCAATCACATTTTAGGAAACACATGGCTGCTAAGGTAGTACCTCAGGATATTATCTATGATAACAGTAGTCAGCTTAATAGAATTAAAAATTTGGTTTAAAGGCTGAGATAAATAACTGTAAAGCTAATGAACAACAAGTTTTATGCTAGTGCAGGGCAAAAATGACTAGTTAATAATAAATGTTGAGCAATATGAAAACCAGAGCTACAGGACAAAGTAATCAAAGTGTTAAGGGATCAAGTTGCACCAGCATGGAGAGAGTATTTTATCATCTGCCATATTTACCAACAATCTGATGGATATGACCAAGGTTGCCAACAGTAATTTAATGCAACTTCATCAACTACATATTAGATGTAGGCCACTGTTTTAAGTAAGTTTGTTCAAACTCTTCATCTACTTTATTAGTTAAATATAAAATTAATTAAAAATATAAACTGATGGTTAATTAACCCAATTACAACAATAAGACAACCCATATATGCTAGTTCTTAGCATATGTTTTGTTTTTCATATTATAAGTAAAAGTAACTTACTTACTAAAACATCTTAATATATACTTTCTGTTTACTATATATTGATATAGATAGCTATGCTGGCGTTTTTGGAAAGGCAAATTTTATTAAAGATATAAGTAAGAGTACAAAGATTTAAAAATTAGAAAAAATAACTTTACATTCTTAAGTACAATAAGAATATTCTATATTAATCTAATACTATCTAGCTCTATGATTCAAGGCTAGGTACTATTATATATGGCTGAAAATTAAATCTTATAGTTACAAAATTTGAAACAAAAGCATAGTTTTTAAGGGCCAAACATTAATCTACTTAAAATAAAAAATTGTTAGAAATTAATATATATATTCAGTAACCTTTTGATTAATAGAACTATAAAAATTATTAAATATGCTTTTAGTCTAGATATATATGATTATTATATTATAATATTATCTACATATAAAGGGAGGATACCCCAGTGGTAGAATATGGACCCTCTACCACTGCCTCCCGAGTTCGATCCCGGTAATGGACTTTGGGTAGGGGACGATTTTGACTGTGTTGGTTTTGCGCGCCAATGCCCCAAACCGAGATAGCAGATAGCAAAGGCGGTCCATGGAGTTCCTGGCCTATCATACACTGCGCATGGAGGTTTTCCGGGTTTTATCCTCCTTTCCTATTTTCTTCACTTCCCTAATTGGTGCGGTATCATCCCCAGTCAGCCCACCTCGAATAAAATTTTAATTTAAATTTAAATATTATCTACATATAACTATCAAATTATACTGACTAGAAGAATACCTTTAAATCATTTATTAAGCATGATATTATCCAATATTAGTAACAAAGAATTAAATTAGTTTTTATGGATTTTTAACTTTATTATATTGAATGACTTACACAATGATTCAATAACATATTTTATAATTATTAGATGTATATAAAATTAACGTTACCAAAACTTTTCTTTCTCATTGTAATCCCTTATTGCAACTGATTTGATCCAAGACTGGTAAGTTTGAAACTCATATGAGAAGATAAATGTACACCCAATGCCTGGTAAGGGCTGGGCAAGCGTGGTGAAGGGCACAGGGTTAGTTTTCACACTGTCCAAAGTTAGAAAGAGCCCTGGTAGCACTTTGGCCAAGACAAAAATAAGAAAACAGTGGTGAGTATCTCATCAGAGAGTTTAGCATGGCAAGCAAAGTGCAACCATTGTATCAAAATGCTGCATTCTCAGCCCCTGTCATCAATGGAGCATGTGATTAGAGTTTAATTGGATATAAATTTAACTGCACTTTAAGAGAAGTTCTGTTGTGATGTGCACAAACATTTTTAGACATTTTGTGCATTGCACTGCATTCAATGACCTGGGTTTAAGGGACCTAGTGTTTGAAACCATACAAGCAGTGGATGCCACTGCACAGGTGCATGTGGTGGTTGATCTCCCAGATGGTCACTGGTGGTCAAAACAAAGCACATGCGTTGGACCAAATATAACCAGATTTTGTCACTTTTGACTTTCTCCGCACAACAGTGAGACGTGACATCCTAGAGCACCATCTCTTGGATGGACTTAAAAACTATGGGTAACTACACTCTTAAAATGCAGCACTTCACGCTTACGCTAGAGCTTAGCATGAGCAAAGCATTTTCAGTGATCACCCCAACCATGTTCATCACGGAAGATTTAACTCAGATACCACACAATGCTGTTATTAGTATAGATTGGCAGGACTCCCACTCATTTTGCATTATGGTGGATAGTGAACCCCCTATCTGCACTTATTGTCATGCTTTTGGCCATAAATCACATACAGCCCTTCCAGAGATGGCACTACTCAGCATTTAATTCTCCCAGATGCAATGGGAAGCGCTGATCCCACTATGAGCCCGCCATTGACACCAATGCCGCCTTTCTGTAGGGTGTGCAGGAATGTTGTATTCAGATTAACTCGTGTCTCCACAAGAGCATAAGAAGGCCAAACAGGCCTGTAAAGCTGTGGCCAAGGCAGCGGCTATGGCAGCATCTGTGTCCCGCCTTCTTAGACCCAAGCTGAAATTGAGTCATTTGCAGCTGAAGCGGCTTGAGATTTTGTTCATCAATCAAATTGGGCCCACCAACCAGTGGACCATTTGTTTGAATAGGGTTCACCCACACAAATATACTGTGCATTAGATGAAACTGACTCTCTCAACCCAACCTCCTCTAAAATTTTGTTGACCTCTGATGGTGCACCGCAGGAGCACCTCTATGAAAAAATTTGGTTGAAGTAAAAACCTAAATCTTATAAACCTACCAAAAAATGAAATTGTCCTAAGAAACAAATATGACTTGGTTTCTGCTCACACATGAGCTGTCATAGCGCATGCTGAAAAAGCTGCACAGGAAGGGCAAGGGGGCCCTTCCCATTGCACCTAAGGTGCATTGGGGTCTCTTTCACTATAGGGATGTTGAACATTGCTGGACTCAAGGTCTCGCCGTCCTGGGCTAAAAATTGAGTTTTTTAAAAAACGATTTACCTTTGGACATCTTGGAAATTTAGGAAACCCACTGTCCACACGTTGCTGAGGACACATGGACAACCACGCTCCTCCCCTCCCTTTCTTTTTGGTCATCACACTGTGGGGTGCATATATGAGCGACCCATAGTTTTTAAACTTTTATCTAACCAAAAATATCTTGATGGTCATGTGTTGTTCATGTCCTTTTCATGGGATGTTGAAGTGCATGCTATAGTTAATGTATACTCCCTGACCTGTACATGGGCTCGCCAGGATTTCCTCTAAGCCATGGCTTCCCTTCCATACCCCTCTGATCCCTTTGTGGTGGGCGAACTGAACTGCTGGGCCAACCCAGCCACCAACCACTGGCCTTCACCGCCTACCCCCCTGCATGGGCACATCAAACTCCACATCCTAAAAGCCACACTGGGGCTTTTTTATAACCTCCCCAAGCACTCGCCGTTGCTACCCAACATGTCCCATCCACATGTGCACAATGGTCAGCTGAAGTCTATGTCCCACATTGACTTTATTTTTGCTCCGTTGAACAATCACCCCCAGATTGCACACTTCACAACAACAAAAATTGATTTCTCCAACCATAGGATGGTGTTGGTATCCTTTACTTTGTTAAGACCAATGGCACAGGTGCCAAAATGGTGAAAACTTCACTTAGCCAAAATACATCCCCTGTGTTTTCAGCATGGGTAGGCACCAAAACTTCAGCACCAGAGTTTTCCACACCGTTCTGTGCTTATCCACTTTCTACCTGGTCAGCCTTTAAAACAAACACCATCCTCCACTTATGCTACATCTCGTCACAACGCTCTCAGGATGACTTGGCAGTTATTAAGTGCATGCTAGTGGAAGTGGGTTATCTGGAGACTAATGTCCCCGCTGCAGAGTACATCCCAGCTTTGTTTTGTAATTGGGTAGAAGTGTCTGCTCATTTCAACACTCTGGTAAGACAACACAAACATTGCGTTTGTATTCATTATAAGGCAAAAAATATAAAGGCAGGTGAATTTTTCTCCGCCTACTTTTTCTGCAAAAGACTTTGCACTGCAACAGAGCTTGGCCTGCACACAGGTGTGGCGGCCAGACAACTCCACCATGAACACTCCAGATTAAGTGGCAGTCAAAGTTCAGAACTATTACGCTGAGTTGTATAAGTCCAAACCAGTTGAACATGCCACAGTTGATGATTTTTTTGATGGCGCACATATCCACACCATTTCCTGCTCACCGGAGTTAATGAATTTTTTTAAATTTAAATTTTAATTTGGGGAAGACCGACCATAGGATGGACACTTCTGATAAACACCAACTACAAAACACCAAGAAAACTAAAGGCACCCCAGAGGAGCCGAAGCTTCCTACTGTTTCCAGAGGACTGCCAGTGGAAGAAAGAGGGGAAGTGACAGGAGAGGCCTGGGCCAAAACTGAACATGAATGAAGTAAAGGGTCTGACAAAAGGAACCAGATGGGAAACCAGGATGACACCAACTGGCGTTGGCGGGATGGCAGGTGGAAAAACAACCAAGCTTGAAAGTGATACATTGGGTGGGAATGGAAGCGATGCACAGCTTCACGTAGGGTTGGGGTAGTTCCAGAAAGATCAGCAAGGACAATAGTTGGATTTTCCATAGTGCTATTGCAATAAATTAAAGCGTGGATCAAAGGGTGAATAGGGGAGGGCATGAAAAAGGCGAAGATGTTCTTAGAAAGGCTTAGAGACCTGTTCACACTCCTGAAAAAAGAGGCGCATAATATCCCGCCAGATCTCCTGTGATGGCGGGCAATCTTCCAAGTGATGGATTGATGACCTGTATTGACCGCACACAATGCATGAAGATTGAGAGACATTGGACCTCCCAGTAGTCCAGCATACCTTTCTCAAGCAGCTCCACACATGGGCGCGAATCTGGGGATATAACAGAGGATGGTGTGTGTACCACAAAATGTCATTCTGGATTTCCATAGGATATTAGATGTCCAGATTGTCAAGGTAGTCCTCACGTGCAATTTGGGGGGACATTGGGGTAAAAGGTTGTTTAAAACGACTTTCTCATGGACTTCTTGTTTAAAACGGGGAGTAGGACGACCCCTCTGAGCGGTGTGCCACTAATGTTAATTCTCTGCTCAGCACTCCGCATGGAGAGGAAAATACATTTGAAGTGGGGCGGCGTCCCATGCAGGCCCATTGCAGAGGGATTGTAAGGAGAGTGTCTATAACTCTCCTGTTCCCAGCGTGGTAGTGCACGGTGCACAGGGCCAACGCTAGGGAACTAGTCACCCAAATAAAAGTTACTAGAGCCCAGCAGAGGGGGCTGGAGCAATAATAACTTAAGTTGAGGAGGGTGATATTTAAGGTGAATAACCAGCCAAAAATGACGCGGTGCACAGAGGGAGAAGGGGTAAGCGTCTCAGGTTGGAGTGGACCTGGGCAAACCAACTGTGCACTAGGGGATAACCTCAATATAATTAAAATGGAATGGTTAATGTAGCATGAGACCTCCTTAAAAGAGGTCTGCACACAGGATCATCTGAGATAACATAAATAAAACGGGAAAATGGGAAAGTTCATTGTGAGAAGTCACCCAACAAGGAATGGTGGTCATGAAAATCAAATTTAAACATCGTCAGGGTAATTCTGGATCTGTTAAAGTGGTAACAAGCCTTGACGCTCCAATAGGCAACACTTCCGTATGAATTGGTAAAAAACACCGAAATTGTC
Source organism: Massospora cicadina (assembly GCA_022478985.1). Lineage (NCBI taxonomy): Eukaryota > Fungi > Entomophthoromycota > Entomophthoromycetes > Entomophthorales > Entomophthoraceae > Massospora > Massospora cicadina. The sequence goes on from JAKSZP010017094.1 coordinate 101,614, forward strand.
TTCACTCAACTAATTGATTGAAGTTGTATTCTACCCAAACGCATAATTTCATAACTAGAATGGATTTCAAACCCCCGTTCTAAAATAAACCAAATTTAACCGTCTTTGTTTGGTAAGTAGCTTGTCCGTTTTAACGCCTGGGCCAATACAAGGGGCTGGGCGTTTTTCACCTCAATAGTACCAATCTGGGCATATTTTTCTTATACCCAGATTTGGTCTAATGTGTGCTTGAGGTCAGGGAGGGCCTGAAGTTTCACCTTCTGGGCCTCTTGCCGCCAAGCCTTATCCTTGGGGTTGGTTCTTACTATCAAGTCATTCAACCATGACATTACCCTCTCCTCCTTCTTGGGCTCCACCCCCCTCCAGGGGGCGTTCGCTAAGGAGAAGTTCTTATGTGCGTGAGACAACTTCATAGCAGCAACGGCTGTCCTGGACTTTGATCCTGCAGCCTCAGGAAAACAATTATGGAATGATATGATCAGGTCTTGGGCATGCACACAGTCACGTGCTGGCACCCAACTGTTCTCTGCAGTGTCAAAACCCTTCCAGGAAACCAGGTACTCAAGCCTTCTTTTAACACGGCGGGAGGCTACTATTTCCTCCACTTTCCACTCTGGCGCCCCATCCACGAGATAAGCATCAGGAGTCTCAGGTGGGGGGCCCTCAAACAACATCAATTTGCTCTCATGAAAGACAGAAAAGATCCAAAATGAAGAGGGAAGATCCAACTGGTATGAGGCATGGCCTACCTTTCTAACAATGCGGTAAGGACAAATCCTCTTTGGTCCCAGATTTTTGCATGGCTGCTTGACAGGGATGTTATGAGCATCAATTATCAAGAGATCCCCTTCCTTGTACGCTGGACCCACCATTGCTTACCATCGGCGTTCTCCTTATATACTTTTATTGCCACCTCCAAACTTGTAGAAACCCCCTGGTGGACCTTCTTGATAGTCTTAGAAAAGCCCACCACTGCTTCGATTTTGGATCCACAGCTGGGCTCCATGTTAAAGGCGGGGTTAAACTCATGGTTGGCAAAAAAGGGGGAACAACTGATCGAAGAATTCAAAGTGGTGTTGTAGCTAAATTGGGCCATGGGAAGGTGAGAAACCCAATCTGAATGATCTGCAACGGTGTAACACCGCAGGAACTGTTCCAAGCACTGGTTCACTCGTTTGGTCTGCCCATCTGATTGGGGGTGATAGGCAGTTGAATGGCAGGGGCGAATCTGAAGAGTCTTACACAACTCTTCCCAAAAGACAGAGGTAAACTGGGGTCCCCAGTCACTAATGATTTCTTGGGGAACTACATGAAATGCAAACACATGAGTGACAAAGAGCCTAGCCATCTCAGCCATGGTAATTGTCGTTCTGCATGGACTAAGTGGGCGAACTTTATAAAGCGGTCCACCACCATCATGATGGCATCATAACCATCAGAAATGGGTAATTCCACTGTGAAATCCACCGATAGGGAGGTCCAGGGCCCTTCTGCCTTTTGTACTGGTACCAACAAACCTGCTAATGGTTGAGGATTGGGTTTCATTTAATTGCAGATCAGGCACTCTTTAAAATACCATCCCACCTGAACAGGCAAGCCCTTCCAATTGTAGGTGCGTCATATTAACTCCATGGTCTTTGCTTTCCCAGGATGACCAACGATGATTCCATCATGATGTTCCTGGATGATTTCCAGGCGAAGTGGTCCAGCAAGTACCCATAGGCGCCCCTGAAACCACACCATCTCATCCTTTATGTGATAACCCCTGGATAAATCCTCCTGATTTAGAGCGCTCTTAGCGAAAAAATAGTATATTCGGCTGATAACAGATGAGGAAGAATTACTTTTCTGAACATACTGAATTCTTCTGCATTTTCAAGAGGTGCAAGAGCTGTTTGTTGGCCATTGAATCGGGAAGTTGAGACAAAATCTTACCTGGCGGAATCATCAACTGGGTGTTATGAACTTCTACCTCCTTTGAATTGGGAGCCAAAGCAGGTTTGCAGCTTAAAGCATCCGCCAAACCATTGTCCTTACCCTTAGTAAACTCATAATAAAATGCAAATTGGGCAAGGGTCTCATGCCAACGGGTCTGCCGTGGGGTTAGGACATGAGGAGCGCGGTAGTACAGCAAGGCACGGTGATCTGTACATACACAGAATGGTTGGGATGAGCCATGTAAGTGGTGACTCCAATAAGTCAGCGCCTCCACCACTGCTAGTAATTTTTTGTCATAAACAGCGTAATTCAACTCATGAAGAGACATTTTCCTAGAAAAATATCCCACCATATGCTCTATCCCATCTTCGCCTACTTGTAAAAAGGCAGCCGCTATGGCGAAGTTGTAGGCATCAGTAGACACAATGAACTCTTTAGAAGGGTCGACATGGTGAAGGACAGACGTTGACAACAGGGTGCACTTCACTACTTGGAAAGCATCCTCCAAAACGAGGGACCACTGAATCACCTTTGCACCGCTAGCCTTATATAAGGGTGCTGCCACCTCATAAAGGTTGAGCGTGAACTTCTTGAGGAACGTACACGTCTCCAAAAATCTCCTCAATTCCTTGACTAAAGTGGTGGTGGGCCACTCACGAATAGCCTTCTCCTTGTCTGGAGTTATCATATGCCCTTGGTCAAACACGACGTTGCCCAGAAAAGTGACCTGGGACTTGAAAAATTCACACTTGCTGGTCTTTAGCTTAAAGCGGGCTGCCCTTAACCTCTCCACCACTTTCCAAAGGTGTACTGCATGGGACTCATGATCAGTGGAAAACACCAGGATATCATCCATGTAGGCAACCGCACATACCCCAACAAGTCTCCCAACGCTGCATAAATGCGTCGTTGAAAAATAGCAGGGGCATTCTTAAGCCCAAAGGGCATGACCTGAAACTGGAAAATTCCTTTCTGGTACGGAATGTGGTTAACCATTCTTGTCCCTTTTTAATATGAATCTGATTGAATTCATTGAGGCAATCCAGCTTGTATAAGACCTTAGCCTTCTCCACATAGCGTGAAATCTGAGAAGTCAAAGGAATGGGATGTAGATCTGGTACAGTGACGTTGTTGAGGTTCCCATAGTCTACGCATGGGCGTAGAGTACCATCAGCCTTCTCAACAAAGAGACGTGGTGAGCATATAGGGGAGGTACGCTAAAAAAATCGCGCCTTTGGCTAACTGTTCCTTCACCCACACATCTAATGCCTCTTCCTCCTGGAAAGTCAATGGGTAAATGGGGAAGATATCCGCACCAGATCCATAGTGAGCTTGAACTCACAATTGGACTCAGAGTGATCAGGTAGTGCTTTTGCTGATGCTGCATCAAATGAAGATTACAAACCCTCCAAACAAGAAGGTAGAGGAACCTCCTCGTTAGGCCTCAACATAAGGGCAAGGCTAAGGGCGTAAAGGTGGGGCTAATGGGGAAATTCGCCCTGAACGTTAGCCTCAGGCAAAGGAACAATTAATGTGCGACCATTCTTTAATGCAAGGGATATGGTATTCTCTTTTATATTGGTTCTGACGTCAAACAGACGCCACCACTCCACACCCAAAATGATAGGGAACAAGAGGTTTTTGTTATCTTGGAATTGATTGAACAAGTGGTACTTGCCAACCTGATAGTCCAATGTCCCAATAACCTTCAGAGTGGGAATACCTTGGGACGCCCTCCCCTAACCATACCACCTGGCAAGTAACTCAGCTTAAGGTAGTCAGATAGGCTTTGGTCCGTAAAGTTTTCAGAGGCGCCATTATCCACCAGAATAGTGGTGCTGATATTCCATAAAGGTGAGGAAAGGGTAGCAGTCAGTAGAAAATGCCCGGAATGGTCTTTATTTAAAGCAGACAGCGCCAGAAAATCACCAACAAATTCATCATCTGGCATTAACATATCAACCTGGTATGTGTTTGAATCAAATTAATGGAGAGGGATAATTGGCCACTCTTACTACTGAGGCCACATATCCCACCATATCTTCATCAGGGGCATAAACATTGTTGTATTGTAAGCGTATCTCCTTTTTCAACTTCCTGAGTGCTAATAATCATGGAAGAGGTCAAACGGGGATTTTCTGGGGCGATTTGATATATAGGAGTAGGTTCCATATCTGATCCATGAGAGAGCAAATATGGTTCAGAGGTATATATAGTGTTTCCATTATAAAACGCGTTTTTAGATGTGAATAATTCTATTCCCATAACATCAACGGAATGCCTGATGTTATCCAAGGCCAACACCCCCAGGCTCATATGCGCTGATTCCGCTGGCATCATCTGAACGTGCTGCTAAAGTAAACCCTGTTTATTTAATTTGATTTTGTAAATTTAGGCGGAAAGTCAAGGAATAACAACTTACAGACCCAGAAGCGTCTGTATCCACCAAGTATGAGCATGAAGGGTGGGTACTTTCCAGTTGGAGGCAGCCAAAATAACACCAAGATGCTCCAACTTTTGGAAAAAAGAGGAAACAGTGGTGCGGCTGACCACAGCTGAAGCCCATAGCTGGCGCCAACCGTTTTTACTTTGGAAAAGTCCCACACGGAAAAAGTTTATGCACATAAAATTAAGAGGTTGGTGACTAATGTAAGGAGAGTGTCTATAACTCTCTTGTTCCCAACGTGGTAGTGCACGGTGCACAGGGCCAACGCTAGGGAATAGTCACCCAAATAAAAGTTACTAGAGCCCAGCAGAGGGGGCTGGATCAATAATAACTTAAGTAGAGGAGGGCGATATTTAGGGTGAATAACCAACCATAAATGACGCGGTGCACAGAGGGAGAAGGGGTAAGCGTCCCAGGTTGGAGGGGACCTGGGAGAACCAACTGTGCACTAGGGGATAACCTCATCATATTTAAAATGGAATGGCCAATGTAGCGTGAGACCTCCTTGAAGAGATCTGCGCACAGGATCGTTCAAGATAACATAAATAAAACGGGAAAAATGGGAAAAGTTTATTGTGAGAAGTCGACCAACAAAATTTTGTTGGTCATGAAAATCAAATTTAAACATCACAAGGGTAATTCTGGATCTGCCAAAGTGGGAACAAGTCTTGACGCTCCAATAGGCAAACACTTCCGTCTGCATTTGTAAAATACACCAAAATTGTCTTCACTTGAGTAATTGATTGAAGTTGTACACTACTAAACGCATAATTTCATAACTAGAACGGGTTTCAAACCCCCATTCTCCAATCAACCAAATTAAACCATCTTTGTTTGTTAAGTAGCTCATCCGTTTTAATGCCTGGGCTGATACAAGGGGCTGGCCGTTTTGCACCTCACTAGTACCAACCTGGGCATATTTGGCTTGTACCCAGCTTTGGTCCAATGTGTGCTTGAGGTCAGGGAGGGCCTGAAGTTTCACCTTCTGGGCCTCTTGCCGCCCATCCTTATCCTTGGGGTTGGTTCCTACTATCAATTCATTTAACCATGACAGGGATGAGAGGCTAGATAGTTAAGAAGAGAATGGGGGTGAGTAGGTTTGTGGAGGCCAAGGGCGCGGGAAAAATTGGATCAGTCCGTGTATGATCTGTGTTAGGGCTGGGAGTGTGGGGTTGGTGAATGCAGCGATCCAGGTGCCAATTATTTTGGCGGCATGGGCTTTGAAGTTGAGAAGGCCGATACCACCACTATGGTGATGGCCTAACATGACATCCAGGCGCACTGGTCAAGGGCGACCTAACCAAAGCCCCCTTGTAGGAAGGCTTATAAAGAGGTGAAGAAAGGGGGAAAGGAAATGACATGAGCCACAAATCAGACTTTCAACAGGAGCATAGAGTTGGCGAGCACAACCTGGCCTGTAAGGTAATCTGATGGGCTCTGAGGGAGGCGATGTGATTTGTGATATTTACTACAATATGGTGCTCCACCACCAATGAGGCGTAACAACACACCTCCAGCCACACTCCCAAATGGCACACCGGACCATCAGTGGGTCTTGACACAAAAGGGAGTACAAGCGGGGTGGTATGTGGTTGCCGGGGCAAGAAAACCTGAATGATTGTCTGCCAAAGCAGCCTGATTAAGGGGCGCTGGTAACCAGCAGGCTTGGTACCGGCAAAGGAGAATGATTTTGGTTTTGGATGCATTAAGGGCGGAGTTACTGACCCTGGAGTAATGTGGATAGTTGCCTCCAAAGCTCGTACATCATGGTTGTCAGACACCCCAACCACACAGTAATCAGCAAATACCAACATCCTAGCAGGTGCTTGGCCTTGCACATGGACACCATCAAGGCGGGCATTCACATTGAGTAACTATGGTCGAAGCTGAAGTTGTATAAGAGTGGGATAAAGGGTCCCCTTGGCAAAGACCCTATGAGGGTGAACCACTTCAGTAAGGAAACCAGGGCCACGCACAGCCATTGTGGCTGACTCTGTGAGCAGCATCACCTAATTATGAACTGGTGGTGGAGGTGTAATTTGTGGATGCAGACTTTGAGTTGATTCCAGTTGACCCTATCATAAGCTTTTTTTTAGTACTAGATGGTCCCAACCCAAGGGGGGCTATCATAAGCTTTTTGTTGGTCTAAGAATACAAGCGCCCAAGTAGCTAGAGATTGGCAGACATTGGCTATGGTGTGAATGTTGTCCCATATTGACCGCTTAGGGATGAAACTGAATTGCTCATAAGATATTACTTATGAAGCTATTTCCTCTAGGCGGTTGGCCATAATTTGGTGAATAACTTAGTATCTGTATTAGTGAGTGATATGAGGCCCCAGTTTGCCAAGTCCATATTATACCCCTTCTTATACAGCGTTATCATATAGGCCTTCTGGCCCCAGAAAGGAGGCTCTTTTTTAAAAGGCATTTGTTCATTGAGGCAAGCAAAAAGAGAGGAGAAATAATTAAAAAATTTTGTGTAGAACTCATACAGAATCCCATCTGGACCTGGGCACTTCCTGTGCGGTGCACCGCAAATGGCATACCAGAGTTTGTCATGAGTAACTAAATTTATTAACTCTGGGTATCAGGAAATGGTGTGGATATGTGCACCATTGAGAAATTCATCAATTTTGGCAAGTTTGACAGGTTCAGAATTATACAACACGGAGTAAAATTTCAAACTTTGACTGCCACATTGGCTGGAATATCTGTAATGGAGTTTATCAGCCGCCTCACCTGTGTGCAGCCAAGCTTTTTCACAGTGCAAATAATTTAAGGAAAAGTAGCCGGAGTACATGTCACCCACCGTCATATTTTTTACCTTGTACTGAACACAAACGCAATGTTTGTGTTATCTTACCAGTGCATTGAGATGACAGACACTTCTGTCTACTTATAACCCCATTCTGGGCTGTACCCTGCAGCAGGGACATTGGACTCCAGGTGGTCCACTTCTGCTAGCGTTCACTTAATGACTGCTGAGGCAGCCCAAGAGTGATGCGATGGGATGTGGCGTGCCTGAAGGATGGTTTTCGCTTTGAAAGCTGACCAAGTAGGAGTGTTCTGCACATAACAGTGTGTCAAACTCTGTTGCCAAAGTTTGAGTGTTCACCCACACTGAAAACATGGGCGACATGATCTCAGATGGGCAAAGTTTGCACCACTTTGGCGCCTGTGCCACTAGGCATGATAAAGTGAGGAAAATTGACACCATCCTGTGGTTGGAGGAATTGATTTTTATCATTGTAAAGTGTACAATATGGGGGAAAGGGCTCAACGGGGCAAAAATGAGGTCAATGCGGGACATAGACCTCAGCTGATCATTATACACATGGGGATGGGACATGTTGGGTAGCAACGGTGCATGATTGGGGAGGGTATCTAAAAGCCCCAAGATGGCTTTTAGAATGCGGAGTTTGACATGCCCCTGTGGGGGGTAGGCGTTGAAGGCCAGCAGTCAGTGGCTGCGTTGGCCCAGCAGTTCAGATCGCCCACCACAAAGGGATAAAGTGGAAGTGGGAGGGAAGTTACAGCTGAGAGGAACTCCTGGAGAGCCCATGCACAGGTTGGGGTGTAAACGTTAGCCATAGAGTACACTTCTCATCTCATGAAAAAGGACATGACCAGCACATGACCATCAAGATACAAGTTTTTAGATATAAATTTAAAGCTATGGTTCACGCATATAGGCACCCCACAGTGCGGAACCAAAAGAAAAGGGAGGGGAGGAGCATGGTTGTCCATGTATCCTTGGCACCATATGGACAGTGGGATTTCTGAATTGCCAGGATGTTCACTGGTAGATTATATTTTAAAAAACTCAGATTTCTAAACCAGGACTGCGAGGCCTTGAGTCCAGCAATGTTCAACATCCTTATTGTGAAGGAGACTTTATCGCACCTTAGGTGCAAGGGAAAGGGCCCCCTTGCCTTTCCTGTGCTGCTTTTACAGGTTACTCAGCAGCCTTGTTTTGCGCACAGGTCACCGGCGGAGTGTAATTGCCCTTAATTTTCACCTTTACTATGGGTAAAATTTTGGTTTTGGTGTTCTTTGGCTTGGTCAATTTTGGCTTTGGAGTGCTCCTGCAGTGCACCATTGGAGGCCAACAAAAAACTTGGGGGATTTGGTTGAGGGGAATCGATTTTGATTGGTGTGTAGTAACTTTTTGGGTAAATCTGACTTAAACACCTGTTCCACTAGTTGGTGGGCCCAATCTGAGTGGTGATTGGATTCTTGAGCCGCTTCAGCTACAAATAACTTGATGTCATCTTGGGTCTGGGTGGGTGGGATCACAGATGCTGACAAGGCCGCTGCCTTGGCCGCTGCTCTATGGGCCTGTTTGGCCTTTTTGCGCTCTTGTGGAGACACAGGTTTTACCTTAATGTAACACCCCCGAACACCCCGTGGTAAGGCGGCATTGGTGTCAATAGCAGATTCATAATGGGAGTTGGCGCTTCCCATTGCGTTGGGGAAAAATTTATTTTGAGTTATGCCCTCTTTGGACTGGCAGGTGTGTACCTTATGGCCAAAAGCATGTTAAAAGGTGCAGATAAGGGGTGCACTATCCACCATAATGTGGAATGGGTGGGATTCCTGCCCATCAATAAAGACAACTGCATTGTGAAGAATTTGTGTTAAATCTTCCATAATTACCACGGATGGGGTAATCACTGCTTTTGCTTTGCCCATGCTAAGCTTCGGCATAAGTGTAAAGCGCTGCATTTCAAAGGAGTGAAATTTTCCATAGGATCTAAGCCCAACTGAGAAGTGGTACTCCAGGACTTCACGCTTTACCATTGTGGGGAGGAAGTCAAAAGTAACAAAAATTAGGTTGGATTTGGTTCAATGCGTGCACTTCATTTTGACCACATGTTGACCATCTGGGAGATCAACCACCAAAGCACCTGTGCAGCTTCTTGCATGGTTTTAAAGCCAGGGTCCAATCATCCACAGGTCGTAGAATGTGGTTCAACATATTCAGCAGCCAGGAAGTGTTTATGCACATCTCCATAGAACTTTTCCCAAAATTATGTTAAATTAATATCCAGAAAAACTTTAACCCTATGCTCCACCAATGACAGGGGTTGGGGATGTGGAGTTTTATAGTACTAGTTGCATTTTGTTTTCCAGGCTAAAATCTTCAAAAAATACTCACCACTGTTTTCTTTTAATATCTAGGCTACCAGTGTCGCTGAGGCTTTTTTAAACTTTGGATGGAGAAAAGACTGATCCTGTGCCCTTTACTAAGCTTGCCCAACCTTAACTAACATTGGGTGCACACTCATCTCCTCATGTTGATTATCAAACTTACCAGTCTTGAAATGAATCAATTGCAATGAGAAAGAAAAGTAATAGTTAATGAATTTAATCATTCATGATGAACTCTGGTATGCCATTTGTGATGCACCACACAGGAAGTGCCCAAGTCCAGATGGGATTCCAAATGAGTTCTACAAAAAAATATTTTAATTTTACTTCTTCACTAATGCTTGCCTTGATGAACAAATGTCTTTTAGAAACGCGCCCCTTGTTGGATTTTAGGATTTTGTTGTTGCTTGCTGGTTCTTATTCCATCTAAATTGTAACAATTATCTGCTGGAGAAGATATTCTCTACTTCAGGAATGAAAAATTGTTAGGGGGTTACCCAATCAGATATAGTAAAAAAAACTAAAAAACTAAAAGTATTGATTTTTTATCAATTCTATTAGTTGCCACAGGGGGTAAGAAGTGAACCCTCTCAATATTTAGCAGCTTAGTATTTAAACTATATAAAGGTTTGAGGGGAAATCTATGTGAAGTTTGGATTGCTTATTAATGTCCAAATTAGGGAAAATGGAGATTTGACCTATCAGATCACTAGAGACTCACCTTGCATTGATGGAACAGATTATGAAAAGTTGATTTCAGGTAGGATATGTCCATGAAGCAATGATTCTATAAGTTCTACCCAATCATTGGGCAAGAAAATATTTTTACCTTGGGGGACCCCTTCAAACCCTATAAAGGGGCCAGTCTCCATGGTGTTGGTTTTACTAAATTTGCTGTAAGAGGGGGAGGGACCTCAGAATGGCTCCCCAGATTTAGCTGACAATTTGGTGCAATCTGACTGCCCAAACTCATTGTTTTTGACCAAGTTATTAGAAGTGTGACCCCAGTTTGAGGGGTTCCACCAAGAGTCAACCAGGGTCTTTTGGTCGATTTTATTGTCATTTTCATCCAAAACGCTCTTATTAACACATCAGACTTTCAATTGTCTGACACTTCTTCCTGGGGGCCAGGAGGCCTATATGATAACGCTGTATAAGAAGGGGGATAAGATGGACTTGGCGAACTGACACCTCATATCACTAATACAGATACTAGGTTATTTACTAAAATTATGGCCACTAATCTAGGGGAAGTTGCTTCTGAAGTAATTCCCTTCAAGCAATTCAGTTTCATTTCCAAGCGGTCATTATGGGACAACATTCACACCTTATCCAATGTCTGTCAATCTCCAGCTACTGGTGTTCTTGTATTCTTAGACCAACAAAAAGCTTATGATAGGGTCAATTGGAATTAACTCAAAGCCTGCCTCCACAAATTCCAACTCCCCTGATTTATAAATTGGGTGATTTTGCTCACGGAATCTGTCACAATGGCAGTGTGTGGCTCTGGTTTCCTCACTGATGTGGTTCACCCTCAAAGGGGTTATTGAGTAATTGACTGGACCTAATTGTTGGATATTCGATCATATCAGATATCAGTGATTATGGATCAGGTAAATCCTAAGTATATCCAAACTTAGGATCCATGGCCTAGCAATTTCACTTAATAATATTTGACTATGATGACATGGGCTCGAGGGCTTTGTTAGTTATGTCAGACTTAAAATTAAGTTTCTATTTAATGACTTGGGCATGTGGGCTTTGTTGGTCTATGTTGAAATTAGTTTTTAATGTTGGTCAAGTTTTTGATCAAATTTAATTACTAATTAGTGATACAAATCGCCTTGGTATGTGCTGCTGATTACATGTGAAAGTGGATCAGATCAGCTATTTTTAATATGTTTCCAAAACGCCATCTTGAAAATGATGATGGTGTTTACTCTGACCCTGAGGCTGAGCAGGATGCCCTGAGTCAAAGTATTTGTAGATGTTCTTACAAACATTTTACATGGCCAAGTGCCATTGAAAATGGGACGTCATGGGTAAAATGTGGTGAACATCAAACCCTATAAATTTCCTCAAGTTGATGCTAATAAAAAATCATTCAACTACTGGACTTGTTTATAATTTAACTTATAAACTTTTTTGTTTAGTACTTACTTTATATCAGTTGATATTTACTTGGGATCAGTAAGATCAGGGCGGCGTGCCATCGTCCAAGTAAATGACAGGGTATATGATTTTAGTACTACCAAGAAGTCATATCTTAAATTTTAATCACCATCCTGTCTATTGTCCCCATACAATAGATGCCTGAAACTTTACCCTACGATTAGAGAAGAACCAGCCATCAGAATAAAGCCCAAAGTTCAACAGGGGTCTCCGCCAAGGGGACCCTTTAAGTCCACTCTTAAACACCTTCAGCCTTGACCCATTGTTACTCAATGTGAATGCATTCTGTAAATTTTTGGTGGTTCCAGTTGATTCTGCTGAGCTTGATGCACAGGTTAATACCCACTGAGCAATGGATGAGTGATATGATGATCACTGATCCTCAAGTAATAACAATAACAAAGTATTTAAATAAGGATCTATTTCCCTGATAATACCAATTTATTATATATAAACTAACGGCCACTTCTGTTAACCCTTTAAAACTTTCTTACTTCTTTAAAACCCTCACTCCTTCATTCTTTTGTTCAGCTATTTAATTTTCAATTGTCTCAGTTGATTTTGACCTGTTAGCTTAGATACTCTTTAATTACTACAATTTCAGGGGTTTCATCCCATCATCAAGGCTTCAGCATAATTTCCTCACTTCGCCAAACTACTAATACTTCAATTGATTTACCTCACATCAACATAATCTTCCACTCAATCTCAAGGCTCACCTTGACTCATAAAATACAATCCGCCAGATATATTGCTTATCATCCAGTCATATCAATTTCTTGACATTACCCTACCTTGACTGAATGATAAGTTCCTATTGCTTGTATGCCCAAAGGAACTTTGCATGAACTCAGTTGTTAATCTGACTACCCACGGGCTCCTTAATGGTGTAGACATTGATAACGGTCTTCTCAACTATTTCAAACTGTCCAGTCCAAATGTTTGCGAGCTTGTTCTTCCTTCCAAAGTTCATGTTGTTCCTGGAACAAGACATGGTCTCCTACAGCGAATTGTGGGAGTCTGCTTCGTCTACTTTTTTCAGATGCCTGATCACAAATCTTCCTAGCTAAACTAGTGGATTATGCTTCAGTTTGAAGTTTTATCAGCATGTCTATTAAGTTAGTCAAATAGTGCTGGGGCTCTACTCCGCCAATATCCTCCACACAGGACTAAATCAGTGCCATCAAAGCTGGATTTCTTCCATAGAGTAATTGGAAGGGACTATTCCACGTCGCCAAGTGATAGCTAATATTATATGCAAATATGGTGGTGGATAGCAGGTTACTCCACTCGGCAGCCCAACAATTTACCTTTTATGGAGAATGTTCACCAAAGTGCCGTTGACCCATTTAACCATCCCACAGGATTCAGGGTGGTATGGAGTAGTTAAGACCCCGCAGGTGGCATTAGCTCATTCAGCTTAGGAAGGACATGTGACGTAGAATTTGTTCCATTGTCCATAAGAATAAACTGCAGACAACCATGTTGCTGTATGACGCACTCCATAATGAACTTATAGGTGGTTACAGCCCCTAAATCCCTGATCACTCTTGCTTTCACCCATCTGGTCAAGTGGTCTATGGCTACGAGTATTTACTTAGAGCAATTTTCCCCATTGGCAGAGGGCCCACCACATCAAGGGAACAGTATGACATGCGAAACGAGGCTTAACAAACTGGTGGGTGGTCTTCTTGTAGAAAGGTTTCTCCACTTGGCACTGGTGGCAACAAGCAACTGTCTTAAGCACATCATAGTACATGTTCTCCCAATAGTAGCAGGGTTGCAAGAACTCCAACATTTTCTGCAACCCTCCATGACCTACCGCCTTATGAGCATCCACAATAATTTCTGGCCTAGTGGAGGGCTTTGGGAAGCTCAGAGTTGATTCTCCAATTTTCTTTTATAACTCCCAGTTATGTAAGAAGGGCTCATGGCGAAGTCCATCTAACTCCTTGATCACTTGTGGCAGCCCATCATGATATTTTCCCACAATCATCTTCTTTTACATTATGTCAGCCAAATCCGCCATGATGGCAACAGTTGGTACCCATGAGAGACAGTCTGTATTCTGATGTTTTGCCCCTGGCTGGTGTGCTATTTCAAAGTCATATTCTTGGAGCTTCCATGCCTATAGTGCAAGCCATCCTTCCAGTTTCTGAAGATTCTGCATCTAATGCAAGGATGCATTATTGGTTACCACTTTAAATTTACCCCATGGAGGTATACCCAAAACTGTTTATAATCATATATCACCACCAAACACTCCCTCTCAGTAATGGTGTAATTACATTTATGACAATTCAGGCTTAGGCTGCGAAATATTACAGTTTCTCCACACCTTCATCGTCCTTTTTGGGTTAATACTGCCCCTACAGTGGAAAGGAAAGCATCCATTTGTACAATAAATTCCTTATCAAAATTAAGGTATTGCAATACAGGTGTGCTAGCCAACGCGGTCTGCAGGTCATCAAAAGCATTCTGACATCTTTCCATCCAGTTGAGCGTGGGGTTCTTATTTAAATAACTCAAAGAGCGGTTCCCAATACAGCTAAAGTTAGGAATGAACTGCTGGTAGTAACCGATCATCCCCTAAAACACTTTATATCTCACTTATTGCCTGGCTGAGTCATCTTATGTATAGCTTCCACCTTCGCTGCTGTGGTATAAGCCCTTGTGATTCCACCATAAATAAGGTATTCCAATTGCTCCTTAAAAATGGTACTTTTGAGGCTTGATCTTGATGTTAGCATCAGCAAGTTGGCGGAACATTTGTTCTAAGTGGTCAAGATGCTCTGTGAACGTCCATGAGAACATGTTGATATTGTCAAGGTAGAGTAGAACACAGGACAGCTTCAGGTCACCCAATATCATGTCATGGCACGCTGAAATGTAGCTGGGGCGTTACACAACCCATGGGGCATGATCATGAGTTGAAACAACCCCTTTGAGGTGATTATAGCACATTTCTCCCATTCCATCACTGGAAACTCAATCTGTCAGTACCCTGATATCAATTCCATGGCAGAGAAGTAATTAGCGCCACCCAGTTAACCTAAAGAGTCATAGATCTTCAGGAGAGGATAGGAATCCTTTTTTGTTACACTATTAAACTTCTGGTAGTCTATCACTACCCAGTTGGCACCATCCTTCTTTTTGACAATTAGAATGGGCGAAGACCATGGACTCTTTGACAGTTCAAGCATCCTTTACTCAATCAATTTGTCTACCGCATTGGAGACTACTTTCTTTACAGCCTTATAACGCTGGATGGGATATGACCAAATGGAAGTGTGGTCGCCCTGTCTACCTGATGCACCACCCCATGTGTGCATCCCAAATTGTGGTTGTTGGAAGTAAAAATATCTTAGTAATTTTCAAATAGGGCCATTGACCTATCTTTCTGCTCCTCCAACACCACAGTCAGAGCTTCCCGTGAAACCACTGTTATTGTGCTGAATGAGGTTTTTACTGGTAGGCCAAGGTCCTCCCAAGGCCCAAAATTGTGAATACAGCGGACTTCCTCAATAGGAATCATATGTAAATAAGCCACCACTTAGTGCCTTTGGACCGTCATAGACTTCTTATTTAGGTTCACTAGCAATACCTTTACTTTCCATACCCTGGCAACTTTAGCCTCAGAATCACATGTGGTTCAAGCTGCAATTGCTGGTAGGGCCCCACAATTTCCCCATATAGTCCTTCAGGGATGTCTTTTCAAGCTCTGCCCCTATTATGACCTGATGCCAAGAAGGTATGCTTAAGCGCTCACCGCCTGTAAAGAAATACCATTGTATTTATAAATCTGGCTAGAAATAAATCTGTTTCTCCGCTTCATCCACTGATATCAAACAGGAACCACCCCATTGCTGTACGTGAGATTAATTTGGCTAGTGCAGATTGAGTCCTTTGGGACTCCACTGGAGGTAAAATAGATGAGTATCCTTTGTCCCATAATATTAAATTTTTCTTCCTCCATTATTGACCACTGCCTCAAATCGCCATGTAAATTCGACCCTGATCAACATGTCATAATTATTATTAGGTAGAACCACCACCAGAGCAGATGCATTGACTAAACTGAACCTCAGAGGCAATGCGCAATAAGCACCCTCCAACACAGTGCTCTGTGCCCCCACAGTCCCATACATTACTCAGTGTTTCACATCAGGCTTCAGTGGAAACTTAACCAAGAGCTTGGTAGATATAATATTAATGGGAGCGCCAGTATCTATAATCACCCAAATTTTTGTATTTTGTACAAAAAATATCACAGTATGTACAATCCAAATAAGAGGAACCATTGGTGACTATTACATGAACCTAAGGGCTTTTGGTTTTTCAGAAAAGCGATATTACCAGTGCTGACATGAGGATACTCCTTGCAATTTTCTCTACTGGAATCGCCACGTTCACTCCCACTAGGGTTGCAATATTTGTTATGGTCTAACTTTGACTGTAAAATTCCACCTAACAATTTTCCAGGCGTATGTTTTTTGCACATCTCAGCTGAACTCTGATTCTGCATTATTGGGGTTTCTCCCTCAGTTTGAGTCCAAGATATCATAGGGGATTTGTTGATATAATAATGTCAGGGTGAGTGCCTGGAATAACACAAAGTGACTTGTGGAAATCTTTAGGGAAAAATAGGTTTGAATTAGTGGAAGTGGAGCATCCCATCTCTATTTTGCTCAACCTTTTCCCTGTTCAATTGGAGCAACCATTAATGCATGGAAATTCAGTTTTCCTGGACAGCTAGCCACATAATGACCTCTTTGACCGCATGAGGAACAAGCATTTGTAAACGGCTCTTATCTCTGTATCAGATCTACAGGTCTGGGTCAGAAATTAATTGATGTGTTGTATTTGGCTGTAAACAAGCTGGTTGAGAATAATGGGGATGGAAGGGACCTGCCAGAGCATTAAGTGGATGAGGACTAAATAATGGATTATACCCTAGTTGTTGGTGTCCATTTCTCAATGGGAATTCAGTAGCAATTGCAGGGGCTTTCTGATCCACATTGGGAGCACTAAAAGTGATAGATAGATGGCGTAAACAATTGACACTATTTAATAGCTCTGCGTCATCTTAAAAAATGTGAGTCATAGCATTTTACAGTTCCTGATATATCTTAACAGCCACTGTCATTGCTATGCCCACCTCCTTGTTAGTTAAGATATTCGCTCCCACCAACACATGAGCCTCAGTTGTTAAATGCTCCGCAAACTCTACCAAGGACACATTCTTTTAAAACTGTATTGTCCAAAATTTGCTTTTCACCATGCCATTTTTGCCACACCTCCAAAGAGGTGGATCATGGTAACCTTCACCTCTTTATAAGTTACAGTACTATTCTTAAGGTAACATGTGACCTGGTTGGCGCTCTTGACATCCAGAGCTGATAACACCAGTTTTACTTTCTGTTGATTGGAAGCCCTTTCTACTGTTGATATTAAATCACTTAAAAGTTTGGTTATGTTTTCATTACGGTTAAATGGGGGTAGCTTGTCAATGCAAACCCTCCCTTTACAGAAATACTAATTCATTTACGCTCAGCACAGTATAGCCACTCTGTAGTATCACCCAAGCGGTCATCAAGTTAACTGCTTGGCAACCTACCAGGTGCAGTTGTTGAAAGGCCTTGTCAAGCTAATCCTTTATACCTTTATTTTATCAGAAAAGCATTTTTGAGCATGGAGTAGTGTATCCAATGCAATTTTTAGTTCCGTGTGTTGAGATAACTCGTTAAACTGGGGTAGTACCCCATCAAGGGGACCTGGTTGCACCACTGTTTAGCACATATGAAACTTTTAATATGTTGATCAATGGACCCCCTGTAGTGAGCACCACTTTTAACGTTTGGCAGTTCCAGTTGATCCATCCAAGCTGATTGTACAAGTTAAACCTCACTGAGTAACAGAAAAGTGATATGATAATTGCTGATTTTTAATAAATAACAATAATAAATATATATATAAGGAACTATTGCCCTGACGATACCAATTTATTTTACATATCAACTAATGACCACTTTTGTTAACCCTTTTCTACTCTCTTACTTCTCAAAAGGCATCCCTCCTATACTCTCTCTCATTCAGCTATTTAATCTTCAATTGTCTCAGTCAATTTTGACCCATTAGCTTAGTAACTCTTTATTCCCTACAATTTTAGGGGTTCATCCCATCATCAAGGCTCCAGAGGAATTCCCTCAGTTTGCCAAATTTGATACTTTGATCATTTTGCCTCACATTGACATAATCTTCCACTCAATCTCAAGGCTCACCTTGACTCACAAAATACAATCTGCTGGATATATAGCTTATCACCCAGTCATTTCAACTTCTTGACACACGCCTTGTTAGTGTTTATGTGCAAGGCCAAGCTCTTTTTAGGATGCTTGAAAATTGATGACAATTTTGTGGTTGGGGTCTCTAGAAACGGTGATGCACGCGCACTGGAGTCAACTATATGGGGATACTCCAGGGTTTGTAACGCTGCCCTTAATGCTGCTAACTTTTGAAATCATTTTCCTCAGCTGACACCAAGCCTGCTGGTCACTAGTACATCTTCATCAGACTTATCCAGTGGTTAAGTCCCTTGTTTGCTTGCCTCAGCCACCCCATTATACCCCTCTTGTACTCCCTTTTGTATCAAGACCCACTTCATGTCTGGTGCACCATTTGGGAGTGTGGATGAAGGCAGGAGGTTACGCCTCATTGGTAATGGAGCACCACATCCTAGACAATGTTACAAAGTGCATCGCCTCCCTCAGAGCCACCAGACTACCCTCACAGGACGGGTAGTGCCTGCCAACTCTATGATACTGTCAAAAGTCTGGTTTGTGGCCCATGCCATCACTTTTTCCCCCTCTTTCTTTACTTCTTTGTATGTCCTCCTACAAGGGTGGCTTTGTTAGGCTTCCCTTCCCCTGTACACCTGGATATCATGTTTGGCCCTTACCATAGTGGTAGTATGGACCTGCTTAATTATAAGGACCATGTAACCAAAATACTTGACACATAGATCGCTGCAGTCACCAGCCCCCCACCCTCAGACTAACACTGGTTGCGCACAGCCCACTCCAATTTTTTGCCTGCACCCTTTGCTGCCACAATCCAAACCACCCCATTCTCTGCTTAGCTATCTGGCCTCTAATCCCTCTGTTGTGAGCCCGCATGGAATGCCACCCCACTTTAAATGAATTCTCCTTTCTATGCAGAGCACTGAGTGAAGAATCTGCATAAGTGGGCACACCGCCCTGAGTGGTCGCCCTACTCCCCATTTTAAGCAAGAAGTCTGTGGGCAAGTCATCTTAAACAACCTGGTACCCAAATGTTCCACCATCATTGCCCATGTGGATACCTTGACAATCTGGACATCCCATGCTCTCTAGAGATTAAAAAGATATTTGATGGTATGCACCCCATCCTCTGTTACAACCCCAGATTTATGTCCATGTGTGGAGATACCTAAGGAAGGTGTACCACACTGCTGAGCGGTCCAATGCCTCTCAGTCTTCATGCATTGTGTGTGGACAATACAGGTCATTAGTCCATTACTTGGAAGACTGCCCGCCATCATAGGCAATCTGGTGGGATGTTATGTGTCTCTTTCACCAGGAGTGAGTACAGTCTTTCAGCCTGTCTATAAACATCTTCACTATTTTCATGACTTTCCCAACCTACCCTTCTCTCCATTCCTTAGTAGTAGCAATTGCATTATGGATGATCCACACTAAGTCCTTGATGCTCTTTCTGGTACTACCCCAATCCTCCGTGAAGCTGTGCATTGCTTCCACTCTCAATCTATGGATTACTTCCAATCCTGTTTGTTTGGCTATCTGCCATGCCACCGCTTCCAGTTAGTGTCATCCTGATTCCCCATCTGATTCCTCTCATTGGACCCTTTCCTTCATTTGTGTTTGGTTTTGGCCCAGGCCTCTTCCATCATTCCCCCTCTTCCTTTCACTGGCAGTCCTGCTGGCAACAGAAGGTAGCTTCAGCTCCTCTGGATGCCCTTTTGGTTTCTTGGTGTTATGTTGTTAATGTTTATCAAAAGTGTCCATCATAAGGTCAGCCTTCCCAAATAAAACTTTAAATTTTAAAATCTTATGTAGGATTAACATCACCTAAATCTGAGAATGCTGTATTAAACAAGTAAAAAGAATTGATCAACTTTTAAACTTTAATGTGATCATAATCTATAATATATCAATTCAAGACTTATTATTGTCTAATTCTGCCTTAAGTTTAGCATCATTCAATGCAAAAAATGTGAAGTTAACATGAAGTCTTTATCTAATCAAATTTCTTATATAAATAACTCAAAGCAATAAAACATTCATTTATATAAGAGCTAAAAAGTTATTAATCTAAAATTGCTACAAGAGAATATATACTTAATAGATCATGGCTGTTAACTGCTTTAACTTATATTATGCTTAGTCAAGAATTTAAACATTAAGTTTTTTGGCTTAATCTATAAGAACCATATAAAGATTATAATTGACATTGAATAAAAATCAAATTTTCATTCTCAATTTAGTTACCTAATCTGAGCACATGCATTAACTGCTTATAACAAAGAGCATCATATTGACAGAGATTTTGTACATTAAAAGCATATATCTAAGCTTTTGATATCCCACTTGATGGTTGGGACCCACTAGTATCACAGAAGCTTGTATCTAGCTTATCAACCTAATAAGTTCTTGTAGCTATGGCATTCACCTTTTACTCATAAAGTGCATCTATAGCAACATAGTTGCTAAGCTTTTATTTCCTATTAAGAAATTATCCTGAATGAATAATATTAGTTTTAGTATGGTAATGAACCCTTAATATAGTACTCAAAATAAGCTTATATGTTTGGGCTTTAGATTGTTTTTTACCGCTGGCTTCAAAGATAATTTCGTTAAACTTTCTGCCTAAAGCTTTTATAATATTGTGCTAAAGTACTTCTATTTATGTTATAATTCATTATCTTAAAAACTTATTCGTTAGTAAAGATCCATCTATATATTTGGTAGATTAAGTATGTTTAGGATAATTAGCTAGCATGAATTATATTAGGTATATTAGAAAGAATTAGCTTAGAGCGATTATAAACTTCTTACTTTAGATACACGTAAACTATAAGTTGCTCATTATATTTAACCTTACACTATATGGAGTTATCTAAGCTAAATGTAAGTTTAGGTTTGGTAGGGGACAATTTAATATCACTTAAGGAACTTCGTTTATATAGAATTTTCTATTAACATACGGGGTTAGTCCCGCAGCTGCCCACTATATTATGCTCTTAGCAAAATTTAAATAAAAACTGCGATTTTGAGGCCAAATAGTTTTAAAACAATCTTTACCTAAAAATGAAGCAACGATAAAATGACAACTGTCAAAGGTAAATGCTTAATATACGGCAGTAAAATTAAAGACTTTTTGATACATCTACTTATGTTTTAGCTACTATGCTTTTCTTGAATGCTATAATAAAATAAATAACTTTGGTATCTATAAAACGAGATTGTTATTATTTCGTACAAGTACAATTTTGTTACACAGCCTTGGCAAAGCAATAATAGTGCCCGTAACATAAATTAAAACCCGCGCCAAGTATCTAAGGCTTACAACTAAATCACCCAAAAGTTTAAAGTGATATATCTGAACTTAATACCAGCAAATTACATAACCAAGATAAGAACATAAGCGTAAGAAGTAGATTTTTATAAAACAATGCAATCGAAACTTCAGAATAATTTATTCTAGGACTATAGTTGCACCAACGGCTTCAAGAGTTGCTTTTATCTTCTCTGCCTCATCTTTTGAAACATCCGTTTTAATAACTTTAGGTGCAGATTCAACGAATTTCTTAGCCTGAAATAATGAGAGAAACCCAATTTAGAATTTTACCTCTACTAGATTAGCGCCTGGCAGAATACCCTTGATCTCGCGAATAACTTTAGCTTTTGCAGCAGCATCGAACTTTTCGAGCTTGACTGTAAAAATAGTCTTTTCTTCTACTTTTGGAGCCTAAAAATAAAGTTAAAACCCAAAGAAGTGATAGATTACCTCTGTAGCTGGAGCAGCTGAAGCCACGGGGCTGCGGATGCAGCGGGCATAGCAATTTCTGAGATGTTTAGTTTTACCTAGTAAGCATTAACAGTTGAACTGTAAAGAGTCAAACCTTTAGCGCTTGCACTAGCTCAGAAGCTTCGAGTAGAGTCAATTTAGCGATTTCTTCAACAATTGGCGCAATTTTAGGGGATTTTGGGAGTTCGTCAGTTGGGATGGCTACTTTGGTCGCAGCCTCAGAAGAACTATAAAGCCTAATTTCCTGGAAAACAGATCTAGAGGTTGTTTGATACCATTTTCCCTAACTATTACCTGCATTTAGACGCACTTCGAGAAAGATAAACCAAATCGGGTAGCAAAAGGCTATATGTAAAAAAGCAGATTGGAAAAGAAGATGCAAAACTTACCATATTAATCTAAAGAATAACCAGTGATTTTAAAGGAAATTAGCAATCATGGGTAAAAAGTAAAATATATAAGTTAAATTAATTTAACAATAAAATGCTTAAAGTAATCTACCCTATAAAACAATCATAAAATGAAGACTTGAATTTTAAAAATACTAGTTTAGGATTGCAGAGATGGTTCTAAAAACTGGTCGAAACTAATATTAACATCTTTTCAGCTTTTTAGCCACTTAAAATAAATTCGAGAGATCTTAAAATTTTGTAATCTGCAATCATGCCCAACTTGTTACAAGCTTTGCTATAAATATTATTTATGTTATTACTAAGTAAAAATAAATACCATCATAATTCACTCACAGGATTAATTCTTAAAAAGCAATAAGATTCGGTTTTATTTTGATTAGTATTCTCGTGGTATCTTTAGCAACTTAATCAAATGAATTAACTCTAAAATATGATTTATTTTGATACTAGCTGATTTCCCCACCGTTGCTTGGGTTTATATTTACTGGATAATTTTAATCATTTTTAAACGACTTTGAAAAAGAAGGAGGTTATCAATTCGACCTATGTATGTTTTTTTCTTTTTTTCTATGTTTGTTCACGCATAACTCTGAAAATACTGGACCGATTTGGATGATCATCTCCAAAAATCGAGAATGCTCCAACTTAGGTCCCATTTTACTTTTGTAAGTATTGGACAAGTATCTGCCCATTAATTTAGTAAATATATCAAAATGGACTCGGAAGCGATGGGTACTTGTGGGACTAATACAACACCGGATAAACATTTTTCCGGCATCGGTGAAGCGATAGCTTCGTTGCACATTTGATATGTCCTATGGCTGGGGGGTATGTTCAAAATTCAGCCAGTATGAGCTCATAGTGGGACGAGCTTAAATCATTATAGATGGCTATCGTTTTTGCATAATTTGACCAATAAACTCATATAAATTTGATAAAAATGAATTATTTTAGATAGCAATCAATAAATTTACATAGATTGACTAATAAAAGCAACCAAATCTAATAAAATGAATTACTGTAGATGGCAATCAGTAAATTCAGCATATGTTGACCAATAAAATCATTTAAATTTGATAAAATGAAGTATTATTATATTTTTTATGAGATACTATATATAATAGATATACAATAAGGTTTAATTTCATAGAAATAGTTAGGGGCAAAAACAATATATAGAGATAATAATATTTAATAAAAGTAGGAAAAAGAGCCACTTTTAAAAATGCACTAATGTTTTGAGGGGAAAAGAGCTGGGAGTAAAGTTTTTTGGGGAAAAAGAACCTCCTTTAAAAAAAAGCTCTAAAAAGTATGAAATAATCGAGAAATTAAGCCTACTCAATAAAACCCTTTTTTGAAGTCAGCACCATATTTTAACAGATCTAATAGTTATTTATAATCTATATACTCAGTACTATTTATTCTAAGTTGCTTATAGTTTACACTTGTACCCAATCCAGATATAAGATATAACTTGTATTTGTGAGCAAAATTCTATAATTCAGTTTAAAATATGGCGCCGACTTTAGAAAGGGTTTTATTGAGTAGGCTTAATTTCTTGATTATTTCATACTTTTTAGAGCTTTTTTTTAAAGGAGGTTCTTTTTTCCCAAAAAAATTTTACACACTTTTCTTTAACTCACTGTCACGTCTGTCTGTAATCAAATCTTACAAGCTCTATTTCAGACACTTATTTTCAATAATACATTCTAGAATCTTATCACAGACGTTGCCTTGGATGACAATACAATAATACATCGAAAAATTTAATTTTCTTATTCAAAATAAAAGTTTTATATGTATCAAGTGAAAATCCTATATATTTTCGACGGTAGTCGGTATATAGTTACAGCTGAGCAGTTTGATATTCGGTTGATTCGAAAGTTTCAAGTTTACTTTCCAGGCTAGCTAAAGCTTTGAAATTGACACATTTATGTATCTCCGATGACAATACAATATTCCATTAAAAATATGAAAAGTGTTAATTTTGCAAAATGAAAACATTTTTAAAACGTTTAACATCTTTCTATTTTATTAAATATAGAAATGTTTTGGTTAGCAGTTTGTGGTATTTGATTGATCCGATAGGACTAAATTTAATTGGCTGAGTGGTCAGCGTTTTTTGGTCAACATGATAGATCCAATAGTTTTAGGCAAGTGGTTGGTGGTAAATTATTGCTTGTATATTTAAATTGGATTTAGCCAAGCGTTAATGAATTTTGATTATATTGATAAAGCTTAATTTTATTTGGCAGATGTTTTGGTGAAATTTGGTTGTTTCTTACATTCGATAGGTTTTAGCCAAATGGTTGATGGTTTTGGTTGATCCAATAGGTTCTTTGGCTTTGTCAAGTAGTTTGATGGTATTCGAGTAAATCGATTAATTCATTTGGGTTTGGCTAAGTGATTAATGATTTTTGATTGATTTGATAGGTTCAACTGTATTGGGTAAGCGGTTAATGATTAAACAGTTTAATATGTTTAAGGATAATGAGTAAGCAATTTCATGTTATCTATAATATAGAACCTAAGTTAATCAGTTCAAATCGTCTGATAAATAAACCCTAGCAACGCCATGTAACTCCGCTAGTTAAAAATAAAAAAATGTCTGTCCAGGTTTGAACTGGAGACCTTCTGTGTGTTAGACAGATATGATAACCAACTATACCATCTTTTTTTATAAAACTCCATACTTTATTTAAAATAAATTTAAGGGAAAGTAAGAGGGGAGGGCAGAATACAGGTGATTCAGCCAAGGGTAAAAAGGACTGGGGGTTCAGGCTGCTAGAGTTCTAGCACCTCCAACCATTGCTGATTGGTGATTGCCATTGTTAGCCACAGTTCTAGCATTGGCAGGCTTATAGGCAATTTGATTCTCAGTTGATTAGTTGCCTCATTGCATATGATGAGTGATCCGGCAGGGAAAGCCTGACATGTGGCTTTATAATACCTGGGGATTAAGTGCAAAAATTTTGAGATCTGACAGAGCTGATCAGAAATAGTCTGAATGGTCTTCAATACCAAACCTCTGTGGTGGGGGCACTCATTGCTCAAAGCCTTGGCAACGAGCACACAGTGAATTACCCATACACAATAATAGTAAATAAAGGCTTGTAGTTTGATTGGAGCCATTTTCAGGGTTTTTGTGAAGAAAAGATCCTGCGATGGATGTATTCTCAGTGGCAATTGTTCACCTGATAGGATGTAGTGCATCGCTCAGGTTGGGACCATCTAGTACTAAAAAAAGGATGTAGTGCATCATGGATCAGTATTTTTTGAACATGGTGCATTCATAGTAATGGCAGGCTATGTCTGCTTCCAGTTCAGCACATATGGGGCATTCTTTGTGCTGGTAGTCTGACCCACTGTGCTTGCCTGATTTGCATGCCCAATTTAAGATCTGCTATGTTGTCAAATGCTGTTTGGCTGTTACCAAGTGGGAGTTCAGGCCTGAGATCAACTCCTTCATCAGGTAGTTGGTGTTGTAGCCTTCAGTAGTCCAGTCATTTAGGATTTGTGGATAGGTGGGCAAACTGCACCCCAGTTTCAGGAGTGGATCCCCATATTTTATCAGCATCAATTTGTACCTTATTCTGATTGACTTGGTAGCATATTTGTTGGCAATTCAGTTATGCTCCTCCCAGCTTGTTGCAGAAATTATTGCAGAATTACATGCTTCAATGTCCCTTTGAATTTGGTCAGCTTCTCAGTCCAATCAAACAAATGACCATCCTCCCTGGCACATGTCCCAATTGCATAGTTGCCAGTAGTGTGGAGTACCTTTTTGGGAGGTTATCCACAGGTGGTGCACCATCCATTCATGTAATGAGTGGGGAGAGACTGGCTCTTGGAGGCCTTGGGCTCTTGCCCAGTTCACACCCCATGCTAGGGTCAGGCAGAGCATATGCATCTGTGTTAGCTTCAGGAATGACTTCCCCCATATACACCAGGAATGAGATTTGAAGTCCAGTAGGCTCGTGCCTCCTTTGTTCTTTGGTTTTGACAGGGCTTCCAGTGGTATCAGTGCCACCTTTGCCTTGAACCACAAGAAGGTTCGGATCATTGACCTGATATTCTTCTCTAAGTTCAGGCTCATTGGCAGCACATGAGCAACATACCACAACTTTGAGAAGATGAAGATATTTATTTCCTGCACTTTCTCCTTGAGGTATAGTCTGACACTTTTCCAGCATGCCATTTGGATCATTAAGCTTGACAATACTTCCTGTTCAGTCTCCAGTACCGCTGGTGTCAAGAGAGTGTCTGTAACTCTCTTGTTCCCAGCAAGGTGATGTGGGATGTGAACCCACATTGTTAGGGAACTAGCCGTTAAGAGAATGGGAAATGAGGCACCTAGAATAGTGCTTGAGCAAAAGGTAACCCAGGCTAGGGTGTAAAGCACCATATATGAGACCAGGTAAGTAAGAAACCTCCCAACTTGAGTAGACACCAAAGGGGAGTCCATTGTCAAGGGTAACTTGGCACTAGTAGACTTGGGTGTCTCAGTATGGAGGGGACCTAAATGGACCAAGAAAGCATCTGGGATTTGGGTAAATGGTGATAATAGGTATTGGCCCACATAGTTGGAGACCTCCCTGAAGAGGTCCACCACCAAGTTCACCCAAGGAACCATTTGAAAAACGTAAAAATAATGGGTAAATTTTATTTTAAGAAAGTCAACCAACAAGGAATGTTGGTCGCAAAAACGTATTTAAAGTGGGCCAGGGAAATTCAGGTTCTGCGGAAGTGTGCCCAAGCCTTGACACTCCAATAAACATACGCTTCCATCTGTTTTAGTAAAATACACCAAAAGTGCCTTCACTCGAGTAATCAATTGAAGCCATATTTTACCCAAGCTTAAAATTTCATAACTGGAGTGGGACTCAAACCCTTGCTCTCCAATCAATTGAATTGAACCAT
This sequence comes from Massospora cicadina, assembly GCA_022478985.1. Lineage (NCBI taxonomy): Eukaryota > Fungi > Entomophthoromycota > Entomophthoromycetes > Entomophthorales > Entomophthoraceae > Massospora > Massospora cicadina. The sequence continues at coordinate 128,742 of JAKSZP010017094.1, forward strand.
CTTCATTTATAACATAAATCATTCGTTTTAGTGCCTGGGCTGAGATAAGAGGCTGGGCGTTTTGCACTCCATTAGTATCAACCTGGGCATGCTTGGCTTGCACCCAGCGTTGATATAAGGTGTGTTTCAGGTCAGGAAGAGCCTGAAGTTTCACCTTCTGGGCCTCTTGTCACCTAGCCTTGTCTTTAGCATCAGTTCCTACTATAAAGTCATCCAACCATGACAGCTGGTCCCTTGTTGTTGAAGAGTATCCCAAGGTATCAGACTGTCTGGGAGTACATGATCAGCATTGTGTCAGTTGGTGGGCTGAAGCTCGGGTTGCCAACCCTCATCACTGAGGTTTTTGTCAGGTTGATCTTTTCATTCGATGCTAGCTGATAGAGGTTTAATAGTTCCTTAGCGCCCTGGAGGTCAGTCAGTGAGTTTATGCCTGCTACCATATTGTCAGCAAATGCTAGCATCTTCAGTGGCATTTGGTTATGGTGGACTAAACCCCAGAGCTTTGTGTCCGCTGCCACCAGTAAAATGTTGGCTGCAAAGTTAAAGAGTATTGGTGACATAGGGTCGCCTTGTCAGAGACCTTGCCCAACCAGGATTTTGTTGGTTATGCATCTGTGACAATCACCTTCATTACCAGGCCCGAGTACAGCATCATTATCCATGCTCAAAAAGTGTTGGGGATACCAACTGCCTTTAGTGCCTCATAAAGGAATGACCACGCTACTCAGTCATATGCCTTTTCCATGTTGAGGAATATGAGGTACCCCTGTTTGATGCCACTCACATCCTGGAGTATGCTCTGGACTGAACCAATGCTGTCCCATATACTACAGCCTTTGACAAAGCCATTCTGGGCCTCATGTAGCATGCGCGGTGCTGTTGCCATCAGTCAATTAGATAGTATGCGCGTGAGCAGTTTATAATTGGTGTTTGATAGCACAATCAGGTGTCAGTTCTGAAGTTGGCATCTGAGGCCCTTTTTGTACAATAGTACGATTTGGGTCTCTTGGCCTCCCAGAATTTGCTGGCCATTTTGTAAACAGTGGTTGAAGAGGGTTTTGAGCTTTGGCGCAATGCAGTCTCAGAATATGCTGTATATTTCTGCACACATATTGTCGGGGCCTGGTGCTTTAATTCTTGGTGACTCCTTTACACCCTCTTAACTTCATCAATAGAGATTTCAGCGGATAGCTTGGTGGCATATTCCAGTGTACAGCCCCCTAGTGCTGGCTTGGCCAGGTCAATAAGGGCTTTTGTCGCTGATTTGCTCATTTCTTGTTGTCAGAAAAGATCACCATAAAAAAGCTTGACCTCTCGCTTGATTGTTTCAGAGTATGTTAATACTTCCCCTTCCGCTGTCTCCACTTCCCATACCCTAGCTTTGGTACAAATTTCCTTGGGGTGTTTCAGGCCCTCTTTGGTCATCATCCCCGCTAGACTCTGATATCAGTAAGCCACATTGATATATCTCTCTGAGTCTTGCTTTATCATTATGGCCTGATAATTTTTGTGTGTTGTTTGGTACTTGCTCCACCAGTCCTCACTGTCCCACCGGGTGAGCCTCAGCCTTTCTAATTTAGATTTTAGCTGCTTCACATTGGCAGTTTGCTTGTAAGAGGTCGCTTTTTCAAACTTCATACTATTGTGCTTCATTTTTTCTTTGATCCAGGTCCATAATTCTATTGGGTCCAACTCTGGGTGGCTGTTCAATTATGCTACCAGTCAATCCAGTTCAGCGTAAATCTTTTGGCGCCATTCCCCGTCCCTCAGCGCGGCTGGTGCCAGTTGCCACTCGCGGTTCCTCAGAGGTTCATCAAGGTCAATATCCACGTGGATGACCATGTGGTCACTTTTGGCATTTATGCTAACCTTGCTGTTGGATGTCATTGGCTTGAGATCTGATGACACTAGGATGTAGTCTAAATGTGATCCTGACAGTGGGGATCCAGCGGCGTCATATGACCACCATGTTTGGTTGGCCAGGTCATTGTCCTCTTCGTCAATCATTAGGCACATCCCAAATTTGACTAGGTAATCAAGCATCTCGTTTGCCTTACTGTTGGGACATTCTCTTGTTGGGAATGTGTCCTGGCTCACATTCATCCAACAGTTCAGGTCACCTGCTATTATGATCACTGCTTTGGATGGCACTTCTGCTAAAAATCCTAAAAATACAGTTTTCATGTTGTTTTGGTGGGGCATAGACTGCTACCGCTCATATGCTCTTGCCAGTTTCTTTGTTTGTAGCCGTTGCTATCAAGATCCTACCAGCGTGAGTTATTCCACAAATTCCAGGTCTATTTTCTTGTCCATTGTGACTATTGCCACTTGGTCCATTCATATGGCTTGGTATCCTATATGATGGGACCACGGGTGGTTTTTTGCATCACAGTTTGAGCTTGGCACCATTTCCTTTTGGTTACCAGCTTGTGTTTCAGAAATAAAAATTATGTCAATATTATTATTAATTTTTAAATGGTGCATTTTCCTCCTCCTTGTTTGTATGCTCACCATCCCCCAAGCATTTATAGTCGCTATCCTCATTTCCAGCTGCCCAACCCATGGGTATGAGGTTTAGCGTTGTCTGGGTTGTGGATCAAGTCCTGTACTGAGGTCTGGTTGGTCAATGATTATGGCGTCGATGGTTGGCAGGGTGCAATATTTGGTTTTTAAGGTCGATTGGTTGGGACTGGGATTATATTCCTGGGCATCCTGTGTACTGGGAATTTGGTCGCCATCCCCATCTCCCTGTTGATGGATAATGGGGATGGTTTTATGATCAGGTCCAGGTGCCCCTTGTCCCCTGCTGGCAGAGCGGCAGATACTCCCTCATCCGTTGGTCAGATTTGCACCCCTTCATTTGATTTAATGGCAGAACTCGATTTTTTAGTTGGTGATTGTCCAGCCAATTTTGTTGATTTTGTCACTCCTGCTGATTTTTCACCGGTTGCCTCAGGTTTATTTGCCAATGACTTCCAATTTGATTTAGTATTCACTTTTGTCTTGTCAGGCTTCAATTTTGATTTGCTGGCTTCCTGAATCTGCCCTTGCTTGAGAGACTTTTTTGGGTTTGCCTTCTGCCATCTTTCCTCCTTGCAGACTGTCCATTCCGCTTGGGTTGGACGTTTCTCTGTTGGTCCAGGGTCAGTTCCCTCATCCATTGCATAAGATTTGGGGTTCAGATTTATAAACAGTTCGTCATCTGCTTTGGGTCACTTTGCCACTTCTCGTTCCCATGCTTCTCTATGTGCCAGGTCCAAATTTTGTTGCTGGCGTTTCATATCCGCTACCTCCATTAGGTTGCGCAGGATCCATTCTCCAGCTTTCAGGCGGAGGAAAGTCTTGGTACCCACCTTGGTGATTCCCCCAATGGGGTCATATTTCTATTCCCATGTAGTTTTACCTTTATGATGGTGGCATTGAGCCATTGTGTGGCCAGTCTGGTAACAGAACTGGCACACTTGTTTGGCATCCTCCTGTTCAATGTATACTACCCTATCAAGTCCAGGCAGGCAGATGAATCGAGGTAGAGCAATTTTGTTCAGTTTCATCCAGGGTGCCAGTTCATACAGTGCTTCCACTGTCCAAGGGCAGAGGCACTTCACGATGTAGTCACCACCAGCTTGCCAAAATTCTTGTACTTCCCCATAGTATGACAATCCGGTTCAGATTGCTTTATGCACCCACTCCTGTTTACAATTGTTTGGGAGATTCTGGAAAGTTACCCACCTTGCAGTTTGGTTGGCATATCTGGTCAGTTCCGTTTGCAGATAAATCCCCTTGTATTTGATGCCGATTTCAAGGAGTTTCTTACAGTCCAATTTGCCTGGGATTGCTAAATCTATATAGCCCCATTCAGGTACCCAGTGGTGATCAAAGTCCCCTCCAGCTAGGACTTTGTCAAGCTCCTGATAAATCGACATTATCAGGTCAGGCCATTCCTCCTCCTCCACTAGCCGCAGGTGGATTTGGATAGCGTCCTTTAGGTATGATTTCAGTGCCTGGTGGTCTGTAAAGCCCCCACTGATCAACTGAAAGATGTACTCAATGTGGCTCCCCGCCCCATTCCATGTGTTGTCATTGGTATGCACTGCCGCTGCACTGTACAACTTGGTTTTTGTGCTAGGTTTTGGCACTTCAGCGGGGGTCTTTCCCTTCAAAATTCAACTTACTGATTTGTCAAGGCTGAACCCCCAGTTGAGGAACGCTTCAATCTGGTGAATGCTGATACCTCAGCGGCTGATACTTTTAGCCATTTGCACTCCAATCTCGAGGCTCTGCCACTCTAGGGCATCTGACAGTGAGAACCCCAGTCAGTACCATTTGAGGGCGGATTCTGGGCCACACGTTGGGTGGAGGTATTTTTGAAGGACCTCCAGCGTAATTGAGCTACGCTGGCTCCAGTCCCTTACTGTGACACTATTCCAGACCTCATCTGTAAATACTCATGCCATGGCTGCTGGAACACCCACTTCACTCCATTGGAATGCTTAGGAGGGGGTGAAACCTTTGGCGGCATATGGGGCCACTAGCATCAGTTCTGGGAAGGGTGCTTCCAATCCGGATAGTTTTGATGCGGATCCCCACTTTGAGCCATTCTCAACCCAAGTCTGGTGTCATGACCCCTTTCATTGCTGTTGCTACCTGTGGTGAAATCTCATGTTCCATCCACAGTTGGGCTGATTCAGGGGTGAACCCCACTGCGTCCCAGTCTGCAGCTTCAGTGATTGTTGTGGCATCGCACCAGATTTTCCACTTTTAAATCAGGAATGGTTAGCCTCTAAGAGTTTCGTGAATCAGTTTAGTCACCCCCAGCTCTACCCATTCATGCACTAGGTCCATACTGGCCCCTGCTTGGAACCAGTATTTCATCTCCATCTGTGTGAATCTGTTGGAAGACCAGTTGATGGCCTCTTCCAGTGACCAATCCCAGAAGGGTCCCCATTCCACCACTTTTTCATTTGTCCAGCCCATTTTCATCAGGTCTGATGCAGTGGCTGATGGAATTTGGGTGTATGACCAGTGTAAGGCCTCAGTGGCCTTGAACCTGTACATGATCCATGGTAGTGCCTCCTCTGGGAAGAAAGTAGTGTTATACCATTCCGGTGCCATGTCCACTAGAATGGAGTGTTGGGCCCATTAAAGGGCAGTAGAGGCGTTCAGGAATTGTTTTGCATACTCAGCTAAATCTGTTGGGTTGAGGCCTGAGCTCCCAATGGCTTGAGCGTATCATGCTGTAATGCCTGCCCTGTTGTACTCCATTGCATTTAAAAGGTTGATGCTGGCCTCCATCAAGGCCATTGCATCCACCAGTTTTAAATCTTCCCATATTGCAGCCTCGATCACCTTGTTTTCCATGGGGATTTTCATCCATTCCAGGGTGTCTTTGGTCCTAACTTGTGACGCCTTGAATAATACCACCATGTTGATTGAGATTTGGGTGTTGAGCCAGCGTTTGGCCACTCTGGCAGAAAGTTTGTGGTCTCGCCACATAGCTGTGATGGCTGGTTTGATACTTTTGGAGACCCACTGAATCACCGTAGAGTATGGGAACTGGAGGGCCTCCCATTGTTTGACCTCGTGGGAAAACACACCTCAGCGCGCCAACATGTCTGACTGGATTGGGGTGTATTTTACTAGGGCCCTGGCTGCCGACTTGACTGCTGTCAGAGTTTCAGCTCCTTCCAGTAGTACTTTTAGTTTTTTTGCTAAATTTTGTTGGGTGTCCAATCCCTCAGATTTGGTCCCAATATAGTTTCACCCCCATTGGGGTTGGTCTCTGATGAATCATATTGGTTTGGCAATTGGCTATTCAGTATCAGCTGTTGATTCATGGTTGATCTAGAGCCCCCTGTCAACATGAATTCATCAGGGATTGCGCCCTGATGGTGTATCAGGGATCACACCCAATAATTTTCTCATGTCACCGAATCAATTTTTGTCAGGGACCGTTCACCCCCTGACTGGGTCTTTTCAGAATTGGAGCCCAACTTCTTCTTCACTCAAATACCCCAAGCGGATTTGGTAAGTTTCTCCATGTAAGTAAAAAACTTTTTTATAGCTTTGCTTTGTTGGTTTGAGCTGCTGATTTTTATCAATTGAATCTGAGTCAGCTTTGGATCCTACCAATACTTCATCCAGGTTTTTTGTTTTTTTCACAAAATCTTCTCACCCTGCGAGGCCCCAATCCCCTCTACTGGTTGAGGTTAGTGGGGAATATTCCCAACACCGCTGTTCTTAGTGTCAGGCCTCGCTCTCAGAAGGTTTCTCTTGTCATCTGGTTGTTGGCGGTTACTGATCCTAGGGATTTGAACCCATTATCTGCGCTAGTTGCAAGGGCCCCATGACCCATCGACATGTTCACATGTTTCATTGTCGTTCATGTTGCTAGATCATTACTGACATATATGTGTTGTATTGCTTTTCCCTGTTTCTAGTCATGTGGTGGCTTGGGCCACTGGGAAATTCGTTAGATGGTACATCCATCATAATGTCCTTCATATTATTATTGTTAATTAATATTGGCGCAGGCAAGTCGTCCATTTCTATGTGCTGCACACAGATGGGCGGATTGACTTCCCTACGTTTGGGTGGTTGGCCGTTGTTTGCTCTATAATTGAAGTGAACACTGGCAGTTAGTTGCTCTCTCAATTCTTGTTCAGTTCACTTTTTGATCTAAAAAGTTATGTATGCAAGAGAGAAAAAAATGACCAACTACACCACAAAGACTTCTTTTTTAAACTCCATACTTTATTTAAAAATAATTTTAGGGAAAAGTAAGAGGGATGGGAAGAATACCAGCGATTCAGCCATACCACAAAGGCTTATAAAGATAAAGAAGTATTAATATATAGCAGCCCAAATTTTTTAATTCATTTTAGATAGCTAAAATTTAGTTATAATTTTTCTTTGCTTATTATATCAACTATCATTTCCTATAGATTTTAGAAAAAAATAATTCCATTTTATAGATAACCATAATTTACTCTGATATTTATAATCATTTATGACTCAAAAGTAAACCTAGAATATGCTTTTAGCTATGCTTATTTAAACTATCAAAACAATATTATAAAAGAAAGGCTATGCATTATTGTTGATATAATCTTGTAGCCTTACTTATGTATATTACAGGTATTATAACATATATTTTTATCTTTGAGTTTTTTATGTTCCTGTTAGGGCATCCAGTGCAGGCAACTTTGCAGGATGAAACCTGGGGTACTTCCCACTGCTTCACTGGGGCTGCAAGAATCTAAGCACCACTGAAGTGGGCCTGACCGCAGGTGGGGTGGTTCACACCACCCCCAAACTGAAATATTATTCACTGTTTGGTATACCAGGCAGCAAAGGCTGCCCAGCCAGTTCAGAGATATGCTCTCATCCCTTACTGCAAGGAATGAGACCAGACTGACCCCCAAGTTGGACTTACTTGAGGAAAGAGGATTGCCATAGCTTTCTGCAGCTATTTCTAGCCGTCGCTTGACTATGGCCAGGGAGCAAGTTGCCTGGATACCTTCTGAAGAGAAGCACCGCTGGTTTCTGGCAAGCCATAGACCTTACATTACCTTCCCCTATATCATGCACCAGACCCTGAACCCCTCCTTGTCTGCAAGAAGACTTGGTGGGGCGTACGCAGTCAGGATCTCTGGCCATATGAGATGACCAGAGGATAACTTACACCCTGGTTGGTATGCTTCATACCAAAGGAGAACACTACTCCACACAGAATCCGCTGCTGGACACTCTGTGAAGATATGCTTTGCCATCTCCTTCCCTCTGCATACCTTACAAGCATACAGAAGGTCAGCCTCCTTATGCTTACTTTACTTACGCAGAGTCGCCCCAGTGACCAGGATGTTGCTGCGGAGTTGGAAGAGAAAGTTCTGAACTGGTATAGACCAGTATCCCTTAAACCTCCTTCCCCACAGGTCCATCAGGCCAGGTCGCATTTTGCAAGTGATCTGGGACAAGTACGTCGAGCAAAGCTCTCTGTCTTGTAGCTTCTGGAACCTGGAGGTTGTGAAATCTGAGAGGCAGACACTGCTACCTCCCCCACCTTGAGCCAGTCCTGAAGGACAAAGAAGCTTTACCATCTGGAATATCTCCAGCCTTTTCTTCCTCGCGGGAACACCTGCCAATACTGCCCTCCACGACCTTCTGAATAGGCTTCCCCAGCCTATAATGCAGCCAGAGAAGTAATTGATTCCCTCCAGCAAGAAGGCAGTTCAGTTGCTTCCACAACATTCCATGCCTTCCTTACCAGCACCTTGGAGGTGCTGCAACATTATTGGCTGCTTCCACCCTAAGCACCCTCCAGACATCGCCATCAAGGAGGTCCCCCCAGTGGACCACCCCAATAAAGTGCTTTTAGGCCTTGCACAGACGAGGTTCCATCTACAGTCCCCAAGCTCCTCCCCAAAGGGGGCTTGCCCGGATCCTTTAAATAGTCCACTCTTCACCCTCTAATCTACCCTTGCTGCCCACCCAAGCTCTAAAGTAATCCTTCCAGTAGCCTGGTAGGTTCCCCGCACTCGGAATGGACCCTTGATTGATGCCCCAGCTAACACCAAGATCCTTGTTTGAATTGTCCTTGCAAGCCTTAGAGAGGTAGTCCTCCAGTATTGGAGACCAACAGATGGATTTTCCCTCCCAAGCGACACGTGCAATCCATTTCAGCTGCAGTGCTTTGATCATACTTCCAAAGTTAATCAGACTGATGCCCCCTTCTTCACCTCCTGACACAAGTTTGAGTAACTGGTTTTTGACGCTTGCCCTCACCAAATGAACTGGATGATTGAACTCTGTATTCTCCTGATGGAAGATGCTGACAGTGGAACAAATTCAGCAATGTACCATAGTCTGGAAAGAATAGAAGTGTTCATGACAATAGCCCTGCCCCGGTGATATAAGTTGAGCCATTGCCACTTCCAAGCCGCTTTTTTAAGGTCTGCTTCAAGTTTGAGCCAAATTTCATGCGGCGACGCTCTCCCAGGGATGGGACACTTGAGGTACATGAACTCCTTCCCTGATGCCATCCAGGGGATCAAGCTCTTTGGTGCCACACCCAAAGTCGCCGTTCTGTTGATGGGCCAAGCCCTGGATTTTGACAGATTGACCTTAGCGTTGCTTGCGTTCTGGTACATCTTCAGAATGTTCATCACCACCTTCTCCTCCTCCTCTGATGAAACATAAATCCACGTATCATCTGCAAACATTGAATGAGAGTATCCTTGCCATTGATGGTAAGTTTACTCCAGTATGACTTTCTGAGAGCCACTGAAAGGGTCTCTATTGCAAGGACAAACAACAAGGGAGATAGAGGGTCTCCCTGATGCACGCCCCTACAAACTTTAAAGGAGTGAGAGAGGACCCCATTGATATTGACAACCAATGAGGCTTTCTCATAAATCACTTTAAGCAGTCTCAACAAATGCCCCTTGATTCCAACCCTACTTAACACTTCCCAAAGAAGCTCATGATTCACCTGATTCTATGCCTTTTCTTGATCAAGAACAGTAATCACCCCCCTGGTCATGCTGTTTACTTGCCCATTTTTCTACCAGGTGAAGCAGCATCAAGTTGTCAGTAATTGAGAGTTCTGGGATAAACACATTCTTCTCTTTCCCAACAACGTCTGTCACAACCCCCTTTAGTCGATTGGTTAGGATCTTCATTAAGATCTTATAGTTAACGTTAAGCAGAGTCAAAGGCCGATAGTTCCCCATGAGGAAGGATCGCCCTTATTATACAACACCACCACCACACCCTTTGAAAACGCCGGCTAAATTATACCAGAGGTTAGGAGTTGATTATAAAGCTCAGCAAGAATCTCAGACATTTCTGCCCAAAATAACTTGAAAAGCTCCAAGATCAACCCATCCTCCCCAGGAGCCTTGCCATTCTTGCCCTTGTAGATGGCGTTTGACACTCAATTTGCAGATCTTGCTACATAGGTGCAGCTGAGTCTCCTTTGGCAGTACCCCCAGTCCGCTTGAGAGTACTTTGGATGCCTCCAGGTCATTCTCAGAGGGGCCATAAAAGTCCTCATAGTAGGATTTGGCCATCTCAGCCATGCGAGCTGCATCCTTCACCTCAACTCCCCCATCACAAAGTGACAATATCCTTGCTGAAGGTCTGAATGCCCCTACTGCCTTGCAGAGTAGGGCCACATTGCTGTTAAAATCCTCATCCCATATAGACTTCCTTTGTTTGAGGCGATCCACCATGAAGGCTCCCATTGATTCCGCATACAATTCAGCCTTGGCTATGTAGGTAAAAACCCCCACAACCATGGCCTGCTTGCAGGTATTCTCAAAGCTCCTCTTCAAGGTTTCATACCTCAAGCGCATGGCCCCTAGCTGCCTCCCAAAGATTTCAAAAGCCATCTTAAGATCAGCCTTCATATGCAACCATTTTACTGGCGCATAGGCTTACCCACAATCTGGCTTCTCCATCACCTCACCTTCTTCCTCATGATATCCTGAAGTGGACTCCACTTCAGGAGTTCAGGGTTCAGTCTCCAGATCCCTTTCCCTGTAGAAGCAACCTGAGGGCCACTGATCTGCAGTTCCAGGGGTCTGTGGTCTGAAGCACCTGATTATGATTTTAAAGGATCAACTTGCAGCGACTCTGGAGAGGCTGGGGCACTGACACAAGGTCAATGTGGGAGAAATGATCCCCCTGGATGTGAGTCCACCTAGTCTCTCCCTCCTTACCACGGCCAGCTCTCCACACATTTAGTAGGCCAAGGTCGATCATTAAACTGACCAACTCATGGGCTCCAGGATCAGAACTCCAGTTGCCTGAAGCCCCAACCCTGTCATTTCTAAAGAAGACACAGTTCATGTCTCCCCCCAGCACTACTGACCCCCCAATGCCTTCCTCCTGGATCCTTAGGCCAACCTTCTGGAAGAAGGCCTTCCAGTCAGATCCAGAGTTGGGCGCATATATGCCGATAAACCAAATTGATTCCTCTCCAAACAGTGACATTACTGCCACTGCTCTTCCAGGAACCAATACCCTTTTGTCCAACACCTTGACTTTGTCCACCCACCAGACCAAGATACCCCTTTTGCTTCTCCTCCTCCCTCTTTCCCTCCCCTAAGGGCGAGTCTGAGTTTGGTTAATCCACCAAGTGAGAGTAAAATGATTGTTTCAGAGGAAACTGGTAATCCCAGTCCTTTTCAACCCCTGGTTTAACTTAGTCTCAGTGAGGAAGCCGATATCTATCCTGTGTTGTTGCAATTGGAGTTTCACCTGCTGCCGCTGCTTGAGTCCATTCAGACCCTGCGCGTTAGCAAATTCAACCCTGATTGCCATAGGTTCGAAACTGAAGAGGCTTCAGTGTCAGGATCTGAGGGGTCCCCATCCTCTTCCACCTCAGCTGGTTTAGCAGGACCACGTTTCTTCCTCCCCTTTCCAGTACTAGACTGGGCCGGGGGTGGAGGCTACTCAGTCACAGCAGCCTCCAGATCTTATCATTGCCAGGGTCCTCAATAGACCCCTCCGCTTCAGTTGGAGGCATTGGGTTAGAAGGCATTGGCCCACTATTGCTAGCAAGCAACAACTACCTCACCTCCGCCTCTTCCCCTACGGGCCTTGACCACTCTGTCACACCCACATCCATTATGGTCTCCCACCTATTACACGATCAAGTGATGGGGAGAACCCCATCCGTTTGGAAGGCGACCGCCTCCATAATGTCCTTTGCGGATTGTGCCAAAGCGCCACTCAGCTGATTTGGAGTCTAACTGCTTCCATCACCTTCTGGGAATGTTTTGACTCCTTGTTGACCTTCCTCGCGCTTTTCAGCACTCCAGTCACCGCCTCCAAGGTGATGCTAGCCGCAGCCTCCTCCCTTGCTTTGGCTGACATCTCAGTTAGCTTCTCCAAACCTTCTGGAGAGCCAACTTGTCCTTATCAGAGGGTGCCATTACTGACACCCCTGTGCTAGGCCCGCTATGTTTGGCCACTGCCGCAGGAGGTTGAACCTGAGACATTTGGCTCTGACATGCCCCTTCGCACCACACAAGAAGCACCTGTCCAGCGGTACCACAGGGACACTACAGGTCCCCACAGTGACTGAATGAGGCAACTCCCTATGTGATTTCGAAAGTTCAACCTTCAAAACCCACTCTCCAGATCCTACGGTGAACTTTTCAAGCTACCGTCATTCTGCTTCAAGTTCTTTACCAGCTTGTTCTCATAAAAGGAGATCACTCTGACAAAGCCTTTCAGCTGAGACATCATGGCCCCTCTAGTGATCACAGGTGGTACATCCCTCATAATGAACCTTCCAATCTTGGTACTAATGTCAATACATACGGCCTCCTCAAACTTTGTGCTCAAACTGGCATTAAAAAACCTGTTCCTTTTGAAGTTTAGACTGGAAGGTCATAAGTTTCAACCCAGGAGCAAAATGTGAAATATGGAGTGGGGCGAACCCACACACCTCAATCACACTGACCATGAGCATCTCCTTAGACCATCCAGTCTTCACTTCCATGGTGTGAACCATCTTGAGGCTCTCCGCCATGCTCGCCATCAGATCCTTAGATGGTCTGGAGTTCACCGCTTTGAAAAGCTTAATTCCAACACCAAATCCATTAACAGCTGCTGCAGAAAAAAGACCGAAGCCCCCTGTGCAGCAGAGGCCACCCCTGCTGTTGATTTGTTAATGGAGTTGGTCTCTCCAGTTTGGTTTTGTGACGAAGTTTGATCTCCAGGCCCTTTTTGTGCGGGAACCATTGCAGCTCTTTTGTGTCAGTTCATCGTTTTGGTACAAGAGTGCTCTTGCCTTTTGCTGCATCAGTGTAAGCCCACGTAAGCTACTGGCTGCTATCCAGGTTTCAGGCCAAATTAGAAAACTGCAGTGATTATTGTAGACAGGTGAGCCAAAGCTCAGCTAATCAGGATTGCCCCACCCTTATTGCTGAGATCTGCTTTTGCAGAGCCCCACCTCATAGGAAAGTAGTGTGACAGATGATATGCCCGACTCTTGCCTCCCCCTTCCTGCCCATATTCCCCCTAAAGGAAAGTGAAAGCACCCGCAAGAACATGTTGGGTTACAGTCATTAGCTTCCACCCCACTCCCCATCCAGGCCACTACAGGACCCTTCCAGGGCGCCTCTCTGGGCTCTGTTGTAGCTACTCACCTATGTTTCAATGAGCTTTCCTTGGTTACACCATGTGAAGGCCCCAGCTTACCCTACCTATCTCCCTATATTTTTATCTTAAGTAACCTTTATTTTATTGTTGAAAAACTTATATGTTCTCACTTAGTATTATAGTAAACATTAAGGATTTCTTCTCATGTTAACTCTACTTCTAAATATAAAAGGTAATAATTTTTGGCTATTGATGAGATTTAGAACTGTTTATATGTATTTTGGCATTGGTGATTCCAAATATGAAGTCCATTTTCTTATATATGCTCTAGTTTTCTTTAAATACAGCTGAACAGAATCATCTTCCTCCCACTTCATATCAAGCTTTGCTTGATGAAGCAAGTTGTAAAGGCTCTGAATACTGAATGTGAATGTTTTCAACAAATTGTTTCTCTTTTCCAGGTCTGGTATTTGACAAAATAAAAGCAGGTGTTTAATGGTCCTCACATTCAATCCATTATATTTGACAAGGAATTTGTCAGGAAGATGGATCAAAAGGAGAGAGCAGCATGGATGCCTTTTGTAGCAGCTATTAATAACATCCTTGGTAACAAGAAGGCAGAAAACTGTATTTCTGGTTCAAAGGATTCTAAAGACATTTTGCAAGCTTATATACAACATTATTAAGATGTACTTCCTGAATAGACATCTTAATCAATATTCTAAAAACATTGGGGATGTTAGCAATGAGCAGGGGGAACGCTTCCATAAAGACCTGAAGATAATGGAAGAGTGTTATCAAGGTTGATAGGATTTGCATACAATGGCAGACTACTGGTGAAGAATCAAACAAGACCATCCTGAGAAAGCCCACAAATTCAAAAGCCATAAGTACAAAATTTTTTCTGATTGAGTTTTGCATGACCTCTATGTCACATTGCTTCATTAATTAATTAACATCTTGCATATGTATGTAAATATCAATGCTATAGTTAAGAAAATTATATATGTTTTTAATAGTGCTTTACATCATATTTATGCTCAGAATAAGTAATTTTATTCCTTTACATTTCAAAACCAAATGCATAATTGTATGACATTATGCATGTTTTTGTGTTTAAATGAATTATACTATTACCACAAAGGTGATTAAGACAATATCCTATATTTTTAGGTTAAGATAAATGTTAAAAAATTCGAAAATTTTACATTAATGTAAATTTTTTTTAATTTTTTTAAAAACTGTAGCTTGCAGAGAAAACCCAACTTCATATATGAAATCAGCGCACCCAAATTAGTTAAAAGTGTTTTTTTCAATGAAACAAATTTATTGTTCCATATGTAATATTATTCATATATCTAAGAGATATGGTTTATTTATAATAGGAAACTAAAAAGATTTGTCCAATTTAGAATAACTAAATGAAAAACACAAACCATTAAAAACAAAAAAGTACTTTTTTAAACTAACTTTAAGTTTATAATTATACCTTAGTAATTTTGAAAACGCTAGTTATTTTTAAGCAAATTATTTTAAAAACAACTTATATGGTTATAATTAAGAAGACTTAATGTTGATTGACCTCAGTACAGATACAACATACCAATTTTAGCCAGTGAAGAGATAATATCATGTAAATCTTAGTGGTGGGTAGTAAGTTTATACCATTAGGATATCACGCTACACTATAAAAAAGATACGCAGAGCCATATATCAAGTATATAATGTAAGATTTAACAGATGAGAGCATATAGTATCTTTGTAAATTATATTAATGTAATTAGAAAATTAATTAAATACAGGATATGATTATTGTCAAGATTGAAACTTCCTTAGCCTATTTTGGGATATAAAGTTGTGAACTTGATCTATTGAGAAAAAAGTTTATGACAACAGAGGGGCGGTGTATACTATAAAGTTTGGTAGTGGCATTTAAACAATTTAAACACAATAAAGAAACGACTTATTCAACCATTTCTATCTCCATCAAGGCTAAAATACCAAATATGCATTATTAAAAGTAACAATAAAAGGCTTTTTAGATAATGGGTTTTCTGTTCTAGTGCTAAAAGATAAAGAGTTTTCTGTTAATGGTTATAGGTGCTCCAGATTATCTGTCAGAAATAGTGCACATTAGATAATGATTATAAAAGTATTTGTTTGGTTTATAACCTTGATGAATAATAGAAATAAGGAATTAGTAAAAGTATAATATATAATTTATTTGTATAAATATGATTCTTTTATTGTAAAAAAGTTTTACCAATGGATTGTATAAGTTAACTTTTGGCAGTATTGATTAGATCCGCTATACTGATTGCACATGTTTAACACCATTGAGCAATGGACAGACAATATGAAGATCGTCATTCCTTGGTAAATAATAAAAATATATAAAATATGGAGCTATCACCCCAACTGACACTACTTTATATATAAAACCTCAAACTAATTCTGCTAATTTATTTCCCTCATTCCACTCTAAAAACCTCCCCCTTCCAGTCTCTCATTAAGCTATTAATCTTTAATTGTATCAGTTGATTTCAACCCATCAGCTTAATAACTCTCTATTCCCTACAATTTTAGGGGTTTTATCCCATCATTAAAGCTTCAGCAGAATTCCCTTAATTCTGCTGAACTATTAATGCTTCAAGTGATTCACTTAACATTGAAATAAACATCTGATCAATCTCAAGGCTCACCTCAACTCATAAAATACAATCTGCCAGATATATGGCTTATTGTCAAGTTATATCAATTTCTTGACATCACTCTACCTTGACTGAATGATAAGTTCCTATTGCTTGTATGCCCAAAGGAACTTTGCATGAACTCAGTTGACAATCTGACCACCCGCAGGTTCCTTAACGGTGTAGGCAACAATACCAGTCTTCTCAATTATTTCAAATGGTCTGGTTAAGATGTTAGTGAGCTTGTTCTTCCTTCCAATTTTCATGTTGGTCATGGAACAAGACATGATCTCCTACAGCAAACTGTATGAGTCCACTACATCTAGTTTGGGCAGCTGCCTTATCACAAACTTCCTTAGCTAAGCTGGTAGAATAAGCTTCCATTTGTAGTTTTATCAGCATGTCTGTTAAGCTGTTCAGATAACTCTGCAATTTTACTCTTTCAGTATCCTCCATACAGTAGTAAATCAGGGTGTGCAAAGCTGGATGTCTACCATATAGTAATTGGAAAGGACTCTTGCATGTTTATGAGTGGTATCTGATATTATAAACAAAGATGGTAAGGAAAGGAGGGTACTCCATTCAAAAGGGCAATCCTTTACAAGCTTGCAGAGAATGTTCACCAATGTTTTGTTAACCTGTTCCACCATTCCATTATAATTAGGGTGGTAAGGTGTAGTCAAGGCCCTACGGATTGCCATTAGTTTGTTTAACTTGGGCAGTACATATGTTGTGGAATTGGTTCTGGTGTCTGTGAGGATAAATTTCAGACAGCCATATCACTTTAATACACACTTCCTGATAAACTTGGTAGTGGCGACAGCACCTAAATCATTGATTGCTCTTGCTTCCACCCATCTTGTCAAATGATCAATTGCTACTAATATATACTTAGAGCGGTTTGCACCAGTCATCAGAGGCCCCACCACATCAAGGGAAACAGTATGCCATACAAAACGAGGCTTAACCAGCTGGTAGATGGTCTTATTGTGGAAAGGTTTCTCCACTTGGCACTGGTGACAACAAGTAACCTTTTCAAGAATGTCATAATGCATGATCTCCCAATAGTAGCAGGGTTGCAAGAACTCCAAAGTTTTCTGCAACCCTCCTTGACCTGCCACCTTATGGGCATACACAATAATTGCTGGCCTAGTGGAGGGCTTTGGGAAACTCAGTGTCACTTATCCAATCTTATTATATAGCTCCCCATCGCGCGAGAAGATATCTTGTTTAAGCCCATCTAGCGCCTTGATCACGTGTGGCAGTCCACTGTGATAAATGCCCACAATCATTTTCTCATACATAATGTCAGCCAAATCTGCCATAATGGTAACTGTTGGTAAACACAAGATACAGTCTGCATTATGATGTTTTGCCCCTGGCTGGTGTACCATCTCAAAGTCATATGTTTGGAGCTTTAATGCCCATTGCATGAGCCATCCTTCAGCATCAAAAAGATTCTGCAGCCAACACAAGGATTCATAATCTGTTACCGCTTGGAATTTCACCCTATATAGTATACCTGGAACTGTTTGTGCATGTATATCACTGCTAATCACTCCAATTTAGTCACAGTTTAATTATGTTCATGATAGTTTAAGCTTCAGCTACAATTGTGACAGGGTGCTCTACGCCATCAATATCATTCTGGGATAATATTGTCCCTACAGCGGAAGGTGATGCATCTAACTGCACTATGTATTCCTTTCCTAAAATTTGGATATTGCAAAACTGGCGCACTAGCCAATGTGGTCCACATGACATTGAAAAGCGTTTTGACATTTTTCAGTCCTGTCAAAGGTGGCGTTATTCCTCAATAACTCAAAGAGCGATGACCTAATAAAACTGAAGTTAAGAATGAATTTATGGTAGGAACCACACCCAAAACACTTAGATATCTTGCTTATTGCCTAGCCAAGTCATCTTATGTATAGCTTCCACCTTCACTGGCTGAGGTTTAAGCTCTTGAGTCTACCACAAACCTGAGGTATTTCAATTGCTCTTTAAAAATAACAATTTCAAGGCTTGATATTGATGTTAGCATCAGCAAGTTGGTGGAAAATGTTCTAGGTGGTCCAGAAGTTCCATGACGTCTGAGAGAACAAATTGATATTGTCAAAATATACTAGGACACAGGACAACTTCAAGTCATCCAAGGTGGTGTCCATACCCAATGAAACGTAGCTGGGGCATTACATACCCCTTGGGGCATATGCGTGGGTTGAAACAACCTCTTTGAGGTGATTATAGAACATTTTGCCCATTCCACCACTGGCAACTCAATCTGCCAGTACACCAAAGTCAAATCCATGGCAGAAAATTAGTTATCCCCTCCCAGTCGATTTAAAGCATCATCAATCTTTGAGAGGAAGTAGGATTTTTTTCTTCATGATGCTATTAAGCTTCCAATAGTCAATGACCACCCATTTGGTGCCATCTCATTTCTTAACAATTAGCACTGGGTAATGCCCGTGGACTCTTGGATGGCTCTAACATCCCTTGTTTGATTAATTGATCTGCATCATTGAAGACAATTTCCTCCGCAGCTTTTGAGAACTGAATAGTATTTGACAAAAAGGGGGGTGATCACCCGTGTCCATCTGATGTACGCCCCCCTGCGCACATCCCAAATTGTGGGTGGTTGATGCAAAAGTTTCTCAGTATTTTTCAAACAGGGTCATCACCCTATCCTTCTGTTCCTCTGACAGCCCAGTCAGAGTTTCCCATGAAACAACTTTCATTATGCAGGATGAAGTTTTTACTGGTAGTTTGAGGTCCTAAGACCAAAAATTGTGAATATGATGAGCCTCATCAATAGGAGTCAAGTGTAAATAAGCCACCCTTTGGTGCTTTGGACCATTATAGACTCCTTCTTTAGGTTCACTATTAATACTATCACTTCCCCATGCCCTGATAACAGTAACACAGGAGCCACATGGGGTTTGAGCCAGGATTGCTGGTAGGGCCCCAATATCTCCTTGTATAAACCTTCTGGGTGGCTATTTCAAGCTCCATCCCTAGTATGACCTGATGCCCAGAAGGTATGCTCAAAGCGCTTTCAGACCTCATTGGAATACCATTGTACTCATAGATCTGGTTAGGGAGGACTCTATCCTCCGCTTTATCTGCCAATATCAAACAGGAATCACCCCATTGTTATATGTCAGATTGATCTTACTGGATCATACTGGGTCCTTTAGGACTCCGCTGGAGGTAAAGTAAATGAGATCTGTTGTCCCAAGATACTAATTGTTTCTTCTGCCATATTGACCACTGCACCATATCACTGCATGAATGCAGCTCCGATAACAATGTTGTAGTTATTATTAAGAACCTCCGCAGGGAGGAAGCCCTGAATGAGCTAAACCTCAGAGGTAACGCACTGTAAACGCCCTCTGACACAGTACTCTGTGCCCCCGCGGTCCAATACACTACTCTATGTTCAACATCAGGCTTCAGCAGAAGCTTAGTCTCGATCTTGGTGAAGATTATGTTGACTTGGCCACTAGTATATATAATAGCTCAGTGTTTTGTATTCTTAACAAAGGATATTACAGTAGGTACACTCTGAATAAAAACTGTTTGTGTTTATTACATAACCATCTAAGAGCTTTTCGTTACCAAGAAAAGTGACAATACCAGCGCCAACATGAGGATACTCCTGAGAAAGCTTTTCTACTGGAATTGCAGCGTTTAACCTCACTAGGGAGGCGACATCTGTTGAGGGTCCAAGTCACTTGTGCAGTTTTACTTATGGATTTTCCAGGCATACGGCTTTTGCACATCTCAGCAGAACTCCAAGTCTGTAGGGTTATGGTTGCTCTCTTAGATTGAGGCTGAGATATTGTGGGGAAGTTGTTGATATAATAATACATCAGGGTGATTACTGGACAAATGCAACGTAACTCGTGGGAATCATCAAGGACAAATAAATTTGTATCAGCAGAGGTAGATCTTCCCGTCTCTACTACGCTTTAGCAGACCCTGTTCAATCAGGAGAGTTGGTACTGCTTTAACGTGCAGTTTACCAGAACAGTTAGCTGCATAGTGGCTTTTTTGGCTGCATAAGAAACAAGAATTCATAAATGGCTCCCATCTAGGGATTTGCCCAAAGGTTTGGGTCAGAAGTTAAATTTGGAATTGTAATTTGGCTTGGAATGAGCCAGCTGTGAGTAAGCAGAGCGGAAAGAACCTAACATATTTAGTGGGCGAGTATTGCCCAACAGATTATAACCATGTCATTGAAGTCCATTTCCATATGAGGATGAAGCAGAAATTGCAGGGGTTTTCTGGTCCACATTGAGAGCACTAAATGTGACAGAGAGATGACATAAAGAGTTAAAAAGTAGTAAAGCTCTGCATCTTCTTGAATAATGTGGGTCATAGCATTATACAATTCTGAATATGGCTTAACCGCCGCCATCATCACTATTCCAACATCCTTGTTGGTTAAAATATCTGCTACCACTAACAGATAAGCTTCAGCCATGAACCAATCCGCAAATTCCACCAGGTACTCGTTCTTTTGAAACTGTATTGTCAGAAATTTGTCCTTGCACTGCGCCATATTTGACACAACCCTGAACAGATGGAGCACAGTATCCTTCATCTCTTGATACGTTACAGCACTACTCTTAAAGTAACATGTGATCTGGTCAGTGCTCTCAACATCCAGAGCGTGTAACAACAGTTTGCTTTCTGCTGATCTGATGCTCCTTCCATGGCAAATTTAATTGTTTGAAATATCTTTGTATGTTCCCATCTCAACTGAAAGGCGGAAAATTCTTATTCTGTACAAAATTACCTGGCTCCATTCTTTGGGCTCAGGGAACAGATAGGATAGGTTCAGATCAGCCAATGGAAAATCCCTTTGTGAGCAAAATTAGTTCATGAGGACGGATGCAAATCCACCATAGTTAACTTGGAAGAGGTTGGATTATGGTGAGGGTTTGCCACGACCCCCAGGGGGTACTTTCTGGATAACCCAATAGTATTTCTCACTGGACTCACTGCTGACTGCACCCTTACCTGCCTCGCCAGTCTGTTCAGCGAAAAAGTGTATCTATTATCAGCTCCACTTTGACCAAATAGCACCAACACGGCCTGTCTCTCATCCCTTGCCTAAGCTCTTTAAATTCCTTCTGTAAATGCAGCGGAATTCTCACTCTGTCTCCAGTTTGAGCTCCATTTCTTGGAGTTATAAGAGGACATCCTCCAATGTGCCCTTCAGCCTTGCGTTCTGCCATCCAATGTTGTGCGCTTGTTGGTTTGCTTTGTCCAATTGATTGATTAGAGAGGCTCATTCCTGCACCAACTCCTCATTAGACCATAAAAGGTTATCCAAGTGCACTCACATATCAGCGTAATCACTATCTCAAAAAATGGAAGATTAATGGCTCAGCCCCAAGCCGCCTGACTGGAACTCTAACTGATTAATCTGACCTACAATTGTCTGTATTATTAGGTTGCCAATAAAGAGCTGGTCAAATGGTTGACCATCTGCTGGTTATTTCACTCAGCTCAAAGTTGACTGAATTTGATTGCCACTATTTTGGTGTGATCAGTCATCTGCCGCTCTAACAGGGTAACCTGGTCCCTCATCCATTTCACCACTGTATCAATTACTTCTAACCATTCAGACATTTCCACCATAAAGTGCTTGGTGTTACTACCCAGCGTCGTGACATCCTGTATCCATTCACCCAAAAGCCCACATCAGTCTAACAATTCTCCTATTACTTAGGGTAACTCATGATTCAATTGTGGAACTAATTAATCCAGGCGATGGTGGATGTCTATGGCACAACTGTCTATGTGCACTAGCTTCCCTTGGATCTCCAAGTAAGAGTGGTCAAGGCATTCAAGTAAGAGGCAAGTGTTGTTCTATTGCACTAATACATAAAACATGACATTACCAATCTCAACGTTATGTCAGACCAACACATGCAGTAGCTGGCGTATTGAAGGCTGAATGTATGCAACTAGGTATTTCTCAGCTCCATAGGAGATGAGCTGGCGAGACAACCCCATTGTGGTAGCATTGAGGTAAGACATATACAATTCATAATGGGCTTCTTGGTCACTTTGATTATAAAACAGACTAAGGGCATGGTCACCCAAATCTTCTTCATAGAGGCAGTGACCTCACAGAAGCCATTCCATAATACCTCGCAGTTGCTGAGGGGTTATGTTAGTGGACCTGCCCTGTTGGTCTGACTTTAACATGGGACAAGCTGCTAACTGCAGTTCCATCCTGGTTTCCTCATCTCCTGGTTCAGTCACCATAAATAGTGCCAGTTCCTCATTAGTTGTCTCCATTGGATCCTCAGAGTATTAGTTGTGAAACCCTATTTATTTCTGACATAATGAGTGGGGGCTCATCATAATGCCCTAGTTGCCATTATACTACAGTTGACCAGTGGTCCCTGAAGTGAGCACCACTGTTAACTTTTAGCAGCGTCAATTAGATCTGCTATGCTGGTTGCACAGGTTTAACACCACTGAGCAATGGACAGACAATATGAGACTATTAATCCTTAGTAAATAATAACAATATAAAATATAGAGATTTCACCACAACTGACACTACTCTATTATATAGAACTGCAAACTACTTCTACTAAATTTCTCCCTCATTCCACATAAAAAATCTCCCCCTTCCATTCTCTCATTAAGCTATTAATCTAATTATCTCATTCAGTTTCAACCTGTCAACCTAGTAACTCTCTATTCCCTACAATTTTAAAGGTTTAATCCCATCATTGAAGCTTTGGTGGAAATCCCTTTGATTTTCCAGACTATTATTAATTTAATCAATTTTCTACACATTGACATAATCTTCCGCAAAATCTTAAGGCTCACCTCAACTCATAAAATATGATCCACCAGATATATGGCTTATCATCCAGTCATATCAATTTCTTGGCAGTATAAGTTATATGTTATCTCCAATCTTTGTCTTAACTCAAGAATAGTTAATTTTCAAATTAGTACTATACTTTTTAAGAGCTTCTGTAATTACTTCTTGCACATGATTTTAAAAGAAGTAAAATTTTCTTAATGTCATTGAAATCAAGCTTTGGTATGTGAAAAAAGACCTAAATACCATAAAATTTCTGGAATTAACATTAATATCCAGAAACTAGGGATCCTAATACTCTTAGTTTTTTCTGACAAATGCATAATAAGCCATAAAATTTGCAATGTACTTTCTTGTGCCCATTTAACATTTTCATATAATAATATTCTTTTATATATCATGGTTTTATAAAAGTCAATTTTGTTAATTAAATAATCTGACTATAATAATTATAATCATAAGTCTTGGATGTGTCTCATTTTGAAATTAGATTTTAAAAGTTAGTATTAGCTTTAACCTCTTATCTACATTTTAAATAAAATACTACCACGTGACATTATTAATAAGGTTTGATAGATATACCATAACTTTCCTAATATAAAATATATAAATCTCGTTATCTCTAAAATTTTGTACAATACTCTGAAAACAAAAATAATCATTAATACTAATTTAGAACTTACTGTTGCAATAGTATCACTTATACGCCTTTGTTAAACAACATCTATTTATTAATTACTAGATTTAATAAATTTTATTTAGCTAAACAAGTAAGGAGCATAACGTGATTTTAACTTCTAGGTATAATAAACCTTTGCACTGACTAGATAATTTATAAGTGTATTTTTTAGCTCTCAACATAAGTTAAAATAAGGTGAGATGAGTAGTTTTTGTAGCACCTCAGACTGATGGTGGACCATAACTGGGGCTCCACTCAACAACTTTGGTACTTGTCCTTCTAAAGTTACATATTCCATATTGATCATCCTATGCAACCCTTTTCTTCTTGATTATTAGAACCTGACCCCTAATTCTTACTAAAAATTACTCTTAGGGTGTGTTCTTATCCATAAACGCATAAAGATTAAAGCTCTCCTTATGGGTAGTGATGGGGCATTCCAATTCTGTCTTTATCTGCTGCAATTTAATAGGTATATCAATAATCTTATATGCTAAAATTAGTATTTTATATTCTATCAAGATCCGCTATTTGCTTTCTTGACTAAGGTAATGGCAGATAGTAGCACAGGGTTCAAGCAAAAATACAACGGATAAGCAATTTAAATATTGATTTTTAGAACAACACACAAAAACAGATAGCAACAATTTTAAGGGGATAGCTATATTACATGGAAGAATCACTATACCATTCTTCAACTGAGGTTTACTATGGCATTTGCACTAAGATTTACTGTATTCCAACTGACACATAGTTATATTACCTGCTTTATTCTATTTTAGATTCCTCTATTAGTATCACCCTAGAAGATTCTATATACTTTCAGCTAATGCAAGACCAAGCCTAGCCAATCACTAAATCAGTATAAAACTCTTAGGTCCTGGGTTTTGTCTTCTTTCCATAGTTTCCAATAACTGATGTGACAATATATCTTCTCATCACCTATCATAAATTACCAGGGAACTTGCGCCAAATCTCTCCTAATCCTCAATTTGAAACATTAAGTTACTTTGATTTCTTCATATGTGAACAATGGAACTACAACTCCTTGTAGAATATTTGATGGCTTAATAACTTTATTTGCTGACTTATTGGTGCTTAATAAACGATTTGTTTAGTTGCCCATTAATGTCCTGTCTAGAGATTCTAGCTTCCTTTGTATGTCACTATGTGGCGGAATGGCTTCTGAAAGGTGATGGCTAGGCATTTTTGCATTCAATAGGGTCCACAATTGGCGACTATCTATGGTCTTGACTGCTAACAATATTAACATGAAAACTTAAAAGGAATGCAAATTACATACATGTAAAAATTTAGGGCATAAGGAACTACTTAATTGGGGAATTTTTTTCAATATTTATATGTTAGTGGGGGCTTTGTGGAGTAGAGAGCATCTGTCCCTAATCAACTAAAATCTTCACTTTTCATCCAATATGAGGTTCAAGAATTAGTTGTATTCCTCTGTTGATGTACAAATTGTTGCGCCCTCATTATCTTGTGACTTCCAGGTTGCAACTCTGGACTTTGAGAAGCAGTTTCACCCTTGTCATCAAAATTAAAGTCTCAGTCAAGGTTGTATTTTTAGCAATTTCAAAATACAATTAGTTTGCTCTTGCTAAGCAGGGGCATTAATAAATTAAATGACAAATTAATTGTCTTATTGAGGCTCAAATATTGAGGAGGTCATCTAGAACGCTCATCACTTCAATCCTTGACAGGTCAAGATTTTCACCATAATAAATATTGAAAAACTTGATGGCAAATTAAATTACGCACATCTTCATAATTTTTAAGCTTATTTGCTCATTCAACATAAATGAAATTTTTCAGCATTTGACTTAGATTTAAGATTTTTCTTGAAAAATTATGTCCCAGTTGCATGTCAATCTCAACCATTGTATCACTACTTTGCTTATTAATTATTTAGCACTGAGCTCCCATAAACCTCATTTGGTTATCACCTGCCTGCAGGGTTTGCTAGATCCTAAGCTGAAGATTTTCACCTGAAATAAAGTCTGCTTCATCCCCTCCATATTAAGCCAGTGAATCAGAGATTGAGGAGCTTTAGGCCTTGGCCTGGTATAAGTAAAGCTTTAAACCTGGGGTTTCAACTTTTATTTATATCAACACAATTTTTTATTACTGTTACTAAAATTTGGCATTACACTTCTTCCATAACTTTATACCATTGGTGGTAACATTCCTTAACCTTAACCTTTTTCAAACTTTTCTCTCTTGTTGCAATCGCTTTTGCAACTTATTCAATTCAAGTCTGAATTTAGTTTGATAATCTCACAGAGGAGATTAGTCTGCGCCCATGTCAGGGTGCAGTTGGGTAAGTAAGGTAGGAGGCACAGGTGGTAGGCCTGCGACTTCCAACATTTGAAAGTGCCCTGGAGAAACCAGCGGATTAAATAAAAATAAAAAACTGGCAGTTACTATTTCCCCAGAAATCCTCACTTGGCAGGCGCGATGTAACCAGTACATCAACACGCTGCACTCTCAACCACTCTTATTGGTGGAATACAGAGTCTAGGTGTTCTTGGATATTCACCATACAGCGTTATGGGAAAAATTTTGTGGGGATGTGCACACTCATTTCCTGACCGCAGTGTACGTCGCACCTCACTCAATGTCATTTTTTTAGTACTAGATGGTCCCATCACTCAATGTCATGTGGTTGACTGGATCTCAGTTTCAAAAACAAGGAGGCAGCAGACAAAGCTGCTGCAGTGCGCATAGAGATTGACCTCCCTGAAGGGCAAAGGGTCATCAAAACTAAGCTCACCAGATGGACAAAATCCAACCAAATTTTCCTCACGTTCAACTTTTTACCCACTACAGTCAAGCATGCCATTCTGGAGCAGCATCTGAAGGCTGGTTTCACCATATATGGCTAAATACAATCCTTTGAGATGCAACGCTTTACGCTGATGTCACACCTGTGCACTGGCAAAGCCATAGCAGTTCTGACCCCAACCGAGGAGATTGTGAAGGACCTAACCCAGATCCCGCGCTCCACTTTTAATATTGAGGGGCATACTACCCACCCTTTCCGGGTAACCATAGACAGTGCACCCCCCGTCTGCACACACTGTGATGCATTTAGCCATAAGGCACACACATGCCCCACCAAGGAGGGCATAACATTCCAAGAGCACCCCTTGGCAGCCATGACCAATGGGGAGGCTCACTATGAACCAACCACCAGTACCAAAGAGGCCTTCCTGTGGGGAGCACAAGGCTGCTACTTATTAGTAAAGCCTGTATCCCCTCAAGAGCGAAAGAAAGCCAAACAGGCCTGCAGGGCCGCGGCCAAAGAAGTGGCCAAGGTTGCCTCAGCTATCCCACACTCCCAACGCCAGGAGGACATTGAAACTTTCATGGCGGAAGCATCTCAGGAATCCCTCAACCAATCAGATTGGGAAGCCCAAGATGATTGGGCCACCCAATCTGAGGATCTGATGGGCAACTTGATCTCACCCAACCTTTGCAACCAAGCCCCAATTGGAACCAATTTGGTCTCCAACCTACCTGAAAAAAATTTTTTGACCCAAACATTGGTGCACCGAACTTGTCCAAACCACAAAAAATTTGTTTGACAGCGGGGAAACCAAAAGTGAAGGCAAAAGCCAACGTGAACCTGTCTGCTAAAATTAACAAATCTTCTGATAGCATTGCTGCTAACACCTGTGCCACCGTGAAGACCCATGGGGATCAGAGGAGGCTGGTGGGCCCAGGTGCCCACCCCCTCACACCTAAGGTGCAATGGGGGAAACTTTCACTTTAGGGATGTTGAATATCGCTGGACTCAAGACCTTGCCATCCCAGGCTAGGAAACTGAGTTTTCTTTTAAAAAATTTACCCATGGATATTCTGGCCATCCAGGAGTCCCACTGTCCATGAGGTTCTGAGGAAGCTTGGAAAACCATGCTCCTCCCTTCCCTATCCTTCTGGTCTGAGCACTGTGGGGCGCTTGTTCAGAAAAACATTTTTAAAAACTTTTATCATCTGAATCCTTCCTCAATGGCTGAGTCCTCGTTGTCACATTTTTGTGGGCTGACGTGGCACATGCCATCATCAACATTTATGCCCCAACCTGTGCATGAGAGCATCAGGAATTTTTCTCATTGGTCAAATCCCTTCCATTACCCCCTGACCCTTTTGTAGTTGACAACATGAACTGTTGGTTAAACACATCCACGGACTGTTGGCCTTCCTCATCCCATGCCCCCCAGGGCCACATAGAATTTCGCGTTCTAAAGGCCACCCTTGGGTTATTAGATGCACTGCTGCAGCAAGCTCCGCTGCTTGAGAACATGATGCACCCCCATGTCCACAGTGGCCAATTAAGGTCCATGTCTTGCATTGACCTTATCATTGCGCCGGTGAAATTTTGATCCCATATTTCCCACTTCCACACATCAAAAATTGATTTCTCCAACC
This sequence comes from Massospora cicadina, assembly GCA_022478985.1. NCBI lineage: Eukaryota > Fungi > Entomophthoromycota > Entomophthoromycetes > Entomophthorales > Entomophthoraceae > Massospora > Massospora cicadina. The sequence continues at coordinate 156,526 of JAKSZP010017094.1, forward strand.
ACCAGCTGGTCTCGATAACCTACCACCTACCCATCACAGTGGCTAGGGCTCCGCGTTGGTGCAAACTCCGCCCACCCAAACTTGCATCGCCAGGATTTTCCACATGGGTGGAATCAGCAACTTCGGCAAAAGAGTTTATTACACCATTTTGCGCAGACCCAATTTACACATGGTCAGCCTTCAAAGCGGATACCATCTGCCACGCTCGCCATCTCTCCTCCCAACGCTCATGAGCTACATTGGCCATCATCTCACGCGCTCTGGCAGAGTTGGCACACTTGGAGTGCAACATCCCAGCCATAGGCTACAGCCCTGCTTGGGGCTGGAGGTGGGCAGAAGCAGCCGCCCACCTCAACGCGCTTGAAAGGCAACACAAACATTAGGTTTGTGTTCAATACAGGGCCAAACACATTACAGAGGGCGGCACGTGCTCTGCCTATTTTTTTAAAAAATTCTTTGCACCACACCAGAGCGTGGCCTGCACACAGGTGCGGAGATTGGACAATTCTGTCGCGGATACGCCAGCTGAAGTGTCAATCAAAATATAAAAGTATTACTCTGAGTTGTACCAATCTGATCCAATTCAGCCAGCCAAAATGGCGAATTTTCTTGATAACGCTCACATCTGCACCATTTCCTGATACCCGGAGTTAATGAATTTGATTACTCTGAATGAACTCTGTTCTGCCATCCGTGGTGCACCAAAATGGAAATGCCCAGGCCCTGATGGCATTCCATATGAGTTCTATAAGAAGTACTTCATATATATATATCCCCACTGCTGCTTGCCTCCCTTGACCAGAGCCTTCTGGATATGCGCCTTCTTCCAGAAGGGCAAGAGGCCCTCACCATCACACTCTTCAAGAAAGGGGATAAGCTAGACCTAGCCAACTGGCGCCCCATTACTCTAACTAACATGGATACAAAAATTTTAACTAAAATCATGGCTAACCGTATAGGGATTATAGCCTCTGACACCATCTCCTCAGAACAGTTTGGTTTCAAACCCAGAAGGTCGATTTGGGACAACGTGCACTATGTGGCTAATGCATGCCGGTCCACAGCCTCTGGGGCACTAGTATTCTTGGACCAACAGAAGGCATATGATAGAGTAAACTGGGAATACCTCAGGGCTTGCCTCCACCAATTCCACCTACCCCCTCGCTTCATCAGCTGGGTGATGATGCTTATTGAATCTGCAACAATGGCAGTGCGGGGTCCTGGCTTCCTCACGGAAGTAGTCCGCCCTCAGAGGGGCCTACGCCAAGGGGACCCCTTTAGCCCACTCTTATATAACTTCAGCTTTGACCCACTACTTCGAAATGTGAATGCCCGCCTCACTGGGGTCCATGCACCAGGCCAAACCCCAGTCAAGATGATGGCGTTTTCAGATGATTGTGTGGTCAGGGTGTCTAATAATAAAGATGCACGCGCGCTTGAAGCTCTCATCCAGAAGTATTCCCGGGTAAGTAATGCTACACTGAACACCTCCAAAACCGAAATCATCCTCCTTGGTCAGTATCAAACCTACTGGGCCCCAGCGACCAGTGCTCAGCCCAGCCCATCAGCTCGCACACATGCCCGCCTTCCCTGCTCACCCCACACCGCCCCACTTGTGCTCCCCTTCGTGCCACGCCCTACCATAGGGCCTGTCCGCCATCTGGGCGTGTGGGTGGAGGCAGACGGGTATGCCTCAGCATTAATGGAAAGTCATATTCTAGACAACGTGGCGAAGCGCATCGCCTCCCTCAGAGCCCACCCTACTTCCCTTACTGGCAGGGTTGTTTTAGCCAACTCTATGCTTCTCTCCAAAGTCTGGTTTGGAGCCCACGCCATCGCCTTCTCCTCAGGTTTTTTCAAATCTATGTATGCTCTTCTATAAGGGTGGCTCTGGTCAGGCCGCCCACCGCTAGTGCAGATTGAGGTCATGTTTGGCCCTCGTTGTCATGGTGGCATGGGCCTACTCAACTTTAAAGCCCATGCTGACAAGATCCTGGGCACCTGGATTGCGGCTGTCACTGCCCCTACACTACCCTCCCAACACTGGTCCCGCATGGCCCGCTCCAACTTCTCCCGCGTCCTGGGCCTTACCAATCCATTGAACCCTCACTCCTTGATGAAATATCTGGCTTCCCACCCATTGGCCACAGGTCCTCACGGTACTAAACCCCACTTCAAACGAATCCTCCTCTCCATGTGGAGCGCAGAGTGGAGAATCCATATTTGTGGACACACAGCCCAGAGAGGCCGCCCCTCTCCTCAGTTCACACAGGAGGTACAGGGGCTACCCATTCAAGATGGCTTGATCCCCACACGGCCAAATGTTCTATCCAGAGTGGACTACCTGGACATGATGGACATCCCTTATTCCCTTGAGACCCAGAAGACTATTTGGAAATAAGCACACCACCCTCTGTTGCAGCCTCATATCTGTTCCCATGTGTGGCGCTGCCTGAGGTGGGTGTACCATATAGCTGAGCGTTCTAACGCTTTACACTCATCCTGCATCATGTGTGGCCAGTATGGAACGCTGTTCCACCGCCTGGAGAAGTGCCCTACCTCTAAAGCGATATGGCGTGAGGTGCACAGTCTGCTTTGCCAGGATCAGACACATCCCTTCAGTCTGTCAAGGGATATGTTTGCTATATCCAAGGTATCCCCTCTTCCACCCTCCCTCCATGCTCTGGTGGTCGCAATCGCCATGTGGACTATCCACACAATTGTATTGGATGCCATCACAGGCTCCACCCCCACCCTCCCAGATGCTGTCCACAGATTCTGGTCCCATTTGGTGGACCACTTTCAAGTGTGGATGTTTGGGTACCTCCCACCGCGTCGCTGTTAGCTGGTCTCCTCCTGGTTCCCAGTTTGGTTCATCAACTCAGACCCCTTCCTCCACACGTGTCCAATTGTGGTTATGGCCCCTTTACACGTTCCCTCCTCCTCCCCATAGTGGCGTTCCCGCTGGCAACAAGAGATAGCATCGCTTCTCTGGGGTGCCTTCCCTGTTACTAAGTTTCGTTTTATTTTCATTTTTACATTTGGAAGTGTCCATCCCCAGGTTGGCATTCCCCGCAATAAATTTAAAATTTGGCATTACATCAGGTTCATGACCCAATATCATAATTAATATTAGGTTTCAAAGCATTGGGCGATTCCAATTAATGATATCAAAATATCAAACAAAAGTTAATTAAAAATTTGAAAAAACACTTCACTAAATCAAGGATTTACCAAATTTATCAAAAGATATTTTGTCCCTATTATCATATAAGTTATCTGATCTTCACACCATTTAGCTATTTTTCCAAAATTTTCAATAATCCAATTTTTATATCTGACTCTTTCTTGGGGTTTTCCAACTTTGACTATTCCTTAGTACTATAAACAGTACTACCTTTTATTTGATAATATACTTTTCTACATAGTTCTATTTATTTTGTTTATTAGAAAGTTTTATAAAGACTTTTGAACCTCCACAAGTAGGTTAAGGTTCATTACAATATTATTAACCCAAGTAATTATTCTTCTGAACTGAGCTTTGGGGAATACATAAAGATATGTAATGTGCCTTTTAAAAAAGATGACATCCTAAAAATTGCCTTTCTGCAGGGCCCTCTATAAGCTGCACCAAAACCCTAATATAATTAAAAATGACTGATGGTGTAGTTTTGGACCAGTTTAAGGTCTCTAATAGATCAAAACCTTTACATCAAATACTGCATTAGGATATTAATTCAGTTTCTCAATAGCATTTTGACAAAGACCAAACATATATGGTTGTTTAAGATACTGTAAACCTTTTTATGTTTATTGCACAGGTGCAATCTGTGCATTGATTATTGATCTTATTTGAATAGGTTGACAAGTAGAATGAAGACTATCGTCTTATTTGAGCTCTTCACAACTAAATTGAGATATTTATAATGCTATACTGGTGCTAACGCTCTATTCTTCTGATACTTGACGGTACTTGAAATTTTCCAGACAAGGGAAATCCTATCCCTTCAACTCTTCCTTCAAAATTGGTAATTTATAAATTAATGGAACTTCTTCCTTCCGCTCTTGACACAAGAGAACTCTGAGAACTTAAACGCAATATATAGACAAATCATAACTATCCTTTAACTCTAATTACAAGAGCAAATTGAAAAATTGTATAACAGCCTAAATATCTATGGGACATTGAAATTCTCCTTTACTATTTAAAAAGGGAATTATATAGTGAAATATGACGCCCAACTCTTCTGTTGACACTCCAATAGTAACTGCAGCTGTCTCTAATATTTAGGCCTATGGAATCATCCAAAGACAATATTTATTCAATCCATCTAGTTAGATTCCACCGCCAACTAAAACATGACACCTCATGGTTAATTATTGGAAGAAAGTGTCCCAAAGTCTTCACTCAACCCCAGCAAATTATCCTTATTATAATAGAAACCTGCTTAGGTAATGGGACCATTTACCCATTAACAGCAGGTCACGTTGCCTAGTAGTTAACCTGCAAGTTGCTGCCAAAAAGCATTGTCAATGCCTAGCAACTACCAATAAACCCTTAATCAGTTAGTGAAAAACTCCAATTGAATCATATAAGCTAATTATCATTACTTGCTAAATTAATTATCAAAGAACTTGTAAACATTGTAAGGGATCCTTACAATAGAACATCAGTAATTCATGTAACTGAATTCTCAAAAATTAATCACAATCACATAGGGAATAAAAAACAGTAACAGTTACCATATCATATGATAACTCCAACATCCACTATGGTAAATCAACTCCAGCAGATAAGCAGATAATATCATAATCAATTAAACTAGATTATGTGTGCATGCTGAAATCCCAACACATCCCCCTATTAACCAGATTATCCAGAGATTATATATTCTCAGAGGCAAAAACTGCTTCATTACCAGTCCTAAATCAGCCAGCATGGGTAAGGTTTGAGTTTCCATAGTCAATCTTCTTTTTCCTTGTTCATGCATGTCTTAATGCCCCTTCTTTTTATTGTGTTTCCTCTTTGTCACCTTCTCAGTGCCACCCCTTAGAGCATAATTCTATGGCCACGTGCTGCACCAGGAATACTTCAGTTTATCTCACTGATAATATGTTCCGGAGGGACCATCTAGTACTAAAAAAAAAGATAATATGTTCCGGAAACCCTGTATTCTCCCAAGTCAGGCTTTGACTCTACACTGTTTAAGGATTTTCTCAGTCAGCTTTGCCAATGAATTCCTCCATTTCTGTACTCCCTCATGCTGGGCTCTTCATTTTTAATCATTACAGGTCTTCTAATTCTCCTCATACCTCTTCACTGTGGACCCAGTTTAAACATGAGCTGGTCCTACCAAGCATCCTCGCTTCTTCACTTTTGTCTTCATAATTTATGCCCCTTAAACCTGCACAACCGCAGAAGAAAGGAGTACCGCCTGTTACTCTCAATTGCAACAAGAATAAAATAAATTTACTTACAAACATATTTTTAACATTTTTTCTTTTTTCCTCAAAGATGATCTCCTTATAAATAAATTCTATGTTTTTTAATATATTTTTATCTTTTTTCATATATTTTATCTATATTGAACTTTATATATACATTCTTTTCTCCCATATCTAATACTTTAAGTAATTCGGTATGGACCCAGTTCACTATATGAACATCAGCGATTTTTATTAGTGTATAGCATGTAACATCATCTTGGCAATAATTATAAAAGACTTAACTATAATGCGTCCAACTTGTTTTGTCTTCCAAATACAATGTATCACAATGGTCTACCCTACCTCCCAAATGGCACTATTTAAGCTCTGGTTGATTTTGGTTGTCCTTCTTCTTTGCTCTGATTCTTCTCTTAAATATTGTGTTGAATGCCTGTGATTGATGTTCAATCATGTTGTTCGCCAGTCAGGTTAAATATTGCTCTTCGCTCATCACCAAAGCTGGTTTAACTTCTGAATAAGAAATTGGTGGTAGTGAGGCTCTTCATCCATATAAGAGTTTATACGGCGTTTTCTCTGTTACTGTATGATAAATGATATTTTATGCAAAGGTAACTGAACTAAGATAAGATCTTTAAGCGGAGGTTTCCCTGATATTAATTTTTGTGCAGTATCACTGCTTGAGTTCCATTGACTATTTTTACCATTTAATTCATTTCTTGATGGTAGGGGTTGGACACCACTTCTCTTATTCCCAGTAATTCAATCAGTCTCATAGTCACATAAGACATAAATTTGGTACATTATCAATATGTAATACTTGTGGGCATCTATGCCAGTAACTACTTGGTCCAGTATGAACCTTGAAGTGCTCGCATCATATACTCAGCATAAGGCCTTTGTTGCAGCCCATCTAGCCAGATGGTCTGTTATGACTAGATGTACTTTACTCCCCCAGTACTAACACTCAAGGGTCCCATAACGTTTATTGACATCATGTGCCAAACAAACCCAGGGCATACTAGCCAATATCCCATCACATTCTTGTGTGGCTTGTGGAGATGAAATTCCACACAACAGGATAGATAATTTGTGACATCATAATTGATCAATTCTAAGTAATAATATTGGCGCAGATGGTCCATTGGTTTCCTTAGGCCACCATGCCCTATGACTTTATGCAAAGATCAAAATAAGTCTTGAGCGTTCTTATAGTTTTGAATAAGTACAATTTCCATCAATTTTGAATTATACAGATGTTCATTCTTCATCTCAGTATATTCCAACACTTTAATTGGTGCTGTTTAATCTCCTGGGGTTGATCCCCAATATTTTTCCAATCATTTGTTGGAATAGTCCATCTACATGCCAGTACACAACTTTCATGCAGTTAATCTCAATAATCCATTAGCATTCTGTTGGGCTGCTCCTACTTTATGTATAGTATTGAAAATCTTAGGCTTTCTGTTCAAGAGCCCATCAGGTCTGTTGCCCTTCAGTTCTTTAAGATTATGCAACCAGCGTAGAGATAAGTGGTCAGTTGCAACCTTATGTTGTGTCCTATGAATATACACTTGAAACTGTTTACAGCATATATCAATGAGGCACTCATACTCAGTCACGGTGTAGTTTTTTTCCACAGACATCAATGTCTGACTCACATATGCCACCAGATGCTCTTCCCTGTCATCATCTACTTGACTTGAAATAACTCCAAACACTGTAACAAGGCATCCAATAAAAGTATAAACTTTCAATCAAAATCTGGATACATCAAATAAACTAGCCATTAGATAGCTTCTAAACTCAATAAAGGTTTAGCCTTCTCATTCACACAAAGCCTTTTTTGGATTATTAAGTAGGTAAAATAGTGGTTCAGAAATTTCTGCAAAATCTTTAATAAATTGGTAATAGTAGCTGACCACCCCAAGAAAGACTTGTATGACCTAAAGCTTCTTTGGGATTGACATTCAATCAATGGCCAATATTTTCTGTGGCTGTAGTTCTAATCTGCCAGAGCTATCACAAACCTTAAATATTAAACTCTTTCTTGAAGAAATGGCATTTCCTCAGTTTAATCTTAAAATTTGCCATTTCAAAAAGTTTAAACACTTAATTTAAGTGTTCCAGATGATTGGTAAATGTTTACTGAAAAATGATGTCATTCAAGTGCATCAAAACGCAAGACAACTTTAGGTCACTTGAGATGGAATTCAACCCTTTGGAAAGTAGCACTGCATTACACAATCCCTGCGGCATTCTCAATGGCTGATATAATCCTTGTGCAGTGATATTCAACACTTCTCATAATCTTCTTTTTGGCAAGTCTATTTTCCAATACCCTGAGATCAAATTTATTGCTAAAAAGAACTTGGCTTACACTAGGCGATTGAGCGAATCATCTATCCCAAGCAGTGGATATGAATCCTGCTTTGTGTTTTTACTCAATTGATAGTAACTAATCACCACTTAATTTGATCTGTACTTTTTAGACAACAAAAACTGAACTCACTTATGGACTCAACAAATGTACAAGGAGACCATGCACAATCAATTTACTGATTTCTTAATTGACTACTGCCACAGAAGCCTTAGATTGGCATACAGGTCTCATTCATATTGGTAGGTATATCCAAGTGTCAACCTTATTTTCACATTTTTAGCGCATCAAAGGTCATTATCATCCTGAAAAAATATAACATGATATTTGTTGAATAATCATAGCACTTCTTCTTTCTGATATTCTAATAACTCAGCCAGTTGCTCTTGATCAATCAGTACATTAATGCTTTTGGCAACATCTACCAGCAGTCCCACCTCTTCTAGTGTCTTAAAATTATAGAGCTCTCTGATTTCTGCCATTGGAAGTAAATGCAAAATTGTTAAATTAGTTTTTCTCCATCTTCATTAGTTTTTTACTCATATTGGCAAGTATAACTTGGATTTCACTGTGGTCTGGAATTATAATCCCCAGAGCTACCAAAGGCTCAAATCGTGATTTGTTCCATGGATAATGGTTTCCTCATATAATTGTTTCAAGATTTCCATTCATAACCCTGTGTTTATATTATCTTCATTCCAGTGAAATGGTACTCGCCGTTATTGTCCTATATGGTATACCAAAGATTTATGAAATATCTGCTAAAATTTTCTCTAAATTTTCTTTCAACCACGTTGTGTTGGATGGTATTTATGCCATCATTGTAAAATTATATTTATAAATCATCTTCCTTCATCACCAGAGTTTCTCCTTTTTACTGATATACCAAAGGCAGGGTTTGGCCCAAAATTTTCTAGAAAAACTCTTTAAAAATTTCATTTGACTCCATACCTTCTTAGGAATGCAATTCCTATGAGGATGTCATAATTTTGATTTTAAAATACTATGGCAGGAGCTGATACCACCTGCAATCTGAACTAAAGAGGCAGTGCACTTTATGCTCCAAAGGATGTTGTAGTATCTGATCTGACAGTTCCATATTACTTCTGGTGTTCCAAATCCAGAGAAATCTTCATTTGCTTCACCATATTGGCCTAAATACTATAACTGAACGCTCCACTGACAATTATAGCCCATACTCTTACTTGTAGATTATAACATCCACATACATACATCCAGAGTATTGTGAAAAAGTATTTAATGAGAGAATTGGGGCACCTTTTGTTGTTTCTAGAGTATGAATTAATTTTGAAGACACATTAGGAAAGGATTGTTGATTTTACTAATAAGGGAAAGAAATGTATGCATTGTCAAGAAACATATCAAGTAATTTTTGGTGCTTTCAGAAGCTCTGATCTTGTCTGCTAACTGATGAGCATATGGCTGAGAAACTTCTTTAAAAATTTAAGCTTTTCTTTTCCCTTTCCTTAGGTGATTACATCTATATCCAATTTAACCACCTGGTAGAGTGAATCAGGTGTATCTTCATCTATTAATAGATCAGAGATATTAAGTCATCTTTGAATATGTCAAGGGGAACAGGATTGATCGCAGTGCTAGATTGTTTCATATCTAAACTGCTGGGCCTTTTCCTGTCATGTCCTGTTTCCTTCTCTTCTGCCTACCCAGAGTTACTTTCCCTTTAGGCTTCTCATACCAATATTAAGTGACTATATACCCAAGTATTCTACATTAATGATTATGAGGTTTGAATATTATCAGATTGTTTTGTTCTTTGGTATTAGTTTTCTAAATACAGCTCAATTCTGTTGCACTTTATTAGGCTCAGTTTTTTTCACTGTAGTCTAATTTCTGGTTGTCAGACATTTGCCCTCCCAGTTGCAAAAGAAGAATGTTTTGGGTTGAAATCCACTGAAAAGAGGAAATATCAGCCATTTGAAAGTTTGCAATGATGGATCAAGTGATTATGATAAGGATAATACTGATATTGGCCAAAAGACCCTGGCTGATTCTCAGTGGAACTCCGTTAATTGGGATAGCACCATTTCAAATTATGCACGGGAAAAAAACATAAAATCAAGCAGTAAGATTACTCTGGACTCACAATGGACCATGGGGCGACCATTGGATAGTACTCCCCCTGCCACCACCAGGTCCTTCCAAGCACCTATGCGGGTACCGCCCCCTTTTATAGGCGTAGAAGAGGTCCCCAAGGTGAAAGTATTTTAAAAAGCATTGATTGATTGAAATACATCAAAACATTACTGCATGAGTACATTCTGCCCCAAAACCCCATCCCATCTGTTGTTTTGTCAAAAAAGTAACTCAATTTTCACAAGATCTGATAAAATATACCAGTTTTCCTAATTCAGAATGCATCTAAGCTATTCCAAACCTATCCTCAAATTTCCCCCAACCTTCTTTGCAGATTAAATAATGACCAGTCAGATATTGAAAGGGGTCATTTTTTCTCTTTATCACGCTCCTAATAAAATTTATAATAACATTTTTATTAGAGCTTTTATATATAAATTTATTTACAAACTTTTGTAGAATCGAGAAGGCACTAAGCACCAGTGAGAAAGAATCAGCTGTATTCCTACAACATGGTGCTCACTACATGGGACCCCTGTATAACTAGAATAGTATCTCTTGAATAGAAAATAGCAGGCGCTCTATCCCATCTCATTTAACTTGAGCAGCGCCCACTAAAACAAGTCTTACAGAAAAGTACATTCCTGGCGAAGGATGCATTGCTACTTTTTTGTACGTTTATGAAGCTGCCATGTATGGGGTAACGGACAAACAAAAGGTCTAAAAATTCTTCCTGTTAAGTCGCCTAGCATAAGAAATGATAGTTCCTTACCTGGACCCTTCGCACACTTGTGCATAGGTGAAGGAGGCTTTTTGGATGAATTCAGATCAAAGCAGAGTCTACAAATGGAAAAGAGGCTTTTATGCGCCTTGGCATGTATGAAGGTGAACTTCCCATTGCTTTTGCTGAACAATTTTACCTCACTGCACAGCGGTTATCCACCTTTAAAAAGCTCACTCTTGATGATGCAATCGCCCTGTTAACTGGGTTGGCTTCATAGCACTCTCTAGCAAGACATATCATATCAGTAAAACGCTACTTTTAAAACATCCAAGACATTAAAGAAGCTTTGTTAGATGTGGCTGAAATTTTTGTATGTGCCACAACAAAAGAAGTTAATGGGAAACCTTTGGCTCTAACCATTGAGGAGCTTCCGCCTGTGGAACAATTGGGAGTGAGCTCACCTGTGCCCATCCTCCCTGCAAAACATGTTTCATTAGTGCCATTTAAAAAGGTTATCACTCCGTCATATGAATTAGAGACCTGTAAGGTAGTAAAAACCATATGCCTGCACAAGCTCACTAAAGCGGCTGTGCCTTCTCCTCCAGCTAAGCTGGTAAATGTGAGCCCTAAGGCTATTCAATCTCCTGTGGATGTCTCCCCTACCTCTATCACGGCATTGCCAGTTGTTGAGAATACCCTTGGGGACGAATCTAAGGGGGTTATGATGACACTGGTTACTATATTTTGGGAGCTCCTACAGAAGTAGAGGTTCCTGATTATTTGAACGCTGGAGGAATAGACGAGACAACCATACCTGAGGAAACTTACAACAGCCAAATTATAGGGTGTCCAAACGTTATTGACAATGACAATGATGGTGACTAATTCTTAGTTGAATTGATTCGACCTCTTCAAAAGGTGCATCCCATGAAATCCATTTTGGATAAATACCCTGAGACTTCTAAAAAACTAACCTCCACCTTTCAGCTCAGGAGGTCTTAGCTTTGTCGCTTAACTTTGGAGGAACACTTACTAAGGTTGAAGTAGTCATTCAAAAGGTCTGAATACTGGCCATCCTGGACACCGGCTCCACAGTTAACGTGATATTCACAAAGCTTGTTATGAAGATAAAGCTAGCACCTGACTTGGAGTACACGCAAGAATTTGTAACCGCTGGTCCAAATAATACCCATGCAATTGGGGCATAATCTTACTTCTCATTTAAATTGGGAAGCTTATTTTATCAGCCCCTTCTGTGGCTTTGGAGAACAACGCATATGATATGCTCATTGGAACTCAGTTTATGATTAAATATGAGGGAATAATAAACATGAAGAAAGGATACCTCTCATTACTCAACTATGAAGTCCCATTAGTCTTATCAAATAAAGAACCCAGCAAGCATAAATACTCTTTCCTGATCAAATACCCTTTCTCAGCTATGCCTTACCTTATTCCACCTCTGGATGCAAAACTAAGGAACTGCCAGACTCAGTGGATGTGAAGGATAGCATCCCTTTCTATGCTGCAGATGAGTTATTAATTAAGCCTGGTGAACAATGTGTTGGGAAGTTGATATGACTGGACAATATGCTACCCATACTGGTGAATTGAGGGGATTTGAGACGAGTCTTGAGATTGGTGGAAAAGGTATATGGATATTAATCGATCAAAAAGTTGACCATTTGGCAAATTGAGGGAAATTATGCCAAGATTCGATATAAATGAGAGCTTCTAGAAAAGGGAAGACGAATAGAAGACTACCAAGCTGAAGATGCATCTAGCTTGGGGAACTGAGATATAAAGAGTCATACGGAAGATTGAGGAGGAGGTTTTTTCCCATGATTAGGTGGTTGCATATAAGTCTGCGATTAGTATATATATAAAGGTTAGAATAAGGGCGATTGCTCCATATATAGTTTATTGAGTTTTATTAAAGTCAGTGATCTTCATATCATCCGATTTGGTTGCTCAGTGGCTAATACCCTGTGAAAACTGACTCAGCGAAATCAAGTCTTTATGCCAATAATCAACAGTGGTGCTCACTACAGGGGGCCACTGGTCAACTGTAGTTCCTTGACGCTAGGATATGATGATGAGCCCTCATTTGTTATGACAAAATCTGATCAGATTCCATGCACATTATGCTGAAGAAGCACAGGAGGCACCTAACAACAAACTGGTATTATTTACTGTAACTAAACCAGGGGATGATGAAGTTATGATCATTATGCAATTAGAAAACTGCCCTAAGCTGATGGCTAATCAACAAGGACGCTCCACAAATGTGACCCCTCAGCAGCTGTGGGATATTATGGAGTGGCTGTTGCGCGGGTATTTACTATACAAAGATGAGGCGGGGGAGTATGCCTTGAGTTTGTTTTATAACTAATGAGACCAAGAAAATTGCTACGCCCTGTACATGTCCTATCTGGATGCAACTACAACGGGGTTGGCTCACTGCCTTATTGCCCACAGAATTGAAAAGTATCTAGTCGCTTATGTAAAACCATCTATTCGCCAGCTATTGCGTGTGCTGGCTTGCCGCAATATAGAGATTGGAGATGTAATGCGGTTCACTTGAGCACAGAAGAACAATACTTGACTCCTGCTTGACTGCCTTGATTGCTCTTTTTGGAGGTACGGGGGGTGCTGGTACAGATGGACCATCATGTTGGAGACGTCCACCATTGATTGGACATTTTGGTACCACAGTTAGTCTAGAGTTACACCAGGTAATATGAGAACTGTTGGATCATCATGGCCTATTGGTGGAATGATTTTAGATGTAACAGCATTGGGAAATAATACTGAGCGCTTTATGACGGATCTTGCTAAATGGGTGGAAGCGCTCAAAGCTGTGTTTTATCAGCTTAAGGAAAAATTAACACTGATGGAACAGCAAGTAGCGGATCAAGTCAGTTCTGTATCAGCTGAATTAACCCAACTTCTTAAAGAATGGAGTAGTTAGCGAATAACAGATAACGCACTTATCCTTTGATTGACATCCCCCAAATATCTCCAGCTAATCTGTCGGGTTACACAACTGGAAGTTGTTAGCCAGGATGAGCACTGTCGAGCATTCACTCTTCCAATCAGAAAGACAAGAGAGTATATGGACATGCAAGTATGGCTTGATACCCTTTGAAGGGCCAATGAGGAATTGGTATGGGAACAAGCCACCCTCTTTGACCAAATAAATGACGCTAATCAACAGGCGGGTAATGCTATCCAGTAGCATGCACAAATGCAGAATATAATCAAAGATGTCCTCTTGCAACTATAAGCAGTGGAGCAGAAATTGAACGTTGAGCGGTCATTCCATTGGGAGTTGCAATCTCAGTATGAGACATTGCAACAGTAATTCCAGGATGGACGGTGTAGATGCTATTCAGTTAAAATGGAGCAGTTAATCAACAAACATTTTGTGGATCACTCTGGAGCCAGGGGGAGTGGTGCAGTTAGTGGTAATTTAGGAGAAGAATGCTATGGATCAGATAAAAAAATCCCTTAGGCGTTGCAATGGATCCCCCGCATGACACTACTTCTTCCAAGTCTATTTTGACAGATTTGAGTCCATCCGGCCAGCTATATGATAGTTCACAAGGGGGTTGTTCCCTTAGTCACTCCAGAACTAATTTACCTACTCCTTGCGGCAGGAGCCTGGAGCAAGGCGATGTTGTTCAAATCAAAAATTACCTCCTTTCAATCATGACGGGAATCTACATGGTTACTCTAAGCAATTCAAATTCGCTGTGGAAGGGGCTTCTGATTGGCAGAAAGTGAAACTGTTGCTGTCCGCTCTAGATGTGGAAAGTGCTGATCAAGTTACCTGCTACTTTCCAAATAGATCAGTACCCTATGAAGAAGTTAAAGTGATTGTTCTCTGGCTGTTTGGGGGTGTGACCAAGATGGCCCAATGGAAGGCTGACTTCCTGACTATACAGTTTCACTAAAATGATACCCTGTTAAAATTTGCTGAATGTTTCTCGGTGGAATCACATGTACTACTTGGAGCTAACATTTTTATCTGCCAAGGATGTTGGTATAGTGATGATGGCTGCCGTCAAACCATATTGAGAACTATATAATGCTATGTCTCACATTTTGGATGGAGATGCAGGGCTTATTTGTATTGGAACACCTTACAACAAAACTCCGCCATGATCAGCGCCCCTAATGTAGCCCAAAAAACTTCTGCTGTCTCCACACCAAACTCTTCATGATATGGTCCGCAGAAACTGAGCTATCAACTGCTAGAACATATTCGTCCATCATACAAATCAGCGGACCCTTTTTGGCCTATGTACGCTCCGCCAGTTCATCCATGGCCCTGGAACCATACTTTCAATTTTTATACTAGTCCTTATGCCTCAAGCCATATACATGAACCCTTTTATGAATACTTGCTTCCAGTGTGGATGAAGAGGGCATTATGCAGGCAATTGCTCTAGCAAACCACAAGTGTATGCAATGCCAACTGAGAAAATTGAGCAGGGAAAAGCTCAAGTGGAGTAGAGATGGGACGCTTTACCTCCGTTAAGTCCAATTCACTTGTCCCTGACGATTCCCAAGCATCTCTTTGGGTAGGATTCAGAACTCAATTGGATGATTTGCTATATCAACAGCTTCCATTGGATACCCATGCTTCCATTTCTGAGAGTAAAAATTCTCTCCCAAGCCATGAGTTCCGCCAGGATGTGCAGAAGCCATATGCATGGCAGATCCTGGAACAGACCGGCACTAGCAACGTGGATCCCTCGATGGATGTTGCCTCTTTAGTAGGGGTTAACATAGCCATTCTGATGGAGAAAATCACTAGTGAGTATCCTCAGGTCAGCAAGGGCATTTCCTCCTTTTTGAGTAACACAAAGCCCTTGGACGTACTTGTAATAAACACTGATAGTTCTTCTTACTCAGAATGCACTTTCTGCGACATTTTTGTTCAAAACACGAAAATCCAAGCTATCATAGACATGGGAGCCCCTGTGAACATAGTATCTACCAGGTTGGTGGCTAAGCTTCTGTTAAACTGGATGTGGACCATCGAGTAGTATATGGGACCATGGGGACACATAGCACTGTGTCTGAAAGAAGCATATAGTGCGTTGCCTTTACGATTTGAGTCAGTCTGGGCTTCTGCTCCAGTGGTGGTTCTGCCAAATAACAACTACAACATGTTAATCAGTGCGGCATTTATGAGGAAATTTGGTGTTGTGATAAATATGGCGTAGGAAACTCTTAATATTTTAGGACAACATATTCCCATTTATCTTACCTCTTGTGGAATCCCAACGGATCCATTCCGCTCTAGTCAAATCAATATAGCATACAGTGATGGAGTGATTCCTGTTCATTACCTACAAAATGAAGTGGCGAACCAGGGCCCTCCCAAACCAGATTTATGGGTACAAAGGGATACCGCTTTGGGCAGTGAGCGCTTTGAGCCTACCGTCTGGACACCAGTGCATAGTAGGGACTGAGCTCAAAATAAATGTCCCTAAAGGGCTTTATGGGGAAATTATGGCGTTTCTCCAGCACTCACAGCTTGAACCACATGTGGCTCCAGGGCTACTGCTCCCTGGGAATGGGGAGGTGAAGGTGCTGCTAGTGAATTTACAGAAGGAGACAATAATGATCCAGCGGCACCAAGTGGTAGCTTACCTACACTTAGTTCCTATAGAGGAAGTCCGCCGTATTCATAATTTCAGCTCATGGGAGGATCTTGGACTACCAACAAGCACATCATTCAACGTATTGACAGTAGTTCTTTGGGAAGCACTTACTGGATTATTGGCGGAACAGCAAGACAAGTCTATGACGTTATTTAAAAAGTATCAGGATATTTTTGCACATGACGATCATGATTTGGGGTGCGCTCAAGGGGTGGTACATCAGATAGATCACCCTCCCATTCAATTGCAACCTATCAGATGATCAAAAGTGGTGGAAGAGGTTGTCTACAACGAGGTGGATAAACTTATCATGCAAGGGATGCTAAAGCCATCAAACAGTCCGTGTGCATTACCTGTGCTCATTGTAAATAAAAAAGATGGCTTGAATCAAGTGGTTATTGACTATAGCAAACTCAATAACGTAACAAAAAAGGATTTCTACCCTCTTCCACAAATTGATGGTACATCAGACTGATTGGGCAGGGCAAAATTATTTTTTCCGCCATGGATCTGATCTCAGGGTACTGGCAGATCTATTTGCCATCAGCAGAACAGGAGAAATGCGCTATCATCGCTTCAAGAAGGTTTATTACAGCCAATTTGCATGCCACAAGGGTTGTGCAACACCCCAGCTACGTTCCAGCGTGTCATGGATATGATTTTAGGTCATTTGAAGCTATCATGCATCTTAATTTACTTCAATGATATCAATATGTTCTCATGGACATTTATAGAGCACCTTGCCCACTTGGAACAAGTGTTCTGTCGCCTTACTACTGCTAATATCAAATATTAAGCCTTGGAAGTGCCATTTCTTTAAAGAACAATTAGAATACCTCAGGTTCTTCGTGGATTCAAACAGGCTTAAACTGCAGCCAGCTAAGGTGGAAGAAATAAGCAAGATACTCGCCCAGGTAATAAGCAGGATATAAGTGTTTCTGGGGATGGTTGGGTACTACTGACGGTTCATTCCCAATTTCAGTTGCATCAGAGCCCCAATTTTCGAGTTGTTAAACATAAATTTTTTTTATTGAATGGAAGAATGCCAGAACGCTTTTAATGTGTTTGAACTGCATTAGCAAGCGTACCCATTTTGCAATATCCCAACTTCAACAAACAGTTCTTAGTGCAAATGGATGCATCTTCTCCACTATAGGGGCAGTATTATCCCAGAAGGACGCTGATGGCATGGAGCATCCTGTCACATTTTGTAGTCTAAGCTTAAAATGTCATGAATGAAATCATACTGTAAACGAGTGGGTGTATTTAGTGGTGATCTACGCTTACAAACAGTTTTGGGTATATCTACATGGGGTAAGATTCCAAGTAGTGACAGACCATGCTTCCTTGCGCTGGCTGCAGAATCCGTGTGAACCGGAAGGAGACTTGCACATTGGGCACTGAAGCTCCAGGCGTACAATTTTGAGATTATACACCATTTGGGAGCAAAAAATCAAAATGAGATTGTCTTTCCCAACTGCCAACGGTTGCTATCACGGTGGATTTAGCTGACATAATGTACATGAAGATGGTGGCGAAGAAATACCAGGATGAGCTGCTGCAGGTGATCAAGGTATTAGATGGGCTCAGAAAGATACTTTTCTATGTGAGGGAGAACTATATAAGCAGATTGGAGACTTGACGCTGAGTTTTCCTAAAACTTTCAGCTAGACCTGCAATTATTATAGATGCTCATTGGGCTGTAGGACATGGAGGACTTCATAAAATGCTGGAGTTTTTGTGACCCCATTACTACTGGGAGAGCATGCATTACGATGTATTGGAAACGGTTAGTTGTTGCCATCAGTGTCAAGTGGAAAAGCCGTTCCACAAGAAGACCACATACCAACTGGTTAAACCCTAGTTCGCCTGGCACACCGTTTTCATTGATGCAGTAGGACCTCTGCCAGCTAGCGCCAATCAATCCAAGTATATAATCATTGCCATTGATCATTTGGCCCAATGAGTGTTGTCAGGGCCATTAACAACTTGAGCGCGGTCACCACTGCCAAGTTTATTATGTAGTGTGTTATACAGCGACACAGCTGCCCACAGTACATTCTAATGGACAACGGAACCAATTTCACTTCACACATCCTGCTGAAGTTGAATGAGTTGATGGCGATCTGCGGGGTTTTGACCACCCCTATCATCCAAAATCAAATGGAATGGTGAAGCAGGTCAGCTGAACCCTAGTTAATATACTTTGTAAATTGGTAAAGGATCAACCCTTAGAATGGAGTGCCCTACTACCTACAACTGTGTTCACATAATAATATCAGCTATCATTCATCCACTGATATGAGCTCTTTCCAACTGCTGTACGGTTGACATCCAGCTCTGCCAACCTTTCTTTGCTCATGTGTAGAGGACACTGGTGGTGTAGACCCTCAGCGATATTTGAAGACTCTTATAGATACATTGATCAAGCTGCAAACGGAAGCATACTCTACCAATTTAGCCAAAAAGATCTGCAATTAGGCAGCCAATCAGAAGAGACAGAGTGGACTTCTGCTGTTTGCTGTAGGAGACCATGTCTTATTCCATGACCAGCACAGGTTTAGGCGGTAAAACAAGCTCTCCAACATCTGGGCTGGGCCATTCTAGATAATCGAGAAGACTGGCATGGATGTATACACTATTAAGGAACCTGCGGGGGATCAGATTATCAACTGAGTTCATGTAAAGTTATTTTGAGCATATAAACAGTAAGAGCCTATCATCCAGTCAAAGGGTGGGGTAATGTCAGGAAGTTGATATGACTGGACGATATGCTACACATACTGGAGGATCAGAGGGGGAATCAAGATGAGTCTTGAGATTGACAGAAAAGGTATATGGATAATAATTGATTGAAATGTTGACCAGTTTATTGAATCGAGAGGAATTATGCTGAGATTCAATATAAATGAGAGCTTCTAGAAAAGGGAAGACGAAAAGAAGACTACCAAGCTGAGGATGCATCCAGCTTGGGGAAACAATATATAAAGAGTCATACGGTAAATTGAGGAGGATGTCTTTTCCCTGATTAGGTAGTTGCAGAGAAGGCTGCAAACAGTATACAATAATAAAGGGTAAAATAAGGGGTGATTGTTTCATATATAATTTATCAAGTTTTCAAAAGTTGGCGATCTTCATATCATCTGATTTGGTTGTTCAGTGGCTAATACTCTGTGCAAACTGACTTATTGGAATCAAGCCTTTATGCCAAGAATCAACACAATGCGTGGTTGACACTAAAATTATGCTCCAAATCCCACACCACTGCTTGTTGCATATTACAAGACTTGATGGAGTTATCCCCTTGGAGCCTCGGGTACTTCCTGGGATACTAGACCCAGCCTACCAGAGGCCTATTATCTTCTGCTGGAAACCTCACCAGAAAAGACATGGTCATTTGAAAACACCAGGAGATTGGCAGAAACTTTCTACTTCCAGTGGAGGATATTGAACGTATCTACTCCATCAGCTCTATGGTGGATTTGAGTTTTGTCACGAAATTGACCCTGGGCTCTGCTAGTGTGCCAGGCCAATCAGTATGAAGACGGTGGCCCTTTGCTGTTTTTCCTTCATTGGCATACCACCCCTATAAGTCCTGTGTCCAACCTACCAACTAACCACCAACGGCCTTGCCTTTAGCCCCAGGCGTCCTTGGCGTGTGCCACGGCAAGTCCTGCCCCCTTCCTGGGCAGCTCAGGCACTTCCGCGCTTCCCCACCCTCGCGACCCTTCACCAACCCATCTGGGCATGCCCCAGAGAGTCCATCCCCCTTCTTGGGAAGCTAAGGCACCTCCTGCGCTGCACCCCGCTAGGGTTGATGGCTATGCAGCTCATCCGCTGGTAGCCAGCTGGCCAGATTCCCACTGGTTCCTTATAGAGAGGAGTCATGGGAGCTGGCAGCGCCGGCCACTCCAGGCGTGATCACCCATGCCTATCAGGGGATCCCCTATACCACCTTCCCCACTCTAGTTGCACCAAGCTACTTTAAACAAACAAGAAAGATGGCGGATGAGAGATGTTTATTAGGAGGGAATGAACGATTATTTATACTACTTCCAGGTCTACTGCTCCCAAGTGCTCTTTGGCCAATCATCTGCCAGAAAAATCATCAGCCTCTTGATTCCAAACCTCTATCAGATTAAAAACTTCTGTTCATTCATACTCATAGTGATTCCCTCTTAGATCTTCTCATCTGATCACCAAATTAATATTAGGTCAATCCATCCTCATCATAAGTTGCTGGTCGATTGTATATAAACTTGTAAATAAAAAGGAATTTGAGCATCCTCACATGAGTAGTCAGTGCTCCAAATTAGTTGGCAGAACCATTTCAGATGATTTATAACAGATTTATCAGCCTTCTGCTGGAAACTCCCACAACAATCTTTGGATGGCATTTTGGCAGCGAATGCAGCTCCCGCCAAACATAAACTTGATTAAATATATAAACCTTATAAAGTATCATACTAGGTAATTAGCTTGCAATTATGCCTGACTAACCAAAACCCCTAATTTGGATAATATCAGGATTCATCTGATTAAAATCCTGACAGGCTTGTCAATGGATAACCTGGTGTGTACCCTACACAATGTACATATTTCAGATGAGTTAATCCCAGAAGAATTGGAAAAAGTTAATGCTTTATTAGATGAATAAAGCAACATATTTTAAAATAGACAATGACTATACTCACATGAAAGGCTGGAGCCACTCCATCTTTGTGGGTGATGCCCATCCCATTTGATCAAAACCTTATGTTAAAATCTTGGGCTTTGTTGGCTTGCTTTTAGCCCTGGATTTCAACTGCACAGATTCGTGGACACTGGCATTGATTATTTGAAAGAGATTGATAGACTGGGGCAATAATAGTGTGAAGACTATTATTATGGTTGATTACCTAAAAGCCATGTTGAGAGTAAAGTCCAACACTAAACTGGTGCTTCTTCCTCTTAAAGATATTCTGATCTGGTAAGGAACACTTTCCCTATTCCCTTCTCACAGAGCCAAGCGGGGATTTTGATATTGCCAACCTAAGGATATCTGATCCTTGCACTCTTCTCTTAAGAGTAATGTTAAAACCACCAATGTTTAACAACTAAGCTAATATCAATTTGAATTTGCTTTTATTAGGGAATAATTTGGGGTTTTTAAAGTAGGAATCGGCACACAACTTTTAAGCTGTCCGCTGAGAATATTTGGGCTTCTATACTGGTTTGACTCTTTGTTAGGCACTGAATCCCGTTGGGTACCATTGCCTTGGGTTTTTTAAGTAGCATAAGCCTCGGGCGTTCAGTGGACCAAACAATCGGTATTATGTAACGCATGGGCTCTTGCCAATATGAGACAAACAAGTTTGGCAGCACTAGCCATGTCACTGACCACATGACTGATAATCCCGCTGAAAACCACCCTCTCACCCATGCGCCATTTCCAGAATTTGTGATGTATTTGTGGATCAAGGTTCCAGCGATGCTACAAGCAAGCAGCATAGTTTAACCCCAAGTTAGGGCCATGAATGAGGCCAATGCCTGACCTAGCTCACTTGCTGAGCTCATTGATTGGGCTTCCAATTATAATAAATTTTAAATAAATTTTTTAAAGCAAGAAATTTGATTTTATTTTGATAATTTTGTTTGAGAAAATGAAAACTGTATTTTTAGTTACCATTTCCTCGTTTTAAGCATTCCTGATAGTTTAAAGTATTACAACAATACCCTAAATTCGACTCTTGAGAAACATCCAAATTGTGGTTCAGGAAAGTCCCATATCCCACATAATGTTCATTTGGAGGACTTGAGACACCGGTCATCTGATATGCTGGATCAGTCCTTGTTCATGGGTCCTCAAATCCTTATCTACAATCACTTTATTTTTAGATTTTTCAAATTGGCCCAATTTCCCCAATTTAACCTCCAAATTTGTATGTGAATTCAAATCAATATTCATGAGTTTGATGTGCGGATCAGGCTGACCCCAATCCATCACATCACCCCCTCACAAATCCAGAAACTCTTGGATCTTCTTGGGGCATTGATCACAGTCTGCTGGAGTTTTCCAGGGCACTTCCTCCACCGGATATCCCTTCCATTTCACCAGGAACTGCTGGTGACCCCTGACCCAATGATCCCTCAAAATCTGCTCAACCTCATACTCTTGGTTGTACTCCTCCCATGGATTCAGTGGCCCAGGTCGCTCCAGTCCCCGCCCTTGAAATCCTTGGAGTTGATAACTGTGAATCACCGGATGGGCCTTTGACCCTTCCAGGAGGTCTAGTTTGAATGCCACCTTGTTAACAATCCAGATCACCTTATAAGGGCCTAAGAACTTCGGTCTAAGTATCCAGCTCTTTACTGGTACCGCGTAATTTTTCGCTGCCACTAATACCCACTCCCCTGGGGCAAACGATGGGTCTGGTGCTCTCCACCAATCCACATATCATTTTAGACATGTTGTGGCGCGCTCCAGGTTATTCTGCGATCTTTTCCCAATTTCAGTCATTTTTTGGGATAATTCATCCGCCCCCTGACATACTCCACTGTTTTATCCTCCACCCAGCGTTGGATTTGATCCATGATTAGCAAATAATGGAGACATCCCTATTGACAATTAGTGGTGGTTATTATAAGTGAACTGAGAGAGTCTGATCCAAATGACCAATCATCCTGCCAATCTGAAATATAACATCAGAGGTATTGCTTCAATATTTGGTTTACTCTTTCCATTTGGCTGTCATATTGAGGATGGTAAGCTGAAGCCCTACACGGCCAGATCTTTAAATTACCAAGCAGGCTTGACCAGAAATTTGATGTAAATTATGGACTGCGGTCCAAGATGATTTCCGCCGGTAAGCCATGATGGGCAAAGATCTTGGTAATAAAAATCTTCGCGGTGTTGTTGGCTGAGAATTTTGAAGTACACGGGAAAATTTGGCACATTTCATTAACTGGTCGACCACAACCATTATTACATCCTTCCCCTGGCTCTTAGGTAATCCTGTAATAAAATCCACGCTAACTGAGCACCACGGCTGACTTGGAATTTGGAGCGGAACTAACTTACCTGCTGGCTGCTTCTGTGAAGGCTTTGAATGTGCACAAACCAAGCATTCTGCTACATATTTTTTATATCCTTTAGCAAGCCAGCCCACAAATATTTCTGCCACACCAGGTCAATCAGCTTTGCCACCCCTGGATGTCCTGCCAACAGATGGTCGTGTGACGCACACAGCACTTCCCGCTGCAGCGATGGGTTTGGCACCCATATCTGCAAGTCATTACATATAACTCCATTTTTCTTTCCATATGTCCGATGATGACTATGCTGCTAACCTTCAGCCATTTTCTCCCATAATCGCTTTCTGAATAGCATCCTCCTCTGCTTACTTTGGATCTCTCTTTCCAACTCATCCTCTTCACTTACCATCATTGCAAATTGGTCTTCCCAGAACATGGTTGCCGTGTTGTATTTTACTTACTCGGACTTCTTGTATGCCAGCCCCTCATCCCAACTCAACCAATCCACTATGGTGTTAATTGCTCCTGGACGGTATTCTACTTGAAAGTCATATTGGGCCAGCTCCACATGCCAACGGGCTTTACACTGACTCATTTTTCTTGGCTCTCAGTATTATCACAACGCCTGATGATCAGTACAGACTACAAAAGGGTGATGAGCATACAACAAGTGGTGCTGCCACTCCTGCAGCGCCGCGACCACCGCCAGAAGCTCCTTGTCATAGATAGGGTAATTCATTTCAGCCAGAATCATTTTCTGGCTAAAATAACATACCAGGTGTTCTAACCCGTCTTCCCCCTTCTGTAGGAGTACTGCTCCTATGGTGAAATTCAATGCATCCATTTTGACCACGTAAGGTTTTCCCATATTGGGGTGAGCAAGGATTGGTGCCAAGATGAGCTTTTCTTTTAATAAATTGAATGACCGCTCCTCTTCCTCCCCCCATATGAATGATACATTCTGCATTAATCGCATAAGTGGCAAGGTCATCTTCAATAGGTTTTTGATGAACTGCCAGAGAAAATTTACGGTCCCCAAAAAACTTTGAACACCCATCTGATCCTTTGGTGCCTTCCAGGCGCGCACCGCCTAAATCTTATCTGGGCATATCCCTAGGCCTTCTCCAAATAACACATTCCCCAGGAACTTGACTGATGCTTAATCAAACTCGCATTTCAATGGTTTCAGCCATAACCCTGCCCCAGATAATGCCTTTAGGACTTCTCGCACATCCTGTACATGAGCCTCCTTGGAACGTGAAAACACCAGGATGTCATCCATATAAGTGATACAGCACCAGCTGATCAATTGACTGAGTACCTGGTCAATCATTCATTGGAAGACTGCCAGGGCATTGCGCAGCCCAAAGGGCAATACTTTGTATTGAAACATTCCCAGGTGGCACTTGAATGCCATGTACCTTTGATGCTCCAGCCTCACAGGCACCTGGTTGAATGCATCGGTCAAATCAAGCTTGGTAAAGATGTTGCATCCTGTGACCATCAGTAGGATATCTTCCATAAGCGGCTTTGGGTAAGGATCCAGTTCAGTAAATGCAACTAAGCTCCGGTAGTCCACACATGGCCATAACTCGCCGCTTGCCTTGGGCACTAGTAGCACCAGAGATACCACAGCGGATTTTGATGGCTCAATCAAGCCTTCGCTCAACATGGACTGTACGTGATCCTTTAATGCATCTTTGGCTTGTTTATTCATTGTGTACACTGTGCATCCTCAGGGAAGCTCTGACCCTTTTTTGAAACGAAAATAAAATGCGGATGGCCCAGTAGGGGGAAACGGCAAATCCCTTTTGGGACCAAAGACCCCCACAAAGTCTTGGTATTCCGCAGGTAAGCCCTCCTCCTGCATAGCCCCCAGAGTTCAAGGCCCTACTAACTTCTGGTCACCCACCAGCAACCTCCACCTCATTGGTGGACCCCTTCTTGGGTATAAGGTTATGGTAGTGGAAGGAATGTCAATCTGTGGTCTGAACTGATGCCACCGCTGCATCCCAAACACTACATGGTATTCAGGTTCTCAATTGCGCAAAACTGCGTCCAAAACCTGAATGGGGCCTGCTGTATTCTCACTGAAGGGCTTACACGCCATGATGGCACCCTTTGTGTGGCATCAGCAAAAACTACCACTGGTCCTTCCCGCACCTGCAACTTCAAATGCTCCGCTAGTGCCCGTCCAATATACTTTTCTTCCTCCCAAGTATCAATTAGGGCCATGGCCCTCTTCATTCCCCCCATCTGCATAAATCTCTATGGGGATAAACAGATAAGAATAAAGCAAAGTAGGCGATTTATTTTTAGATGAATCTTTCATTTGCTAATTGGATGATAAAGGACTCAACATATAGCTTGGGAGCCCTCCCCCTTGGACATTTCCTACGTTTCTTGGGGCTGGGTGCCACCCCACTTAACTGGAATGGCTGCTTACCGGAGACTGTCCTTTCCCTGGTGACATTGACTCCTCCTGCCAGTCCCATGCCAATGTTAATTGTTTCTTGATTTGAATCACTAAAGCTACTTCTTCCCCCAGCGTGGCTTGGACCTTCGCTGCTGCCAAGGCTTCCAGAAGATCTGGTTGCAACCCCTGACAGAACATTCGTGAGGATTGGGAATCTGTAACCTGAGCCACTTTTGCCAGTGGCCAGAAGACCTGCTCATACTCCTCTACCAAACTACGGCCCTGGCTGACTGTTAATAACGCTGACCAGGCCTCATCTTTTGCTTTGTCCGGACATGCCACCCAGTTGACCAAGTCTACACACTCCTCCATCAAACTAGGCAAGCTTTCCTGTTCCTCGATGAGTTCTTGGAACCATCCCACCAGTTCTGGAGGTAAGGCATCCACCACTTGGGCGATTTGGAGTGCGAGAGGAGATCCCTCCATTGATTGTGCCAACCACACCTGGAACTGGACCCGCGCTATTGCCTGGTGAAGTTTATCCAGCGCCTCTATGGATAACGCCATATGGCTGGTGGTAAATTTAGGTTTCGCTTGGATCATTATAGTTTGCTGAGTGGACGCCCCTCAAAATTGTCCTATTTTGTGCAGCAAAAATGCCAACAAAAATCCTACCATAATAACGGTCAAGACATGTTGGTTCCATTCTTCTCCATTGGCAACCACTGCTTCTTCCCAGGCCCCCACAAAATGAAGAGGAATTCATTTGAGTTTTGTTTTATATAACGCACGGGCTCTTGCCAATATGAGACAAATGAGTTGGGCAGCACCAGCCATGTCACTGACCACATGACTGATAATCCCGCTAAAAACCACCCTCTCACCTGTGCGCCATTTCCAGAATTTGTGACGTATTTGTGGACCAAGGTTCCAGCAATGCTACAAGCAAGCAGCATAGCTTGACCCCAAGTTAGGGCCACAAATGAGGCCAATGCCTGACCTAGCTCATTTGCTGAGCTCATTGATTGGGCTTCCAATTGGAATAAATTTTAAATAAATTTTTAAAGTAAACAATGTGATTTTATTTTGATAAAATTTTTTTGAGAAAGTGAAACTGTATTTGCAGTTACTGTTTCCTTGTTTTAAATCATTCCCAATAGTTTAAAGCATTACAACAAAACCCTAAATTTGGCTCTCAAGAAACATCCAAATTGTGGTTCAGGAAAGTCCCATATCCCACATAATGACCATTTGGAGGATTTGGGACACCAGTCATTCGATACGCCGGATCAGTCCTTGTTCATGGGTCCTTGAATCCTTATCTACATTTGCTTTATCTAAAGATTTTTCAAATTGGTCCAATTTCCCCAATTTGACCACCAAATTTGTATGTGAATTCGAATCAATATTTATGAGGTCAATGTGCAGATTGGGCTGACCTCAATCCGTCACATATTAGGTACACAAAACCAATTGTTTTGGCTGATGACAATTCTACTCTTCCTCCAGCGTTTGAACATTTGGGTAGTTTCCAATGACTCCAAGCTGTTACACTCTGAACAATTCCCTATAATTCAAATATCAGGTGTTATCCCAATATTGAATTATTGCTTAATTTCATTATGGATGACGCCCAACAAAATTATCATCTGTTGGCGGCCTCAAATATCATTGGGGATGATGCCCAACAATAATTCATTAGTCAGCAACTTCTAATATCATTAGGGATTCCACTTGACAATATTCTCATCAATCGCCCTGTTGCCAACCCTCTACAATTATAACCTAATCATCAAATCTCATATTCAGTCAAAGGGTTGGATTATGAGGTCATCTGCGATTCTGACACCTTACCACAAGTCAAAGGTGGATGAACAGCAGATGAGTACAGAACTTAAGCAGTTACTAGATGTGGGGTTACTAGTTCCTTCAAAAGCCCTTGGTCTTCCCCCTTTTGCTAATTAAAAAGAAGAATGGAGGTTGTTGCAATTTTGATATGACTGGACAATAATCTTGGGACAGCTGGGCAGAATCCGCCAACATAGTATCAGGTATGAATATTTGAGTGCCTTGAGATGAGGCGATATTGGGATAAGAATAAGTCTTATTGTATATAATAAGTTTATTGGATCGCCTCTATATAAGGTGATAAGGCGATGTTGATATTTGACAAATATGAAGTAAATCGCCTACAAATAGGGTGACAGCGAATTAAGAATGATGATCCAAATTTGAGGAAAATTGGCGGAATAGAATAACCCAAGCAAATAGAAATAGTATCGCCTGAAGCTGATGTATATAAGCAAAATGAGCAATTAAGAGAGGTAGGGTTTTTTAGTGCAAGACGAGCGGGACAGCAAAATGTAGCTGTATTTATAAAATAAATAAAAGAAACTGGTTAAGCAATTGCTCCTATTTTTAATATATTTTCAAGTGCGTCTGAAGGACTGAAGATCTTCACATCATTTGTCCGTTGTTCAGAGGGCTCAACCTGTGTGAATAGCCCAACAGATCCTAGCAATACCATCCAAAATTATAACAGAGGTCATCAGGTAGTCACGGACTACTGCAAACTAAAAAACCTCATGAAAAAAGGACAGTTATCCCATCTCTAACATTGATGACGCCCTGGCACATCTTTCTGGATCTAACTTCTTTTATGCAATTGACTTTGCTAGCAGATATTAAAAAAATGGACCTTTCTCCACAAGGTCAGAAGAAATTCACTCCTATTTGCAGTGAGGGTCTTTTCCAACCTACCCATCTCCCTCAAGGGTTGTGCAACGCACCTGCAACCTTCCAGCGCGCTATGGATCACATTTTTCAGGATTTAAAAGCTAATTTGTGTCATCATATATCTTGATGACATCAAGGTGTTCTCAAAGACCTTCAACGAACATCTTGATCACCTGAAGGAGGTATTTCAACGCTTACATGAGTCCAATATCAAGTTAAAACCCTCAAAGTGTACCTTTTTCCAAAGGAAACTGGATTTTCCTTGGACACGCCATTTCCCAAGAAGGAATTCAACCTTACAGGACAATGTCAAAGCAAACTCAAAAATGCTACCCATAAAAATATACAGGATATTTAGGTATCTCTAGGGTTGATGGGATATTACCATCAGTTTATCACCAAGTTTTCCCATCTCAGAAAGCCCACAGTTCAGCTATAGACAAAAAACACCCCTTTCCAGTGTGGTGCTGAAAAAGGCTGCCTTTTAGACGCTGAAGCAACTGCTGCAACAACGTCCTATCCTTTGGCACTTGGATTATGTAAAACCTTTTATCTTGTTTACTGACGCTTCAGACTATGCCATTGGGGCCATCTTAGCCCAATTGGATGAAAACAGTGTAGATAATCCTGTATCTTGTTTTCAGTAAAATGCTCTCCAAAGCTGAGAACAACTACAGCGTCATGGGTAAGGAGTTCCATGCCATTCTGTTAGCCATGAAACACTACAATCCTTTCTTGTATGGGACTACCTTCATGGTGGTTATTGACCGCGCTTTACTGAAATGGTTACAGAACATGAAGGATCTTACTGGCCAGTTAGCTCGTTGGCTCTAAAGCTCCAGTATTATTACATGAAGATTGAACATCATGCTGAAACCTTCACATAAATGTTGATGGGTTAACTCAGCTGCCAATCCTGCATTTGGATAATAGTGAGGCGAGAGAGGTTATATGATCTCTTAATGACCCCAGATGACTGGGATGATGATGAACTGGTCCATAAGATGTTAGCCCAACGCTCCTGCCACACCAAAGTGGAAAGCGGGAAGTTGTATAAGCAGGTTGGGGAAAAGTGGCTGCCTTACCTACGGCCCTCAGAACATGTACCTGCTATCCTGGAAGCTCACTCTACCCTAGGTCATGAGGGAGAAAACCTATAACTGGGTTAGGAAGTGTTACCATTGGGAATAAATCATAGAAACTGTTGTCAAAGTCTTGTATACCTGTCTCACATGTAATAAGAAATCCAGTTTCAAGACTAGATACCAATATCAACCAACTACCCCTCAACAACCATTCCACACCATCAGCCTAGATGTAGTAGGTCCCCTCCCTCAGACTATCAGCAAAAACAAATTTATTCTAGTAGGCATTGACCACTTTACTAAGTGGGTTGAAGCTGAGGCTCTCCCTGCCCAAATGGCCAAGGCCACCGCAACATTCCTACATAAAAACATTTTCACTCCTCATGGTTGTACCCAAGTACTACTCTGCAACAATGTTAAGAACTTCACCTCCAGATCAGTCAAGATCCTGGCCACATCCATAGGGACACAACAACTTTTCTCAGCCACATATAATCCCTCTACCAACGGGACTGTGGAGAGAGCCAATGGAACCTTGGTCTCCATCCTGCATAAAATGTCATCCTCTGATCCACTTCACTGGGATCAATTCCTACCCAGTGATCTTATGGCATACTGGATCAGCTATCACCAGATCCTGAATATGTCCCTCATTCCATGTCTTGTATGGGAGAGAACCAGGGAAACCCACCCTTTTATATAAGGATGTTTTCTCCTCTAAGGGTGAGGAATCTGAAAAAGCTACAAGAATATTGGATCATCATATTATTCAGCTTTAATCTGAGACTATGACAAACTTAGCTAAAATGGTAACTAAAGAAGGACAAGCTGCCAATGAGGTTTGGGCTCCCCTACCTCCTTCAAAGTGTCTGACATGGCACTATACTACTATAAATGTATCACTCCTAGAAGTGGCAAGCTTGGATCAATTTGGGAGGGTCCTTTTACTATCACCTACAAGATAGGCAATGAGTACTCTATAAAGTCCTTGGCTACAGGGATACTTATCAATCAAGTACATGACCACTTCCTACAGCCCTATTCTCCCCCAATGTTCTTGAGGGAGATGATGTCAGACATTTGCCAACTAAACTTTGTGAAAAGAATGTCATGGGTGAGAATCATCCCAATATATCAACTACCATGGCCAATTACAAGTCTGACCTCATGATAATAATATTTTGGATAAAAATAAAGACAATATTGGCAAAAGACCCTGGTCAATTCTTGGTGGAACCCCATGAATTGGGGTAACACTTATTGATAAAATATGGGCAAATAACACTAGGTTGGGCAGCCAGATTACACTGACCATGCGAGGGAATCAAGGGAGCCCTTCAGAGGTCCCTCCCCATCTTATACCAAATTTAGTTCAACTTATACCATGGAGACAGTCCCCTTTTATAGAGTTGGAGGGGGTCTCAAAATGTGCAAATATTTTCCCATCAAATGATTTGGTAAAATATATCAAAACCTTACCTCGCGGATCTAAACTACCTGACATCACCCTCCATCAGCTATTTCATGAAGTAAGGTGAGTTTCAAATGATCTGAGGTCTACCACCCATATTACTTTTTTGGATGCGCATAGCTTCAAATGAATTTCTCGTCCAACTCACTTCAAACCTCAAGACAATTTAAATACTAAGCATCCCGATATTGAGAGGGTTATTTTCTTGATCTCCCTGCTGTGGCTAATAAAAGCCTTTAAAGCCCCATTTTTTACTTCTATTAAAAAGTATTTCTTTTAGTTTAAGTATTTTGTGGTTACACAGCTGATTCAGCATCAGCGAGCGTAAAACTTGCTGGATTCCCACAAGTATATCGATTGGGCAGGTAAATATTGATTCGTATGGTTGGCCAGACCAAATCTCAACTTATAGTAACTGTTATAGCAACAGATTCGGGTAGATAGCACAAAGCCTTTTATAAAGATTGTACCTATGATATCCTGCCCAGGAGCTATAGTTTGGTGGAAGTGCAAGAAGTGGGAAATTAGATGAAGGTTTATAAAGTATCGGAAGTAACCCTATAACTATTGGATTTGGCTACAAAAAAGGAAAAAGGGAATTGGATTAATCGATAGTTTATCGTAAAAACTCATCATTCGTTTGATATATTATTATTTTTTAATTACGTTAGTACTATAAAAATTGGAAAAAACATAGGGCGGTTAGCCATAGTACTCTACCAATTTGAAAGATTATCTTATCAGAATTTTATGGAATTTCACCTAAACAAACAATTTGTAGGATCTATTATCTTCTATATATATATATAAAACAAAGTCGTGTTAGTTACACCATCTATAACTCAAGAACGGCTGGACCGATTTTTATGATCTTTGATTTGTTGAATTTGTCTCCGCCCCGAATAGCAGAATAACTATTAAAACATGGGAAAAATATAGTAAAATAAAAAGTTTTATATGTAACCAGTGAAAATCCTATATATACTTCGATGGTATTCGCTATATTGTTACAGCTGAGCAGTTTGATATTCAGTTGATTTGATATTTTAAACGGTTTTGTTAAGTGGTTAGTGGTCATTCGGGTATTTAACAAGTTTATCTAAATCAAAACTTTGAATCAAAAGTCCAATTGATTTTAAAAATACCTCCTCTAGCATATCAGCTCAGCTTTTGGCTCTAAACTTCAACTCTATAAAAGGTCAGTTGTTCGAACCTTGGCGTAATCCATATATATAAAAGCAAATGTGTATGTGTGTGCGCGATGCCCAGCCAAAACTAGAGCATTTAGAGCTCTGAAAATTTGGCTATAGGTGGACGGGAGGGGGTCCGTGTGCACCTTGAAGCCCGATTTTTAATTTTCATAGTAAAACAAAAAGTTTTATATGTAACAAGTGAAAATTTTATATGTTTTTAATGGAAATCGGTATATTGTTACGGCCGAGAAGTTTGATATTCTGTTGATTCGGTAGTTTAAATGGTTTTGTCGAGCGGTTGGTGGGTTTGTGCTGATTAATAAGCTTAACGGTTTGAATAAAGTTAGTGATTGGTTGATTTAATAAAGTTGATTGGTTTTGGTAAGTAGTTGTGATTTTGGTTGTTTCGATACATTTAGTTTTGGTTTACGAAGCGGTTGGTGATTGGTTGATTTTTAATCTAATGGTTTTAGCTAAGTGGTTTAGTGGTTTAGTTAATTCGATAGGTTTAATTGGGTATGACTGAATGGTTGGTAAATTTATATTGATTCAGTATAATTTATTACTTAATTTTATCGATAACCATCTACAAATATAAAAATTATGAGATTACCTGATGAACTTTAAGCCCACAAACAAATCTGTGTTAAGCTGGGTATCAACAAGAATTAATCTTAAATTTTATTTACAAAAGAATCAGTATGTTAATTTGTTTATATAGATGCATTATCTCGAGCAAATAACCAAAAATCACCAAACTTGGCACAAGTATTCTATAAAGTTTGGGAACGGAATGCTAATATGTAATTGTTTAATATAATCATATAAATTTAAACATCAGTTCTATATAAGATCTAGAACGTATACTTCTAATGGTAATTATATAGCAATTTGGCTGTGTATTTTCATATTCATTTAATTCAATAGTTTCATAGGCTTTGATATTTAGTTGGTAGTTTTTGGCTGTTTTGTAAGTTCAATAATTGTTTTTGCTGAGTGGTGGTTTATTTTTTGGTTGATTCGATAGGCTCGATAGTTTCAGATAAGAGATCGATGGTTTAATTAATTTGGCAGACTTAATAGATTTTAGCTAAGTGGTTGGAGGTTGGAATTTTTAATAGTTTAATTGTTTCTGAACTTATTGGTAGCTATCTACCAATATAAAAGCTAAAATAATTTAGAATCTGATTGATTTGATAAGTTTATTTTATTTGGCCGAGTGGTTGATGGTTTTTGGTCGAATCGATAGGATACAGTTTAGCTTTGGAGGTGATTAGTTATTGGTTGATTTGATGAGTTCAGTTAGTTTTAGCTGAGTGGTTGGTCTTTTTGGTTGCTTCGATTGAGCAATTAGATTTAGCCGAGTAGTTATTGCTTAACTATATGTAAGATCTAAATTAATCAATTCGAATCACCTGAAATTCTATAGACACCATAGCGAAGCACGGTAACTCCGCTAGTCTTTAAATATAATAGATAAAGGGATTGTATATACAAAATGGTGCTAAAGAACCAGCCTTATAGTTGGCCCAGATTTATTAATACTCCCCACTCCAATTTGAAGTGAACTTTTAAATTATTGATAGGACGAATATAAAACTTGGTGAGGGGCTACAAGATGATGGGTGAATTTAGATGGTTGGTGGTATAAATACAATCGGATAAAAGGTATAAATTATAAGCCTTTACAGTTTACTCTATAAATATGATTTGGCCGTTAACAGGGGGTTTAAAGCCATAAGTTTAATATTGTATTTATACCTAATAGCTCGATTTGGTAAACTGAGCAACCCATTATATGATAGCGGAAAGGTAAACAGACCTAGGAAAGGCGGGGGTATCGAAGAAAACTAAGCGCGCGACGCTACGTCGATCAACATTCGGGACTCTATCGGCTTGAGGACCAGGAAGTAACAGTGGGTTACGGGGAGGTTCTTATCGTGCCAGGCGACGTTGAATCGGCGAAGGAGATTGGCAAGTATGATGTACATGGCCATCCACGCCATCTCTCGCCCAATGCAGGCGCGC
Source organism: Massospora cicadina (assembly GCA_022478985.1). Lineage (NCBI taxonomy): Eukaryota > Fungi > Entomophthoromycota > Entomophthoromycetes > Entomophthorales > Entomophthoraceae > Massospora > Massospora cicadina. The sequence goes on from JAKSZP010017094.1 coordinate 190,808, forward strand.
GGCCCAGCCAAGAAGGGAAGAAAGTTCGATCGCACCTTTACCCCATCTTTACCGAGGAAACGCGATGGGATAAAGGCATCTGGATCGTCCCAAATATTCGAGGAGCGGTGGTAGGCAAAGGTGGCTATTCCACACTCGGCGCCTGCGGGAAGGTAGTAGCCTTCAAAATCAGCACCTCCCTCTGGAACCACTCGAGGGAGGTATCCAGCTGCGATGGGGAACAGGCGCATACTCTCATTGATAACGGCGTCGAGATACTTGCACTTCTCCTTGACGGCATCGGCATTGATCGTGTTGGGATCGGGGAAGGCCAGGTCCAATTCCTCCACCACCTTCTTCATCTCATCGGGGTGATCGAGGAGTAGCTTAAGGGTCCAGGTTAGGGTGTTAGCGGTAGTATCGGTGCCGGCGATAACCTGGGTGACCATTTCTGCCCCAATGTCCTCATCGCATATCGGCTTGCCTTCCTCATCTCGGGCATCCAAAAAAGCTTGGAGGATATCCTTCTTTGGTGCGCCCCTCCTGCGTTCGTCTATAAGGTCCTGGCAAAAATCAATCAACCCATTGTAGCTGTGCTTTCCAAAGAGGCCACCCACCAGCTTGATGGCGGGGAACTGGTACATGAGTATCCCGTAGACCTGCGCCTCCTTCAGCCACTGGACCACCGGGTGCTCGCCAGTGCGGACGAGCCCAAAGTCGCGAGAGAAGGAAAGCTGGCCGGTGATATCAAACATTATGAAATGGAACATGGCATAGATGTCGATGGTCTTCAAGGTGGCTAGCTTTTCGACGAAGGGCTGGATGGCGACCTCATTGGCCATGGGTTCCAACTTCTCAATGTTCTGGGCCGCGAAGATATTTCTGATGACCTTCTTGCGCGCGCTGTGGACATTACGCTCGCTACCCTACGTTAGTTGTTGACCATGTCGCTTACTCCACGCTAAAGATGTTATCCCCTCCGTAGTCGAATGAGCGGTAAAACGCGCTCTTTTTAAACGTGTACGTGTTGTAGATCCTATCCGCACTGTTCTTGGTGATGACGGATACCTGGTTTGGGGTGAACTGTACGATGGGGCCATACTGGTCGTGAAGCTGTTTAAGGAAGGTATGTAGCATCCCCCTGGAGATGTAATATTGCGCGTAAACGCTCGTCACCTTCGCTTGCCATGGCCCCGGAACCCCCGCCCTTGCCAACTTGGATCCAAACAGCCGATATCCAACCTACCCAAGTCAGTCATAATTTAAAACTGCGTTACGTTTAGCGCAGCCAAGGTTACTGTTAACAATCCGACGTACGCGATCACCGTGGTGCTCATATTTGCTTTCAACGTGAATGTAGATCGGGTGGAGATTTAAACTTCCGCCTCGTTATGCGCACTCGCCACTCACCTAAGCTTACTCGATTTAAACCCTCCAGTTCACTTTAGCACCCCTCAGCAAACCCGCTAATAAGGTTGATACATTCAGTTATATTTTACGCATAATCAGTATGAGTTGATTTGCTGATGTGAGGGGGAAGCTTAATTTAGCGACAGGGTATCAGATTCGGCAAAAATCTCAGCCGCTCGTCACTAAAATTGTTTAGCACCTCTGAAGAACTTTAAAAATCTAGATTGACGAGCCAACTTCCAAACGAGGGATGGTCCAATAGATCGTTCCGCCCTAAAAGGAGACTCTACCCAATCTTCTTTTATTGGTCACCCCAAAATATTTTTACCACTTTATAATTTTTATAATTGGTATTATGCCGTAGATCTAGCCACCTTAAAATTTGTTTAAACTTAGCATACAATTTGACATAGACCCATGTGGGTCGATTAGAAAGGGCTAGTTCCATCCCACCATCTCGCCGGATCATAACGACGGTACATGTATCAAGCATCAGGTTTAAACTTAGAGCAGGGGGATTCCGGCCCATCTGCCAATTGATACCCATATATACGAATATTCGGATCCGATAAATTTATTCAACTGAACTATAGGCTGATTTAAAGTTGGGCATGCATGCTCCTCCATTGCTATAGAGGTGGTAAATTTGATACTAAGTTAAATGTACATTTTTTGACTATGTCATATGGCGAGGGATGTGTTCAAAATTTGGGATACGCTATATTATGATATCATAGCGTGACGAGCTTGAAGTATTGTAGATGGCCATCGGTGAGTTTGGTATGAAATTGGACCAATCAAATTAAATAAATAAATAAAATGGAGCGTTGTAGACGGGCATCGGTAGAATCGGTATATGATTGGGCCCTTCAATTTTTAAATCCCCTTCAACTAAACGCTGGCAGATTTAAAATCAATCCAAACTAGATTTTTGGATCCGTCTTCTATTGGCCATCGGCCTGCTGTCGCTCACAGGTTTAATTTAGGCTAATCCAACCGATCACTATCTAACCATCCCAGTTATCTTCTTTCAAAAGTTATGACAAAACCTAATGATATCATGACATATCGGTATGTGAAATGTTACATAAAGTTTCAACGATGTCTAAAACATATATCGTTCAATTTAGCCCTTTACCATAAGATAAAAGGTTTAAGTAATTTTCATATTTTAACTTGGCTTATACTGCCTGGTATGAGTTCGTAGCTTCACTAGGCTAAAATCAACCAAACTAGTAGCCTTTAAAATTATACCTCTAGAATGCCATATACCAAGTAAACCCTCATTATAAAAATTAGTTCGGGTTAACAGATTCTTCAACGGTGTAAGCTCAACATGAGTTTATCTATCTTGGCCTACCCTTATACCTACAGTTTATATAAATGGTAAGGGTATGCTTACATCACCTTGGAAACGTAGTGTGTAAGGCTAACCTATATATCAATATAAACTGGTACACCTTAAGATAGGAGCTGCAAAGTTTGATCTATAAAGATACGAGGCGGGTTGCAAAGATCATGGCATCAACGCATCCTATTATGATTTAAATTATCTATGGCATCCTTCAAAGTTTTTATCCGCCGATGCCAACGCGTTACGAGGTCGACAAATCTTGCCATTTGGCGGCCAACGATACTTTTACAGGGGATCTGATGCTAACTGAAAGTTGAACCCTAACCTATGAAAATGTCGATTGATCCCAAGGGGTAGTTTATTTGGGGATTAAAGGGTAGCGTCTAATCTCTAAAGGTCTAGAGATACTGAAAAAACAAAAATCTTTCTCGCATAGGCATGTTACAAAGAGGTGGGATCCATGTTTTGAAACATAGATCATATCTGAAGTGCCAGACAAAGTTAGCTGGTTGGTAAATCTAACCAAAAGCCTCCTTGTGCAGCTTAAGAGTTGCTAAATAAGCGAGCTCACCTCCCATATAGGGATGGCAATTGACTGCGATAGATAAGGAATAAGCAATGGATATCTTATAAAAGCCTACCGAGTTGAATTTAAGGCTTAGTTATACTGGTACTCTTGGTCTCAGATTTTATAGTGTTTTAGATACAGAGATCACTTACATTGTATAGCTAAGATCTGTTATCCTATAGGTAAATTTATTATTATAACACTTCATCTAAAGGTATCTCTACAGATGTATAACCATTTTACCAATTTTGCTCATGGCATAGTCCAAGTTATAAATTATATTCATCATTTACTGCCACAAACCTATCATCAAACTTCAGCAAGTCTTCTAAATTGATTGAGGTTCCTAACCTGTGTGTAATAATCCAAGCAGCACCCATAAAATTGGATCTGTTGATTCACCCCTTTGATCAAAGAAGAGGATAGATCCCTAGCCCTTCCATTAGAAAGATTTGCAAAATTAGGGCACACCCTTGACAAGCGATGGGTTTCAGCCAAGGCCCCTCATTTCAATTTTACAAAAAGTTGGAGAGTGGAAGGGGATCATTTTGCTGCAAAGTTTGATTCAGCCAAAGTCTGACATGAAGATCACAAAAATCTGCAAAAAATCTGAGCATGATTGGGTGGATTATAACTGATGTCCTGACAGAAGTGCCAGCCTATAAATTGATCCATCAATAATCCCTGCAAGAATAAAGCAAATTTTTAGGAAAATTGCAAGAGACGCAGGCATGCTGGAACCCTGATGGAAGCAGAAAATTTGGCAACAGAAACTGCAAATCAAGGCGCTTGCAATGTGCAAGATGATCCATAAAGCAAAAGTACTGGCGTTTTTAAAAGATTTGTGCGTCCAGTTGTAAGAAATATTCCACAGTCCCCACCCCTCAATTCCCTTCAACTATGAAAACCTAGTGCTTTGCTGATGGCAGAGTGCTGGGTTATTTTGTACTAACCTTAATAAACCTTTATTTTGCCAAATTACTTTAAAATTTTGTAATTTTCAACTAATCTGGCTATCACCAAGGAACCACCCCAACCAATGGAAGTTCAAACTCATTTGTATCGGTAATAATGGTGGCCGTCACATTGGTTATTTCAGCTATTGTCCCTCTCAGCACGGAAACCCTTGAGATTCATACCCTATGAGTTTCATAAGATGCCCTTGCTCAGAAGAACAACTATTGATAATCTCAAAATGAGAAGCATGATCAACTGCTCAACTTAATCCATCATGATTATGAATAGATTGAAAATGATAATTAAGCAGTCACATCTAAGGGAGACACTATTGAGATAAATTTGACAAAACAATTTTCACCCCTGAGTACCAAGTATGCATATAAAAAGATTGAAAGTATGGCCTGAATGTAAACCAAGAAGGGCGGATTAAATCATAACTTAATTTAATCTGCCTTTGATCATAGAGGGAATGGGAATGACAATTCAGCAGACGTTACTTGAAGTGAAACTTCTAGGTTGAACCTGAAAAGACAATTATTGCTGCGCGTTATCAAGTTCATAACCTACCGCTTTAAGAATTTGACCCAAATGCAAATATCAAATGGACGGTACAATCCCCTCCTGCTGACCCTGGCAGTTAGACCCCCATATTTAAAGTGTGAGCAATATTATTTCCAGCGCTCAGCTTATCAGCCAGAGTGGGGATGATATTCTAGGACAATACTTTCTGCACTTATCCCCACATGGTTCTTACTCACATATCTTCAGAATGGCAACGCCTTGCGGCTTTGGATCCTACCGTAGGTGTTGGAGTACCCCTGATGGAAGCAAGTCTTTCTTTGGCAAGTTGATTGTCTGATATAATAACCCAGACAATCAACAATACCGTAATATCATTGGTCCATGATCTGCTAAACCTGGGATCTTTAACAGCTAAACTGAGCTTGTATGGACTTATGCGCGCCCTCCTAACCTGCTGGTAAGGAGGGTGGCGTTAATCAAGGCCATCAAGCAAGTATTGCTTGTTCAAGAAGCGCAACCATTTCCCCACTCCAAGTGCTCATGCGTGAAATGTAACAGTGATATAACCGCCTCATGCACTTCTGATGAGTTGGCTCACCAGGTGCTGGGAGTTCTGGTAGATCTCAAATTGTGGGAAACTTTAAACAGAACCACTGTGGCTTCTGAGGACCAATAAACCTTGCACTATTGGACGCCTTGGATGGTGAGGCCAAGATCTGGGCCTGCACCCTCCTGTACCATAATTTGTACCTGGGGAAGTCACCTCCAATACTATTTATGATTGTTTTGTCCATGGTGGCCACACCAGCATCAAGGCCGCAACTCCTATACTAATTATTTTAACATTGGGATTGGTCACAAATTTGGAGGACCATATTAAGGACTTTCATCAACTTACGGAGTCCCTCCAACTACCAGCGGATATTGCCATTGATGCATTTTGTGCTACTCTCAAAAAGGAGTGGGATCGCACATGGCATGGCACAATGGACCCCAAACCCTGGAAAGGGCACACAAACTAGACCAACAGATTGAGGGCCATTACTGGAATATGACCTGCCAAAAATCAGCCACCCTAAAGCTGAACGTCTGTTACATTAAACCAACCTCCTCCGCCACAAGAGAAAGGTTCTAATGATATTTGACAAGGAAGGAAAATTGGGTAATGAAACTTATATGAACAAGGTATAGTAATGAGCAGTGTACCCAACACCTGCTCAGCGGAAACAGATTAACAAGATGTCCCCTTATTATGCCGGTGGTGCTGGACTTCAACCCATATGTCACTCTGATGGTTCAGGAAAAAGAAGCACACAGAATCGGTATTACACAACATAACCAGCCCACCCTCCTATCACACGGATCTTTCAAATCACAGCTGGATGCCCTGGGGATTTTAGTAGTTCAGGACAGACCACTCAGACCTAGACTCATGAACTTGGTCCATGATGTATTGGACAGAGCCCCAGGCACCATATTCATAATAGTGTATCCAAAGGCCCCCGCACTGTCCCCTTACCAGATGGAAACAATGGAGAAAGTTGAGGAGGATTGTTGGCGTAACCCCATTGTTGAAGACCTTAGCCACATACGTCCACTGATTGATTCATCAGACCCCACGTTGGCCCCACTCTCATATGCTCAGGCGGTAGTGATGTCTTCCCAAATTCTCAACCAATTACAGAATTATTCTACAATTGCAATAACCACAGCGGGATTATGCACCTTGAACTGCTCTAATAAATTCAATTGTGTTTATTTCTTGTTTGCCGTGGACATTTTGATGGTCTCCAGATGAGAGGTGATGATTGCTCTAGTTGACACGGGCACATCTGGAACCTTATCAATACCAAAATGGTGCAGGTAATAGACTTAACGTTTATCACAAATATCCTATCATAGAGCTTTTAAGGTACTAATGGTCACCCTGACTCTACGCGAGCTGCTAGAGTTCACAGCCTATGGGCACCAGTTCCACGACAATTTATTGGCAATTACAGACCTACTCTACCTCATGATCCTGGGGGTAGGATGCTGGCGCTGACATGAAGTTATGATCAACCCTATCATAATAGGCTTGATTTCTGGCACAGTATCACTATGGTTTAATTCCACTGTTCTCCACGTTGGCACAAGGAAACGTTCTGGTGGCAATGGTGGAATACTCCGCCTCAAGTGCAGTAGCTGATCTTACCACAATGCCCTCAATATTGGAACCATACAAAGAAATAGTTGACTTAACAAAGTGAACCATTTGCCACCTCACTCTGAGTTTGGCATAATTTCCGCCTAATGGTGAATCAAATTAAGATTAATTTCCCAATATTCCCTTATACTGCCGCCAAGGATCAGACATTGATGATTTGGATCAATGAAATGATGGCCAAAGGATAGCTAATAAAAAAACCTCATTGGTTTCATCCCTTGTATTTTTCACCTAAAAACCTGATGGAACCCTGCAACCATGTGTGGATTATGGCCACTTAAATAATGTCACAGCACTGGATCCATATCCCCTCTCACTGAAAGCCATTATCTCCCAAGCAATCTCCAAGTTAAAGTATTATCAAAATTGGATCTAGTTAACGCCTTCCACCAAGTCCAAGTAAAGGTTGGCTAAGAGTGGCTGACGACGATATGCACTCACCACAGCTTATACCAGTTCAGGGTCATGCCATTCAGGTTAAAAAGCTTCTTTATCAATTTCCAGAGGGTTATTGACCACACATTAGGCGACCTCCAATTTACATGCACAGTGTCTTATATCAATGCCATTCTGGTCCATTCTACTACACCAGAGCAACATGAGAAGGATTTGGTGGTGGTAGTGGCCACCTTGCAACACGCAGGCCTGCATGCAAAGCTGTAGAATGCAAATTTTTCAATGATGAGGTGCAGTTCCTGGGGAACGTGGTGCTTAAAGATGGGCACAATATTGCTCCCTCCAATCTTAAATCATTACAGATGTAGGCAACGACCACTACCCAGAAGTAGCTCCACAGCTTTCTGGGATTGGTCACTTTCTTAAAGAAATTATCACCTGTGATTTCGGAACTAGCTGCCTCCCCTCCACCCACTGACAGGAAAAACATGCCATTTTTAAGTACTGCGGAATGCCAATGGTTCTTTAAAGCTGTTAAAGAAGTTTTCACCTTAGCACCAGTCCTAAGACACGCTAACAAAGATAACTTGTTTATTGTAGCTTGCGGTGCCTCCAGCACAGCCATGGGGGCAATATTGCTGCAGAAGCACGACGGCTGTGAACACCCAGTGTCATACCTCTCTAGAAAATCTATGGGCGCTGAACAATCGTGGGCAATATATGATAAAGAGCTGGCCGCGGTAGCATGGATGATGATGCACTGGAAGTATTGCTACAGGGAGCAAAGCACATGGTGATGGTGCACATGGATCACAAATCACTTATCTACTATTGAAAGCTACAGAAATTGGCGCACAGACAAACCAGACCCATTGAGACCTGTTCAACTTCAACTTTAAAGATGAGCTTATAAAAGGGCCTACACTAATATTGCCAAACCTCCTAAACAGAAGCCTGGCAATTGAGGCTGACCCTGTGAAAGGGGCAAAATCAGTTATGGTGAACCTCCACCAAACAAGTGATGTCTGAGCCACCAGCAAAACCAGCAAGCATTGCTGCCATCGTGATTCCTGAAACACCCTCAAACCCACCCCAACAACCACACTGGAGCTCCCTGACAACACTTATGGGGGTTGCGCAAAAGGATACCTCTGAGCTAAGTCCAACAATCAGCGCTGAAGGTTCCCACTTGGATGAAGTACTGGATGCACAATCAGAAATTATTAAAAGATAAGCGCTAAGGGACCAAATACAGGCGGGGAAAGCCCCTCAAGTTGGTACTTAAAAAAGGATAAGTTGATTTATTTCCAGGATTGCATATGGGCTCAAGAGTTTATGGCCCTAAGTTTTATAAAGGAACAGCATGACCCACTGACAATGGGACACCCAGAAGGCAAGAAGACCATCAAAATGATAAAAAGAATATACATCTGGAATAGATTGACAAAAGATGTGCCATCTTGTATAGAATGCTGCTTAACTTGTTCACAATCCAAATATGACAAAAATGCGCGAAATAGGCTCCTACATCTACTGCAACAAGCAGCGGGACCATGGACATCAATATCATTCGACTTTATAGTCGGCCTACCCATTTCAAAAGGGCTTAATGCAATTATGGTTGTCATGGACAGATTCTCCAAACATGGGGTGTTCATCCCATGCTTAGCTATGACCATGACGGAAGACATGGCGCGATTATCCATGACCCATGTCTTCACCATGTTTGGGTTACCACAAGAGATAATTAGCTATAGAGGACCACAGTTTACATTGAAGTCTGGGATGACCTATGCAAGACACTTTACATCAAACCATGCCAATCGTTGGCTTATCACCCCAATCTAATGGACAAACTGAGAGAAATAAATGGTTCCTAGAGCAATATCTTTGGCGCTAAGCCTCCACCGCTCAGAACACCTGGTATGGAGACCTGGCCTTAGCACAGTTCTTGTAAAACAATTCACTACACACATCTACTGGAATGTCGCCGCTGTGTGCCAACTTAAGGTAAACCTGCGTTTATAATTAGCCCAAATATTCACAAACATTCCTGCGGCATATAACTTTGCAATACACATCCATAAAATACACCAGCAGGTGCAGAGACAATTAAAGAAAGCCTCTCAGGATGCCAAGTGGTTTGCCAATCAAAAATGGAGAGCAGCACCCAAATATCAGTTGGCGACCTGGTGATGGTGGACACAAAAAATCTTAACATCAAGATATCCTTTCAAAAACTGGCCTGTAAGAGGGAAGGACCGTTTTATATCAACAAAGTCTTGAACAACAGGTCCTGTTATGTGGATTTACCCCCACACTGGAAGATTCTTAAATCTTTTTATTTATCAGCACTTTCACCCTTTAAAAGAAATAAACCTTCAGAGATTGAACCCCTGCTGGTAGAGGGAATGTCAGAAACTGAGGTGGAGGAAATCTTGAGTTAAAGGAAAATTAAACGGGGAATCCAATACTTGGTAGTGTGGAAGGGGTATCCCTCCTAGAACAACAGTAGGATTCCGTCCCACAATTTTATCAATTTCAGGGATCTAAGCACTGAGTTCCATTCACGAAATCCTTCTGCCCTGGCGCCCGTGGCTATGAAACTCCAGACCACTGCAGCTATTAAGCTGCCATTACTTCACAAAAACTATTCTCTTGTACAGGATCCGGAGGGAGGAGTAGACTCTGACCTTTTATGAAAGGGTAATGTAAGGATCTCTACCACACTCACAAAATTGGAATGATTAATTCACCACTTTCAATCAAAGAAGGGGAACGTTCCTGAGCCCTTCCATTAGAAAAATAGTGGATTTAGGGCACACCCTTGGTGAGAAGTAGTTTCTGCTGAGGCCCTTGTCTCAATTTTACAAAAAGTAAAAGAGTGGAAGAGGATGATTTCACCACAAAGTCCAATTTGGATGAAGCCTATGTCAGGAAAATCAAAAAAGTCTGTGACAAAATCTGAGCACAATTGAGTAGTTTGAGACCAAAGTCCCAACAGAAGCGCCAGCCAGGAATTGACCCAGCAATGATCCCTCCAAGGATAAAGAAAATTGTGAGATATGCTGGAATGTGGAACCCTGATGGAAGTAGAAAATTTGGCAACAGGAACTGCAAATTAAGTCACCTGCAATGTGCAAGCCAAGCCATGACGCTAAAGTCCTAGTATTTTTAAAAGATTTGTGCATCCAGTTGTAAGAAATATTCCACAGTCCCCACCCCTCAATTCCTTTAACCTATAAAAACTCTGCGCTTTGCTGATGGTAGAGTGCTGGGTTATTTTGTACTATCCTTAATGAACCTTTAATTTTGCAAAATTACTTTTAAAATTTTGTGATTTTTAACTAGTTTGGCTATCACCAAGGAACCATACCACCCAATGGTGGGTTCACACTCATTTGTATCAGTAATGATGGTGACCATCACTTTGGATGTTTCAGCTATTACCTCTCTTAGCGCGGAAACCCTTAGGAGTTGTGACCTACAAAATTTGCAAGACGCCCCTGCTCAGAAGAATGACTATATGTATTCTCGAAATGAGCAGAACAATGAACCTCTCAACTTAATCCATCGTGATTACAAAAAAAATGATAATGATAATCAGCGGTCACATCTTGGGGAGACACTGTTGGGATTAAACCTGAAAATGTGATTGTCACCCCTTATTACCAAGTATGCATTCAAAAAAATTGGGAGTATGGTCTGAAGATATACCCAAGAAGGGTGGATCAATACATCACTAATCCAAGATGCCCTGATCACAGAGTAAATGGGAATGACAATCTGTGGATGCTACTTGAAGTGAAACTTCTGGGATCAAACCTGATGAGATGATTATTGCTGAATGTTATCAAGTGCATATCTCACCGCATCAGGAATATGACCCAAATGCAATCTCAAATGGACGGAACAATCCCCTCCTGCCAACCCTGGCAGTTAGCCCTCCATATTAAAGTGTAGTCAAGGTTACTTCCAGAGCTCAACTTATTGGTCAAAGAAGAGATGATGTTCATAGACCAATACTTTCTGCACTTAAACTCACGTGGTTCTTAATCATATATCATCAGATTATCAATGCCTTTCAAAGTTTTATTTCTTTTATGGGTGTTGGAGTACCCCTGATGGAAGTCAAGTCTTTCTTTGGAACGTCAATTGCCTGACAATGTGCTCCTTTATAGTAAATCACTAAAGCTTTCTTAATAGATATTTGATAAATAAGTTATTGAGAACACCTTCCATCAAGATTAAAACATACAATAGGTAATGGATGGGAACATACCTATTGTCATAGCATTGATGTCAACTTTAAAAACTGGAACTTTCAGCATCTGGGTGGACATTCAAATTAATTATAATCTTATGGTAAAGATTAATCAAGTTGGTTAGTTAATATAAGCTTTAAAGGCCTGGTAAAACTGCGCGCCTGTAAAACACAAGTAATAAAAATTACCATAAAGAAAGCTTATACATTTAATTACAATTGAGCGCCAGGTAAAGATAAAAATGCATAACCTAGTCCCATGTTGAGATTTAGACTAAAAAACATTTGACTTTTAAAGTCAAACTTAAAGGGAAACCACTCTAAATCATCATTTTAGATAATTAGGATTAAGACTTGTTCACTAAAACATAAACTATTGTCAAACTTAACCCAGAGAGTTAAAGTTTGTTCTTCTTCTAGCAGAAATTTTTATTTAACCAAGGCAAGCCGACCAGGGGATGTGAATTACCGAGTATGTGTGGAAAACAAAGATATATAAAATTGAGCACCCCGGGGTACTCAGGTTGCCCCTGTTGCCAGCGGGACTGCCAGGTATGGGGGGGTTGGTGCGCTACTATGAGAGGGTTTTCCCCGCTATGGAGCAGGTGTGAAGGAAGGGGTCTGTGAGGAGGAACCAAAGTGGCAACCACGATTCTATGAGCGCCTGTTGCCTTGGCCTCATATATCCATAGAGCCAGGCTTGGAAGTGCTCCATTAAGTGGATGTGAAACATGTTGATAACCCCATGGATGGTTGGGACCGTGCCCCTGAACGCATCTAAGGCAATGGTGTGGATTGTCCACATTGCAATGGGTATCATTAGGGAGCAAAGGGTAGATGGGATTGGTGACTTGATCTGGAGCTTGAGGAGGCTCTTTGATATAGAAAATTCCTGCTCGTTTTGGATCTTAAGCAGGCGCGCGACTTCCTGCCATATGGCTTTGGTTGGGGGGCATGTTTCTAGGCGGTGATGTAGGGAGCCCTCCCTCCACATACTGCGCAGGTTGCGTGGAGGAAATTGGAGTGGTCCGCCATCCTATAGGTCCTTCTCAGACAGCGCCAGGCGTTGGCTCTTACCCTCAGCTGTAGGAGTGGGTGGTGCGTCATTCTCCACACTGTCTTCTGTGTGGTTAAATCGTAGGGGATGTCCAACGCATCTAGGTATTCGATTCTAGCAATGGTTGGGGTCATAGCAAGCATGTCTCTCTGGGGGTGGTTTTCTGGATTTCTTAATTTAAAGTGGGTGCTGGGTCGTCCCCTTCACTGCAAAGTGCCAGTGTTCTCTACAGTCCATCCCATGTGGCGGATGGTTCAGAGGATGCATTTGAAGTGAGGGGGGGTTCCATGTGGGCCCGTTGCGGTAGGGTGTTTAGCAAGGTATGATAGTAGTCTGGGTGGGCTATGTGGGTTGGTTAATTTGAGCGCCTGTGCGAAGTTAGTCCTCGCTGCCCTGGACCAATGTTGTTGCAGGAGGTCTGAGGTAAGGAATTCCTTTATCCAGGTACCCAGGATGCGGTTGTTGTGGCTCTCAAAATCTATTAGTCCCATGCTTTCGCTTGAGCATGGGCCAAAGAGTGTTTCCATCTGTATGGGAGGATGGGATCTAGGCCACAGCCAGCCCTGGATGAGCGCGCGGATTGAAGTTATAAAGGTGGGTGAGAAGGCAATCGCATGGGCAGGGTACCATAGTATTGGGAGGATGAGTGAGTTAGCAACTGTTACTCGCCCCGTTAGCCTGGGGATCTTCCATTGAGGGAGGCTACGCGGTTGGATACCCGCTGTAGTAGGTTGCTTTCCATTGTCTCATTGGCATATCCCCATGTTTCCAGCCATATCCCAAGGTGGCGGACAGGAGTGGTGGTGGGAGGTGATGCTAAAGGTAAGATGAGTGGGGTTTTCCTTCATATGGGGGTATGAGGTTCTGGTGTTGTAGCCCAGTTGTTAGTGTACTTGCCTAAGAGAATGATTTCTGTTTTCCTTTTGTTGAGCGATGCATTGCTCACCATGGAGTATTCCTCTAAGATGCATTCCAGCTGTTGGGCATCATTGTTGTTAGATATACCTGCCACGCAGTCATCTGCAAAGGCCATTATCTTGACTGTTGGCTGGCCTCGTGCAGTTATGCCCATGAGGCGTGAGTCGATTATGCAGAGGAGTGGATCAAAACTGAAATTATACAGCAGTGGGCTGAGGGGGTCCCCTTGTTTGAGCCCTCTGTGTGGTGTGATCTTGTTAGTTAGGAGGCCAGGGCCGCATACAGCCATGGATGCAGATTCTGTGAGGAGCATCGCCCAGTTTATGAATCTGGGTGGGAGTTTTAAAGCGTGTAGGCATTCCTTTAGGTATGGCCAACTGATGCAATCATATGCCTTTTCCTGGTCTAAGAAGACCAGGGCTCCAGTTGCTTTGGACTGACATATGTTTGCAACAGGGTGTATGTTGTTCCAGATTGAGCGCCCTGGTATAAACCCAAACTGGTTGGGTGACAGGACGTCAGAGGCAATTGAGCCTAATCTGGCTGCTAAGATTTTTGTTAAAACTTTTGTGTCATTATTAGAGAGTGCAATTGGACGCCAGTTGGCCAGGTCCAATTTGTCACCCTTTTTATACAAGTTTATGACATATGATTTATGGCCACCAGGTAGGAGGCGTGTTTCCAGAAAGCACTGGTTAATAGACGCCAATAGGAGGGGGGCAATTTGCTGAAAATATTTTTTGTAAAATTCATAGGGTATCCCATAAGGCCCTGGGCATTTCCTACGTGGTGCACCGCGGATTGCATCCCAGAGCTCCTCCTGTGTAATTAGATTTAGAATATTGTAGTTTGGCAGTGTGCTTTGTATTCTGGCAGTTTGTATAAATTTTGTGATTTTTTGTGGGTCTGTCAGTGTATCACGGTATAATTCAATGTAATAGTGGTGTACTTCCACCTTGACCTCCTCAGGGTCAGTTGCCACACTGCTGTTGGTCTTGCGGACCTGTGTGCACGTGGGCTGGTTGCCGCGGGAGTTGAATTGGTGGAAGAAATATGTCAAACATGTTTCACCTTCCTTTATGAACTTACCTTTGTTTGATACTTTGATTCTATGTTGGTGCTCAAAGATGAGGGTGTTTAGTTGGGTGGATATTTCCACCCATTTGCATCCCCGGTTGGGGCTATAACTGGATCTCAGGGGTGTTAAGCTTGAGGTTGTTCAGTTCCACCAAGGTACGCCTGATTGTGGCTATATTTCGGCGGTGTACTTACATGATTCAAGATGTTGGGTTTTGTTGATTAGTTCCTTTAAGAAATTTACCCATGTTACAATGGGATCCGATGTGAATGGGGCTGTGAATTCTTGGTTTGTGGCCTTGTGTTCAACTCAGTTGGATATTTTGGGTAATTTTATGTTTTCTGGGTGTAGCTTTCTTCAGGGCGACACATGTGCGTGGGTTCAGGTTGGTGATAACTGCACCAAAACAAGTCGGTGGTCAGAGAAATTGACTTTTTTTGTTGTAAATTTGTAATTCTTAATCATTGGGATTGCGGAATGAGGTTGTGATTGATGTGGCTCATTGATATGAGTGTTCCCTCTTTTATGTTGGGCTGTGTCATGTGGGGAAGGAGTGGTGATCTGGGAGGGAGGGCATCTTGTAGGCTAAGGGATGCCTTCATTGTGCGGAATTTGATGTGCCCCAGTGGTTATCCCCTGGGGTTAGGCCATGGTCCATGTCAGGGTTATCCCAGCAGTTAAAGTCACCCAAAAGGATGGTATCTGGTGGGAGGGTGAGTGTTGGAACAGTTTCTAAAAATTGTTTTCTCTTGGCTGCAGTGCACGGTGCATAGATGCATGCTACTGAGATTGTTTCCTCTTGGCATGTGATAGTTGCTACCAGGATGCGGCCATGAAGGTATGATGAGGAGTTTGTACTTTTTTTATTTTAGATGATCACCCCACAGTGAGATGTCCATACCAATTGTGATGGTGAGACCCTGGCTGACCAGGATCCTTCTTCCCCCTTGTAGACTGTGGGTTTCTTGGATGACCAAGATGTCTACAAGGGGTTTTCACAGGAAGTCCAGCTTTTTGGCTTGGGACATTTGAGCCCTGGCTCCAGCGATGTTTAGCGTCCCTATTGACACTGAGGTGCCCGCGGCGCCTCAGGAGCAGTTGGCAGGGCCCTCTGGCCCTAACCCACAGTGGCTCATTTTGGCCATGCTCCGTGTCTGTACTCTGACTCTCTCAGTGACAATGTCAGTTCCCTTGATCTGACTTGATCTTTCACGGGAATTTCAGTTTTTAAATTTGCATTAACTTTTCCCACACGTATCTCATGATGGTTCAATGCAGGGTGCTGATTGGATTCTGTAATTTTGGGGTTCAAATTTGGAGAATTATGCACTGCATTTTCGCTCATATTGTGGCCGAATTGTTCCTCAAAGTGTGCATGATTGATGTCGCTTGGTGACTCAGTCAAGTTGCTGTGAAAATTTTTAACCTGGGCATATTGTTCTGATTGGTTGGCTCAGTGTATATCCAAAATATCCTCTTGAATTTGTCCGGGGTTGATGGATAATTCTGCATGTGCTGCCACCTCAGCTGCTGCCCGCTTGCAGGTTTTTTGTGCCGCTTTGCATTGTTTATGTGTAACTGGGTCCATGATGGAGTAAAGTCCATCTTCACCCCAGCAGAATGGGTGGTGACCGTCAGTCATTCTGGCGAAGTTTTTGTTACTTTCATCCATGGCTTCCTTACAGTAGTCTGCTTCCATTAAGCCCTCCTTCATGGGGCATGCGTGTTCTTTGTGTCCCAAGAACCGCAGTGGTTGCATATAGGTGGTGCGCATTCTGATGTAACTCAGAATGCGGATGACTGTCCCCCATCCGCAAAGTGAAACTCTGCTGTGTGGGGGATTCTTGATAAGTCATCTTCCACTTTGGGGAATGGGTTTATCATGGCGATAGCTTTGCCTGTGCACAGGGTTAGCTTCAGGCGAAATCGTTGTAATTCAAGTTGCATAATTTCATCATAGGCTACGAGGCCTTTGCAGAGCTTCTCCTCAATTACCTTATGAGGAAGGTTGGTAGGGAGCGAGTCAAAGGTGATGAACAAAGTCTTCGCTTTGTTCTATCTGGTGCGCGCGGTGTGCACTATTTTTTTGGCCTTGGGAAGGGCAATTTTGACTCAGAATTTTGCTGCAGCTTCCACTTCATCAGCTGTTTCAAAACCAATATTGTTCCAGCTGCGGCCCATGTTGTTGGTGGTGACATATACCGCATGAGGGAAAAGGGAGGGCTGTGCCTTGCATGTTTTCTCTCACAGGGTCAGGGACTCATCCCCAAGGAAGAGTCGGGGCCCATGTTCCACCTTTGAAAGGGGTTGGTTACATTGGATATACATGTATTGATCTTGTTTTATAGTATGTACCATAAACCTGGACGGTGTCTGAGTTTGTGGTTTCTTGGCGGCTTGGGTTCCTGGTCCCCCTCCAGGGCGTTTCTTGCCCTTAGGTGCACCATTTTGCGCACCTCTTGATGCAACGTCTGCCCAGGTTGTATTAGATTTATTATTAAAATCGCCCATCTCTCCTGTGTGCTTATCAAAAATTGCTGTTTAATTGAATCATAGTAACTAAAGTGATTGTTACGGGAAAAAAACTTCTTCTAGAAGATATATAGGAGAGTTTAGAACAGTTTCTCAAGATAGATCTAGTGATAAGGCAAATCTTTATAACAAAGAACCTTAAGGTAAGCATCTTTCATCCCCCTGCTGTTTTACCTGCGTATGTAATGGCCCAAAACCCGCTACAACGCTCCTAAAAGCATGGTCTCAGTGTAGCTGAAAAGGCAAAGGTTAGAATTTAGTAGATTTGATTGTATTAATTGAATGCCCTCATATGGAGTGCCAAAAACTTTCAAGAAAACCAAGACTGTAAGTCCAGATGACCAGCCCCTTCATATGGATTGTGAGCAATTTCCACACAAAAGCAGAAAGGGGCCCAAGTCCCCAGTAGATTCCCTCTCTCAGACCAGTGACCTTGACCATATGTTAGATGAGCAGTGGGTCACTTCCCTGGCTCTTAAAGAACCTCCCTCTTTGCCCCATTTCCTCTTCTGATCTGATAAAAATTTTGAAGGGGTGTGAAGTGAGGTGGTTCAGTTTAGAGTCCTCCAGAAGTACCCTCAGTCTCCCCCAAGTGTGACCTGGTCACTTGTGATATCCAAATAACTGCCCCACTTAAAATACCATATGAGCCATGATTCACCTAATATGTTGGACCAGGTTTGCTATAATGGTTTGTATTGCAAATCAAACCCACGGATCACACATTTCACTATCAATTTCTTCACAATTAATTAAATTGATATAATGAGCTTCCATATAATTGGTGTTACTGACTTACCCATCTGGTGCGTTCTTTTCAATTTATTGTCTTTCCAGATTTCTCCTCAATCTGGTGGACATGCGTCTGAAACTTCTATAATATCAATTGAGACTTCTAATTTCTTCCCCTTCAACCCTTTCTTAAGCATCCTAGTCTTCTAATTGGGGTGCCCAGCAAGAGGTTTAGTCATTATAATATTATAGCTCCCATTTCGCATCTCCACTATATTATACAACCACCCTCTTAGGGTAGGTTGCCAGTTTACTCTTTACGTTTTGTTCTTCCTAAATTCCTTTAAATAATTAAAATTATGTTTGTACACTTTGTCATGGAATCTTCCCTCCACATCATCCTGCTGATCATCCATAAATGCATCTTGCAATGCACGCTGTCATCCACAAAAATAGTCTATAGATTTTAAGTGGTGTGTTAACCTTTGGATCCAATATATCTCCACGCCTTCCATAAACTTATAGACAATTATCTCTAAATTATTTCTGCCAATCTGCCACGCATGCTGTGGAAATCTTCTACCACCTTCATTTCACTTGATCCTCCCATATGGGTCACAATTCTCTCACTTTTTTAAAATCTATTTTGATCAAATTTTCACAATACTACCCAACTGTAAACCCTTGGAGGGTTGTCACTTCCCAGCCTCTCCCACCCATGGGTGTTTCCCAGTATGACCCACGGCTGTCCCTTGTCAGAATTTTAACCAGATGGATTCCTCCAATAATCAAGTGAGATTTAGGAGGATATGGCCAATCCTGGCGGAATGGCTCATTGACTAAATTTTGTGGTTTATTAGGTGATTGCTGGTTAGTTGCTCCCCATTTTAGTTTGAGCCAAATCTATTATTCTGAGAAGTTTAGAATTTAGGATTGAGCAGAGCCAATCGCTGGCCCAAATTAGTATAAGGATCCCTAGTGACTAGTAGCTGAGAAAGATACACTTATATTATTTAATTAATGTCAGTGGAACTTGGCAATTATGAGTTTGAGGCAGCTGAGGATGTTTCTGGCACCTCATAATCAATTCCCCAAATTATGTTTATGGATCACTGGAAACTAGTAGCTGAGGATGATTATTTATATTATTTAGTGTGTATCAGTGGATCCCAAATGATTCCAAGTTTGAGGTAGTTGAGGTTGTTTCCATCTCATCATATATACTAATCAATGAGCGCCTGAGAAAGTCAATTCCCAAATGATCAACTACATAAAGTCAAATTGTGTCATCAGCAAGAAGCTGAGATATTCCAATTACCTGAGCGACCAAAGCTGTATCAAGCGCATTATCACTAAATAAAATTTAATTTGATATTTATTAAATAAGTAATTTATATGGCTCACCAGCAACTGAAGTCTGAGGATGAAGCTAAAACTAATATTTGGACATTGGGAAGGACAGGGCGAGAAGCTTGACGCCAGGGAAGAGAGTAGCACAGTGGAAGGCTGAGAAAGAGGTTAATTGGAAGAACCAATGATGAGCTGGATAGGTCAGCGGTGAATGCAGTAGCCCTTTTGTAAATAGTATAAATACCTGGCGCTTCCAGAACAATAAATATCCCTCTGCCTAATATACCTTTTGATTTACGTTTATAATTTATTTTGTTGGTTGTTGATTAGGCTGGGGGATCCATGAATGGCGCCGATGACACGCCAAGGGGTCATTCAGTGCTGCTGGCCCCATTGCCTAAGGCGAAATGGAAAGGGCTGGCCAGTCTTCATACTGGTTGGCCTGCCAACTAGAAGATCCCACAGTTAATTTTCTGACATCCCTATTACAGCCTTTGACTTGTTGTAGGGGCTTTTGGTATGTTGTTGGAGCAAATAACTTAATTAATTCCTAGGGTGTCCCAACTAAAAACAATTAGTGCAGCTAAGCCTCTGGCAATCAGAAAATTTATGGGTATTGTCAAACCCAACTAAGATGGACAGTATTCTTCAAACTAGATGTGCGCCAAAAATGATAGAGTTTTCTTGGCTTTTAAGGAAAGTTTTATATAAATCGTCAGGGAATGTTCTGTGCATAAGAAAGCACTACAAAAGGTCATCAAAGATTGCTTACAGCCATCAGGTTGAGAATATTCAAACTGATAAGCTATCATAATGAAATTGATAAGTACAACGTTGCACATCAAAGCATAGCTTTACTGATCTCCAGAGGAAAGTGTTCTTTTGATTGCAATAGTGTCACAAATTTTACAATTGGTGTTGGTCCAATTATGACAACATAGAGAGTTAAGTGGTCTAAGCTATCAACTATGTAACTGGAAAGTAAATAGCTTTGTCAATGCCTTCAAAAACATAAATTCCTATATAGACTTCCTAATCATACCAACCCATTGTACTTTACTCAAAATAAGGAAGTGTCTGATAGATAGACTAAGACTATATTTCTACAAAAAGAGTAAAGTGTTAAGAGAATTACTATAACTTTCCATTGGGGGTTACTATCACCCTAAACTTCCATATTTAGCCCCAAACTGCACCTAAAGTAAATCAGTTAAGTTTATACTTATTAGTTATGATATTATATAGAGAGTTTATCAGACAGGCCCTTTATAATAGTTGATGAAAGAGTTTAGAGAAATAACTAAGTAACCATTTCCAAAAAGGAGATCACTCACAAAGGTAAATGGTTTGTCTGAATACCACCATTACTGGGGGTAATAAAGCTCTGAATTACAGTCAAACCAATACACAATCCCATTAGTGTGCCTTGGTTTCAAGAGAGAGTGAAAAACGACGTTACAAGGCGCCTGTGTTGGCCAATTACAAGTCTGATATGTCCATAAGAGTGATTCAGGTTTTGATATGGATAAAATCGGCCAAAAGACCCTGGTCAATTTTTGGTGGAACCCCTCAATTTTGGGGTAACACTTTTATTAATACTTCTCGGGCAAATAGCACAAGTTTTGGCAGTCAGATTGCACTGACCATGCGGCAGAATCAGGAGATTCTGTCTGAGGTTCCTCCCCGGACCACTTCCAGTTTATTTCACACACCTAGGCGGAGACCACCCCTTTAAAGGGTTGGAGGGGGTATCACAAGGTGCATTAATTCTTATTCATTGAATGGGTAAATATATTAAACCTTTGCCTAACGGACTAGCCCTACCCAGTACTGACTCTTTATCAGCTGTTCCATTGAAGTGAAGCGAGTCTCAAGAGCTCCAATAGTTCAAATCTCCATATTCCCTAATTCTAACTATCCTATTTAATCTGAACTTTTTACCTCGACACAATTAAATACTAGGCAGTGAGATTGTAATAGGGTTTGCTTTCTACCCCTCACCGCCACTAATAGAATATTATAAAAAATACAACTCTTTATCAATTTTAAGGTGGTTTTCACATTTCAATTTTTATAATATAAAAATCCTTTGATAATTATATTCCAAAAGTTGAAGAGTAACCTCTTTCCCTATTGAAATTGTTGAAATCCAAGGCTCAAAAGCACCTGTGAGCATACCACATTCCCTGGATCTTAACAGTCCAAGTTTAAGTATCTGGTTCCTGGTAATAGGGAAAATTTTAAGGTATTTCTTGTATATAAATTTAGAAATTAAAGCAAGTTATTTAATTTATTTTGAAACAGCTTATAAAGTCAAAATTGAGGTCACCAGCAAGCTATTTTCCTTTATAAAACTAATTAACAATAAGAGCACAGACTTGTTTAAGTTTGGCTAATCAGAAGTAATCAAGTACAAGATTTAAAAGAAATAGTAACTTTATCTTGATGTTTGAACTATTTGTGAATGCTTATTTATAGGCCCAACCCAATTTTAATTGGCTCTGAAATTAATCAAGTTTGATATATCTTGCACGATTTTTAATTTCTTTTTATGTTTTAATACTTTCATGCATCAAAAGTTGGCTCCACTAAAATCCAATTTTTATTCTTTTTAGCCTTATACATATGCCAATCCTTCCATTCCTTTGCATAAGGATCATTATGTTTTGCAGAAAAACCCTGAGCATCTGATGATGTCATTAATTTAAAGGTCCTATTTATAGTATGAGCCTTCCATTACTTCAATTGGAGCTTCTTCATGGAAGCTTTGGCTTGTTAAGATCTCTTGTTGTACTTTATAAAGTTTTGATATATGACCTAGGATATGGACAATATGCTGAGGTTTATAAAGTGGGTTGGTTTTTTATATAAATGGCATGTCAATCTTAGGTGACATGGGAACTATATTAACTCTAATTAGGATAATGTGATGATCCAATGTAGTCTAATTGTAACATCGCCATCTTTTTAATTAGATAATTGTCGATTTTCTCTGAGAAGTGTAATCAGTTTTCAGCTGTTTGGCAAGTAATTATTTTATATGTTAGTCCTTCCATTATATGAGATGATTCCAATGACCACAAACTATTATGTTATCCATAATTTCTCTAATATCATATTCAGGTAGAACTAGGTGGATAGTTTTTAGGGGAAGAATCTATTTGATGCCATGTCTTTAAACAACTTTAGCTGATAGATGTCAATTGTTGGATGTGCCTAAGACCCTTCATAGAGGGACAGCTCAAAAGCTAAATGATTTACTTGATGCTTTACTTTAAGGCCTGACCCATACAGGAACAAACTTGCTGTAAGAAGCTTTGTATTATAATTTATAGAGTATACTAATGGATAGATTCCTACTTCAACACAAGGGTGTTCCTAACTTTTACTAACAGCCTTGTTCTTTTGGCCCTTATCTATAACTAAAGTTGTTTATTGGATTTTAAGGATCTATCACCTGTTTTAGAAGGTTTCATAAGCTGAGAGGTTGTGAACCCTACTGAGGGATTCCAAGAATCAGGTTGGTATCTATGGTTATCAAAGAAGAATGACATCTTTATGAACTCAGGGGACTGTTTATTGTACTAGTACAAAGTCAATATCAACCAATCACTTCAGTCTGTCTGGCGTCTAGACATATAACAACAAAGGCTTTGTCAAAGTCTTTAGGTACCCTTTCTTTTCGTCCATCTAATTGTGGATGGTAAGCTGAAGACTTAAATGCTTTAGTATTCAAATCTTCTAGAATGTTGTCCCAAAATTTAAGAATTTAATTACAGACCACAATATGAGATAATTTCTTCCAGAACCCCATGATGAAGGAAGAACTCCTATGTGAAAAGTGTCAATGCTCCTTTGAAGCAACCTTAAAGGAGCAGGGAATAAACTTGTCTTATTTTGTGGGGTGGTCTACTACCACAATTATTGTGTCATACATTCTGTATTTTGGTAAGAAAGCGATAAAGTCCACGCTTATTGATGACCAGGACTAGTTTGGCTGATGAAGAGGCCTAATTCCCAATTTTCTGATATTGACATGATTTAACATGGGCACAGATCAAGCACTGGGTCACATATTATCAATTCTTCTAACTAAACCAGGCCACAAATAGTGTCTTGTGATCAGTTCTTAGATCTGGTAATTCATGATGTCCATCCAAAAGATGGTTGTAGCAAGTCTCCAATATCTCTTTTTAAAAAATTCTTTGTAAAAGCTTCACTATTTCCCACATTAGTATATTTCATTTTGTTTGTGGCTGAAGTCTTAAGCCTAGTGAAAGTTTCATTGACAAGTTCCTTCCAAAGCGTCTACCAAAACCTAGTTTTCCTTTGAAAATTTTTATCTTTACACTTAGTCCTCTAGCCCCTTCATTTAAAAGCGCAAAAACGTTGGGTGGTAGCATGATGGAAGTGTTGTAATCATCCATCTATATATTGATGAAGTATAGCTTAGGGTCCCAACTTGAAAGATCAGCAATTAGGTTCTCCTTGTCTGGACAATATCTAATTTTATAGTCAAAGTTGGCTACTTATAGGTGCTGTCATGGAGTGCACTAATAGAAATAAGACTAAGAAGCCATTCCAGGTGAGTATTACCCAGAGAACCACCCAGAATACCAAAGATACAGCCATCCACTCAAGTTTGCTTGACTGAAGTGGAAAACATACCACTTTGAGCTGCGACTTCCAAGAACTGGCTATTATAATTGAAAATGATTTTTGGGAGTAACTTTAGAAAAGTAAACGAGGTGGGTCTAACTTGGGACAATACACCACGCTGAGGTTTTTAGCCTGTGCTGGCTTTGAACCTGTATCTATCAAAATCTGACACAGAGTGGAGCAGGAACCACCCCGCTATGCTACCACTCCTCTTTAGAACTAACTATAAATAAATATTTGGACTTCTTAATTTTATTAAATGAAAAAGTGAAGAAAAGAATGGCCAACAGCAGGACCTATTAAGGCCTAATGCCTTATAGACTATTTAAGGAATAAATAGTTTTGTAATAGGAGCAATAATCCTTAATGCATTGCAACTCAAAACTTGACACACTATCTAACACTTAAAACGTTGAGGGTTAAGTTTGCCAGTTTAGATTGTCCTGACCTTTGCTTGTATTTGCTATCAATTTTTTCCTAAAATTTTATAATAACTCTATCACGGCTTGGAATTTAGATGAGATAGTTAGTGGGGTGGGGACATTCCCAAGGCAGGGTTGGTAGGTTTGATTCTAAACTGAAACAAATGGGTTACAAAGCTATAACCTATTGGGATGACTTTGTTTCATTAACCTGAGAGTTGGAAAGAGTGGTAACGGTTGTCAATCTTGAAGTGGCTTTGCTTGACTTGTTTACAATAAATTAGGCTTATTTCCCTTAAGGATACTTGAAACTTCTTCTGTTCTTTGCTTCAATGTAAGGAAAACCTGGCGCTAGGTGATGACCCCTGACATCCAATAATTCCTTGCACACTCTCCTAACCTTTTAGACAACTCCTTAGTGGTGGGAAGAATCAGAGGTGGAAGACCCTTTAGAGGCTAAGCTGTGACCCACTTCTCATCAATAACATTGGCCAAATCGCCCTTGATGGTAATGTAACAGACACCCTCTTTGGGCCCTTCTTGGTTCTTTAGTGAAACTCCTCCTTTTTCAGTTGTAGTTGTTGCTCCCAGGCTTAAAGGTGCCATCTTGCTTGCCTATGGTTCATTTTTGAGGTTTTTAATAATACTTCAGCGCACTATATTTAGTTCATATGGTAATGGGCCACTTGGAATACATAAGATGATGTCGCCACTCTTGCAGTGATGACATTATGATAAACAACTCCTTGTCATAAATTAGTTAACTAGTTTCCGCTAGTAGCATCTTATATAATTTAGTTTCAGATGGGTTTCTCTAACCCATCCTCATATTTCTGTAGAAGTACTGCCTCAATTGCACAGTTGTATCATCTGACTCAAGGATTGTCTTCTCATTATATGCATGTGCCAGAACTGGAGATTTTAGGGAGTTCTTTTGTTTTGTTGAAAATATTTTTCTTCTATAGGGCCCCTTTAAATGTTACCTTACCTATTATCCAGGTTATGGGGGCAACAACTGCTTATAGATCTTTTGAGAAAAGCCTTAGGAAGTTGTTTGTTCCTTTGAAACTCAAAAATCAAGATTAATAAGTGTGAGCTTTCCAATACTTAATATTCCTAACTTGTCCAGGATATTACTAATCCTCTTTGACTACCCCAAACCCCATGAAGGTTACCGTGGACTTGTAGAAACTCTTTTTTAAAGGTTTCAGCTTGAGACCTGTAACATGATGGGCTTGAAGAACTTAGCAAACATCATGAACATTCTGTTTCTTAGATTTTGAGTTTACTAGAAGGTCTTCCATATATGCAACACAGAAACGTCCAAGCATTACTTCCATATATGATCATTTAAACTTTGGAATACAGCTGGGATGGTTTTGAGTGTAAAGGACATTGCACAATATTTAATAAACCTCTGGATGATATCTGAAAGCAGTGTGATTTTGATGCTCAGGATGCACAGGTATTTAATGGAAAACCTCCACCAGGTCCAGCTTGGTGAACCTGGTGCTTCCTGAAATCATTGGTAATATATTTTTAAGTAGCGGCATTAATTAGGGGTTATTATCAGTTATGGCGTCTAATATTTAATAATCAACACAGGGTCAGAAATCCCTAATGGCCTTTGGTACTAGCAGTATGGGAGACACGTTTAGATACCTGGATGAGGTTATTAACCCATAATCTAAAATAAATTTGGCGTATTTCTCCAAAGCGTCATAAAATTTTTAAATTATGGTATTTTGGACAAATCTGGAAAAATCTGAGCCTGATAATAATTGGAAACTCAATAAAAATAGTCTATCACATACAAAGTTTGGGCACCATGAGCTTTAAACACTTCTTCATACTCTCTGTTTTCCTTTAAAAGTGATTCTAAGACAATCACCTGCCATGATCCCCAGTTTAGCCATTGTGGTAAGTTCTGTCACAAAGCCCCATTTCAGTAGAAAAGACTCTGAGAGAGGAATTGTTACTTTTACTGATTGCAAATCAAACTGTGGTGAAAACAATGCCACCGTCCCATCCCCTAAAATACACGATCATGGAAAAATGTAAAAGGCACATAAACCCTCTGCAAACATTTGGGTATACTGCTATATCTTAAGCTTACCACATACTAGCATAAATTGAGCTTTTTATTGGTATCTCTCATGTTTACAGTTTTAGCTCTTTTAATAGCAGGTCCTATTTCCACGCAGTTCCAGTTGCAGGTAAATTTCAACTTCACCAGTATCTATTAATGCAAAGCTTACTCCTACATGTGTTTCACCATAAACTAAATTAATTTGGTAAAAGAAAACAAAGTAATGGACAAAGATTCTAATATATACAAACTTTGATTAAATGAACTTTTCTAAAGTCACCTTTTTGCATCATCTACCTTGTCACATACTTTAGTTGTTGATGGTCTTTATTCACTAGCCTCTGGTATTTTCTCTTTATCAATTTTAAAGCTTTTAGTAACACGTTTTAGATCTGCCTCTTTCCAACTAAAAGTACACTTTTTCTATATTTCATGTATCAAACGGCATACATCAACTTTTGTTTGGGTTTTAAGTTTAAGTTGTCTTTCCATATTTAATAAGCATTCAAGTTATATTTAACGACTTAGCCAAACTTTCGCCGCCGTTGAAGCAATTAGGTCAAGGTGTAAGCTATATAAACATGCGAGTTAAATGGATTTCAGGTACCTCAGCAGCTCAGGAAAGTAGACGAAACATTCAGGCATACTCTTCCACGTTTCCCTTTCCTTTAATGACATCAACAAGGCTGACCAAGCTGCTTCCTGAGCCTCATTTGGACAAGCTAAATCGTCTATCAATTGAAGCACTTACAAGTGATTCTGAAAGTGCCTCTTGTTCTTTAAGTTATTCTCTAGCCCATGCTGATGGTTTATTAGTTAAGTGCTTAATATTGTTGTAACTTGATCACCAAAAGATACTGTTAAACCCAAAGCGTTTATTCATATTCCTTGAAACTGGAATTTATTTAGGTGCCTCATGGACCTTCCAAAGACGTTGCACATAAAGGAGGCTGCACAGATTTAATCTTAGTTATAGCTGGCTCAGGGGAGACTTAGTCCTGTGGTAAACCCTCAAAACCTAATAAGCTCTCAAAACAAGAACATCATATATTAGAGTATCATAAGCATGTAACAATTGAGTTCGTCTCAATTATTGCATTTTGACTTGGATTTGGATTTTCTGAATATGAATCAAATCAATTTAGAAATATTCTTGGCTCGGTCATATTGGGCGCTGGGTTGTGCCTCACCTGAGTTGTAAATTAGGCCTGTGTGAGCCTAATCAATGACTTGGGTGAGGCCCCCAAAGGGTGGCTCTTATAAGGCGCACCGGCCAAAACCAAAGTTAACATCAGAATATTTACCCCTAGCTTTCCCTTCCTGGGGAGCATTGTCATTTGCTCCCCAGACAAGCTCTGGTCAGCGGACCCTTTTTATATCCAGAATAAAATGAAGTTGTTTTTGGGGTTAGCATACCATGCTTACCTGATGGTATTTTTGGGTATCCATTTTGAGGAGCTTTTGTGTGGTTGGGATGGACCAACCACTATTCAACCCTTGCATAACCAACTTGTAGTAAGCAATGTTTGGCGCTGCTGGTGCCCCAAACCTCTCCTTACTCAGTTAGGCTATTTTGATTGCTTGTCAGTGCACCAAAAAATTATTTATTTTATGATGGTCAGAAACTGGGGATTTTCAGATTGCGACATTATTCCAAAGTCAAATATGCACTGAATTCCTCTAATCCCCATTTTAGCTGACCTCAGTGGCACTTAGTCCCAGTTGTTGAGGAACCAGCACCAGTTGGAGCTGGTGACTGATGGCCAACCCTGTATCCGAAGTGACCATTGGTTGAAAATCCTGGTGGGGCCTCCCGATCACCAGTAATTCAGTTGGCACCTAAGGACCTGTCTGAAAGGGCTCTCTCACCCACAGATGGTCCATCAGAAAGGGGATGGCCATCCAGCCATGAAGTACCATGTAAACCTCTCACGCTTCTGTTGGAGAAAGAGCCTTCCTGGTCAGTATGGGAATCCATCGCCAACAGGAGCCTGGGAAGGGGTGCACAACACAGCCAAGTGCTGGGCGTGCATCCCAGGGCTGGGGCTGTCCAGCTGCGCTGGACCGTGCACCTCTCTCGCACTTCTTTTAGTGAAAGTGCCTTCCCAGTCAGGATGGGAAGACCATCACAACAGGAGCTTGAGAGAGGGGCACAACACAGCCACATGCTGGGCATACATCCTCATGCCAGGTGGGCTGATTCTGGCAGCCCAGTCCCAGTTCGCCCTTGCCATTTACATTTTCCCTCAAGGGGCCCAGTTTATCTGGGCTAATTTTCCGGGGGCTCGAGATAACTCGCCCCAGGGAGCCCTCATTGTGGTGGCCTTCCACTGTGGGGCCCCTCTTTGGGGAGGGGTCCTTCTCAAGCGGGGGGTAATGTAACAATCAAGTTCATCTTGATTGGTACATTCTGTTTTGTTTCAGACTTTTGAATCTGAGTTAAATTTTTTTAAAAATGTTTTTGGCCCAGTCATTTTTGGGCGCTGGGTTGTGCCTCACCTGAGTTGTAGATTAGGCTTATGTTATTCTAATCAATGACTTGGGCGAGGCCCCCAAGGGCGGCCTTTATAAGGCATGCCTGCCAATTCTGAAGTTCACTTCTGAATAATTTACCCTAGCTTTCCCTTCCTGGGGAGCATTGTTGGTTGCTCCCTTGATGAGCTCTGGTCAGCGGGCCTCTTTTTATTATTCAGAATAAAAATAAAGGTTGTTTTGGGGTTAGCATACCTTGCTTTCCAGTTGATCTTTTTCAGGAATTTATTTTGAGGAGCTTTTGTGTGGTTGGGTCGTACCAACCACTATTCACCCTTGCATAACCAACTTGTAGTAGGCAATATTTGGCGCTGTCAATTCCTCAAACCTCTCCCTACTCAGTTAGGCTACTTTGGTTGCTTGTTGGTGCCAAAGAATTATTTATTATATGGTGGTCAGAAACTAGGGATTTTCTAATTGTGACAAAGTAAGGTTGTTGGGTGTTGGTTCAAGTTAGTAGGATTGGGTGCCTTGAAACTTTACTGCCCCCAATTAAAGGTACTAGAAGGTATTTATAAATTGGTTAATGTAATAGACAAGTCATTTCCAATAGGTGACGAAGGAGTTAGGGAAGACTAACTAAGTAACCGTCCAAATAAGAAAATCACACCTGAAAATAGATTTGTCCAAATACTACCATAACTGAGGTTGATTCTACTTGCACTATATCCTAAACAAAAAAATCTAGTGGTGCGCCTTAGTTTCAAGAGATTGTGAACAATGACGCTACAAAGCAGATGAATTCAGTGTCTTATATCTGATAATAGGAATTTATTGTATGGTATTTCTTGGAATTTATTTTATAGAATTGATAACCATTATTTTATCTATTTTTGAACAGCTTAATAAGTCAGAATTGAGGATAACAGAAATTTCATTTTTTTAGTACTAGTGGTGCCCAAACCAAAAGGGGGAGCCACCACGCATCTTTATTCACAAATAAACAAATAAAGGAATTATCATAAATTAAAAAAAATCTCAATATAGCCCCTATGTTATCAGTCTAGGAAGCCATATCAGATGGCGAGGAGGCTTTGGGGAAGCGTTTGTCCAGCGCCTGCTTTAGCTGGAGGACCATGGTGGACAGCATTGGGGTGGGGGCATCAGCGACATGAGGCATAAGGAGGTATAATTGGGGGTTTTCTTCATTAATGAGGCCGGTGGTGTCCATCGCCTCAACATATTGAGCAAGTTGATGCTCAGCAAAATTGATGGTTAACAGCAATTTCATTTCCTTCATAAAACCTAAAAATAACATTTCTATAGCTTGTTTAAGCTAATTGATTAGCAGTATATAAGTTGAGATTTATAAAAATATTAAGCTTATCTTAAAGTTTACATTATTCTATATGCCTATTTATAGGCTGAACTCATTTTTATTGAATCTTCAATTTTTAAGATCAAGTAATCTTACAAAAATTTTGATTCTTTTTATACTATGATATTTCAATGCATTTAGAGCTTTTACCAATCAGTTCTGTAAACTTTTATGGTTTTTGGAGGCCTATTTATAGGTTAGTCTTTACATTCCTTTGAATTAGGGGGTTTCCATTTTGTTGAATTTTCCTAAAAATATGATAATATCATTAGTTTGGAAGTCCTACCCATATTCTGAGCCTTCCATTCTTTAATTAGGGCTTCTCTCTGGAAGCTTTGGCCTTATCAGATCTTTTTTGTAATTTTAAAGGCCAGATTGGATTTTCTAGGATCCAAACATACTTCTGAGGCTATAAAAGGGTTTAGATTATTGTATAAATAGCGTGCCAATCTTATGAGGCGGCGTGAATTAGCATTATCATTAATTAGTACAATGTGATAATCTAGTAGTCTGGATCACCACAGAGAGACTGTGCGCTATAAGTTTTTATAAGAATCATTCCAACTTAGATCTCCTTTGATCTATTTGGCGCCTATTTCTGTTAATTAAACTAGAGTGATTCTCAATGTAGATGACTCAGCCATGATAAAATAGTTTAATTCATTTATTGTAATCTAAGATACTAGAATTTATGGTTAGACCCTAACTGCTACATTGTCCCTGGTAGAGAGACCCGCTTAAAGGGAAGTCACCCTGAGATGGTTTAATACCTAAAAGAATATATGGTGAGAAACTTCAAGCCTTATAATTAGCGTGGATTAAAAGTAATTACTATTAATTTTGGAATTTACCAAAGGTAATAAGGGAGTTACTTATTTAAAAAACCATCTATGGGAGGAAAGTCCACCCATCACCGTGATGGGATGATCTCCCTGTCAAGCCATCATCATTGTTGCTGAAAGCACAAATTATTGTTTATGACAGTCTTTTTAATCGTGCGTTGGCATGATGAAAATTATAGGTTGTAAACTGTTAAGGGGAGGTTCAGAGGCTCAATTAAACTTCCCAATTATCCTCAAATGTAAAGGTGTATATGGTTATTTATTAATTACATTACTGGTACTACTATATGCCAGGAAAACAAGGAATATAATAAAGGATGGACTCACTCCATGTTAGAGCTGGTATTAGATAAAGTCTTTATCATAATCTGGATTTTATCAGCATTATTAAAGTTAAAAAAGGCCTTCATGTCATATGCCAGCTTAGCGGTTTCCAGTAACTGTTATTGGAAAACCAATTTTTATTGCCTCTTAATGGATGGCGCAAGGTAGTGACTGGGTGAGATAAATTCTGAATAATGACTTGTTCATCTACATTTACAATGATAGATTGGATGTAATATTGCTTTATCACATTGGTTAATGGGTTACTAGGGAACTGATTAATCCTAAATTTTGTTTATTTCAATTCCACCAATCTCAATGGGAGTTTTTGGTGTTTTTCACTCAATATCAAGTATT
Organism: Massospora cicadina; assembly: GCA_022478985.1. Taxonomy (NCBI): domain Eukaryota; kingdom Fungi; phylum Entomophthoromycota; class Entomophthoromycetes; order Entomophthorales; family Entomophthoraceae; genus Massospora; species Massospora cicadina. The sequence goes on from JAKSZP010017094.1 coordinate 222,677, forward strand.
TAGACCCTATGTAAGTTAGGTCTGGTGACGTATCAGTTGATAATTTTACATCATACTAGTTAAGGTTAGCGCAAATTAGTATAAAACAATAATTCTAAGGTTAGCTTCACCATTATTAGATAAAGCCTGACACTCCCATTTAGTGCTTTTTTGAGATAGTCTTTCCAATAAAGTGTGAAGACATCTTTCTAAGTGATGGCAGGAAGGAATTTGGTCTAGTACTGGACACAGAAGTTATTCTTTATGCTTTTTTAAACCAAGAAATAGCTTTCCTATCTGTTAGGAAATTGGCATAATTGCACCTAAAGGTCCAATGCCTCACTAAAAACATTATAAAATTGTGAGGATTACTAAATCTCTGAAAGTTAAGGATAAAGATATATAATAAATGGAAGAAGATACCTCTTTATTAGTAAATTCACAATGTCAAGTCCATCGCAGGATGATATTAATTAACTGTCCATCAGAAATTCTTAAAAAGCTTCTTATACCATTAACATCTCTCCCACAGGCTACTACATAATCTCGTCAAAGTCACATTGGTATGTTGATTCAGATATTCCCTTGTGTTTGAACTTAGGCTACTTGGAATACTTTTTGGCATTAGCCTATCATAGGACATATTATTTTATGGCAACTAATAGATTTCATATTTCTGATTAGCCAATTGCACATATAGTTTTGCAAACTATAATCATAGTGGACGCTTCAGTTATGATTTTTTAATTCCTATTTAAAAGTCTTTTTTGAAACACCGCTTGGTGAGTGAATAGTCAAGTTTTTATAATATTGGCATAGAATATTGCTGGCGCAGATGCTAATGTTGGAATATTGGTGCTATTAGGTGCTCGCAGGTGCTGTTTGCACAGAATCTAACAATTGAGCAGTCAAAGGAGTAATAAAACTCAGGACAGCTGTTTAAGATTTCAATAAAAGGAATACTGTAAATCTCAAGGAGAAATTGATTTTTAGATAATTGAATTAGGATAAAACTTAGGGATCAGGAAAAGAGAACCCTTATTAGATTAACGCCTCTTAGTATTTATACTAATTTGAGGCTAATAGTGTGTTTATATGGAATTCAAGTTAATGAAGAGCGCATCAAAATTTGGCTAAATGATAATTTAGCCTATCCGCGCTCTTGAGAAGCTTTTCACCTCAGTAGGGCTTGAATTTAAGAATCAAATCAACAGCTGTATGGATGTAAAAGTGGGGGAACATTTTAATATAATATTTCTAATCAGCTCCCTTGAGAAGTTTGAGTTCAGAAATTCCCAGAGTTTTTTAGTGATGATTGGCTGATAAATTTTTCATTCCCCTGAACTCCCTTCAGGTCTATAAAAGAGTGTTGTTTTTCCTTAGGAAGTTGAACCAAATTCAGGCTGGCGTGGGAGCAGACTTCCACGTCAGTGTACCTATTCCACTGAAGGTTTGAAGGGCCTCCTCATATTGAAGAGTGATTGTTAAAGTTTTGGCTATTTATAATAATCTGGTTCTTCTTCTAGGATAAATTGGAGTTACAAACGGCTATTGTATGGAAACAATAGACTAGATGGTGATAGTGATTAAGATATAAACGCCTTATGGATAACACTTGAGGCTGTACTCTCCTGTAATTACTTGTACAACGGCTCCCTACCCTGTGTCAGGTTTAGAATCCTGAAAAATTTCTCAGTTCTTTTAAACTGAGTGTCATTATCCTAATTCTTTAGTTATTCAAATTTGATTAATATAATCATGATTAATTTTTTAATTCACTTTATTCAATCTGATTTAATTTTAAATGGAACATCTAAACTTTCTTTCTATAAATTCGCCCACTTTCTGGTTAAATCCTGATCAATTAATTTAAAAAAACAATTCCACTCATTGTCATCCCTCTCCAGTCCCCTATGTCAATGAGTTTAATTCCCGCTTCCCCCTCGTGGGGCAGGGGAGCGCCCCCTCCTAATGTTTTTCACCCATTTGCTGAAACGCGCCCAGGCTGGTTCTACTAGCCCTCCCAACTCAGCTGGTTGCTTCATCCTGCCTAAGGACCTAGCTTTACATCTCGCCCGCACTCAGGTGGTGCCCTGTTGCCCCCTAGTACTCCCTTGGAGCACCATATGATTCAGCCTTTGGGTCAAATATGGCAAGCTGTTCCTGTATTCTGACCGCCCTATCATCAAACTTGCCCAGGATCTTTTGAGTCCTGATGGCTTCATAGACTTCCACCCCTTCAAGGGGTATTTTTACCTCAGCTTCTCAAGTGAAGCTGATGTGGCAGTCGCAGCTACCATTCTCCTGGTGTTCCAGGGTGTACCCTCCTACCATTCAAACCCGGTTGCCCACTGATACCACTCTAGTGGCTCAGTTTGTGGGCCTCCCTACCCACCTCCCCCCAAAATTTTATACAATGGACTGTTGGCCAGTTTTTTGGCATATGGTTTGGACCCAATCCTCCAATTTGTGGTTCCCATTGGAGCCTCGCGCCTTGCAGGCCCTCATGCCTTTGCAACCATACATTCCACTTCCATGGAGTTTGCCCTCTCGATTCCCCCTTGCATCATCATTCCCTCCACCCCAGACCATCCTTTCTGGGCCCGCGTGGATGGAGGGCGCACCATCTGCCCTACCTGTTTCAAACTGGACCATTTGAAATGGCGCTGCCCCTCCAACACCTGATCTGCGGCCCACACACCTGACTCTTCACATGATGACCCAATATCTGACCCAATTACTTTCTTCAACTGGGGCAACTCACCTCCCTCCTATCAGAAAACCAGAAACTGCAGCTGGGCCAGCCCCAGCCAATCAGGAGCAATGTCCTCAAGCACCTTCTCCTCACCCAACCAATCAGGGTTCTGACTGGACTCCAGTTAATTCTAAGCCACACTTGCTTTATCCCAAGACCCACTCCCCCATGCCAACGCATTCTCCTGAACTTATTATTGTCAACCAAAATCCCTGGAATTATTTGGATGAGGTCATTTAATTGGGTTATCCTGTCTCTGAATTGGCCAGCCCTCCCTGCTTTGAAAAGTTCATCAATGCCATATGTGGCCCAGCTCCCCCTTGCTACTATTCACCTCGCCCAGGTGCCCCCATATTCTGATCCAATTATCAGTTATTTGAAGAGGTAATTGCCTCCCCTCATGATATATCGCTCCGATCTGCTGCAAGTTTATTCATTGAGGTTTTATCTATAGGCCTTGTCCCCCCTCCAATGGATCCCGCGCTGACTCTTCCCCAAAAAGAGAATTCCTCCGCCACTACTCCTAAGCCAACAATAATCTCAAATTCTTAGCACAACAAGCTAGGTTTGGCCCAAATACCCGCCTCACCCCCAAATTCATAGACATGGCTTCTCCCATGCGCGACATCCGCCTTAAATGTGAGAAGTCCCTTGCCAATTACCTTTCCAACTGCCTAAAAAGGTATCCCTTGGCCAGCGCCACTCCCTGGACCCCCACTTCCACGATGCGCCTACACCCCTGCTCTCAGCTTTGTGCCGCTGCCTGTCTGCCCCAGTTGAGCTCACTCCACCTCCTGGTCCCCCCTCTCCCTCCACCATGGTCGATTAGCAGTTTTCACTTCCAACTTGGTTGGAGTTTTTCGTTGGTTTTTTATGTCATTTGAAGGGCTTCAGCCATGTTGTTTCAACTTTTGGTGTGGTTTTTCTTTTGTTAGTGCTCAGCAATGTCCGTCCCCTGGTCAGCATGCCTCAATTAAAATTACCAAAAATTAAATGGAACATTTGTTTGGTTCAATTCAATTTAAGATTGATTACTGTCATCATCCATTTTTAGGAAGTTGCTTAAATTTATAGTTGCATTGAGGGTCTTCCTATGCACTTTTGGTGTCATATGGGCCCTAAAAATGAAGTGCATTGTGCAATACCCTCAATGCAACATTTTATTGCCTTATATCCCTAATCAATTGAGGTAATCTACCCTTAATTATTATAGTATAAATAAACCAAGATAGCTAAAAGTATTATCAAGCTACATAAAGGATTTAATAAAACTAGATCTTTACTATCTTTTATATTAATTTTGATTATTTGGAACCTGGTGAATTTATTGCAGTTATTCAAATCCAGTGTGCTGGTAAATATTGTGATGCCAACTGCCCAGGCCACTTGCCACCTCCAAACCAGAACCCAATATTGAACTTCTTATTAAATAACTTGCCAAAGGGAGAACCTTTGTCCAAGCCATCAAACATGCCACCCATCATGTACCACTATGCACCCCTTTTCCTTCTAGGGTATATAGTGGTGTACATGATTCTCAATCATTTCAGAAATCATTTAGGACGGTACTCTCATATTGCTTACCTTGCACAGGTTCTCATGGTGGGAGTACCAGTGATCAAAAACCTAACTGGATTTGATTTCAAGGCTTTTAAACTCCATATCATAATGAAAGTCACCTCCAATCTGGTGTCTTACACCATGATCTTCCTGATTGCAAGTAATTTCTTGACTTAATACAACTAAAAATTATCAAATACAGCAAGTTTGTATATCAAACTATCAAATACTTTGTTAACTATAAGATTATATTTTATTTGTCTAAAATTAGAAAAAATTTATAGTGTTTGATGCTTTCCAACCTTTACCCATGACACCTCGCCTCACATTGCCAAAAAACCAGCAGATCACAATGAAGAACTTCAGAGGGTCTACAAACTATTAGGAATCCCGCTGTAACTCAGATCAGCTTCATGGACAGTGTCTTACTGACATAATTACTTCAAGACAGAGTTTCCTCTGAAGCATCTGAAAATAGCTAACTAATCAAACCTCTCAAGAAACAGTAGCACATAAAAAGGCGGTTTTTACCACTAATCAGGAATTAATTAGATTGTAAACTCAATTGACGTTAAAAACTGATTAAAACATAGACCAACAGAGCCCATGATCTCAGGTCATTAAGTAGAATATTAAGTCTGACTTAACCACAAAGCCCCCAAGCCCATGTTATCAAATCAAATATTATTAAATGGAACGGCTAGGCCGCAAATCCCAAGTTTTGAATGTACTAAGGATACTTTTTAGTCCATAATCACTGATATTTTTAATATTGTATATAATAAATTAGACATAAGCTGAATTTACTATTTTTATCAAATTACCCTATGATTAGTTCCACTCAACCACTCAACAGAGCTATTTGGCGAATATGGGGAGTAAAATTTTTACTCTAGCTGAGCTAATTACGCTGAGAATTGGATGTGGACTTAGTATTAATATATATACTATTTGGCACCGGAGCTTTCTTTCTAATTAGTTGAACACCTGATCACTGATAGCCATTTGATATTTTTGTAAGTAAAAAAATGGTCAGTTAAGATTAGTGTTCAGTCAACTAAATTCTGACATTCCCCTTGACTTAATAATAAACGTCTCCAGCCATGTACCTCCGCGGCCTAATGAAGCACAGCATTTGTAAGTGAGTCTCTAGTGAAATTAAAAAGTTGGAGTTAGAGAAGTGGTAGCAAATTCTACTAAAAATGTCTTGTTTGAATTGGAAAGACATCACAACATCAGCAAATGCAATGGGTAATGATTGGGAAGAAAGGTTTGAGAAAAATTGTGCTAAGGATATTTTCTATAATTTTAAATATGTTAGTTAGTAATCTATATATGTTAAAGTATTGTTTACAGTGTTTTTATATTATTATTTTTATAAGAATATTTGTATAATAAAGAACTATGCTTGTCCACTATTAACAATGCTCCCAGGAATAAAGTTTTAGGGTGTACCCATCAGTGACCATTTTTTTATATCACATTGAAGAGGTCAACCTATATGGTTGCAAGTTTGCCTCTGTGGCCAAACCATGGATGTCACAAAAGAGTTTTTATCTACTTTAAATCCACCATTCAGTATGAAAACATAAAGCACATTAAAGTCTTTAATTTCTGTACTAGATTGATGGTACAAGCTTTAGTTTGTAGCTATATTAGTATGTAAGTCAGGTATGACAAGTAATGGTTAATACAGGACAGAGGTTTCTTCCACGTAATGTTATAAAAAAGGGTTGAAGTGCCAGGTGACTCTGTATAGTTACTGAAATAGCTCTTCCCCATTACCTAATGAAAACTGATAATGTATAAAAATATGATGGTGGTTAAAGTGTGCTCCAATCTAATATATGTTTATATATATTCTGAAATTATTTAATTGGATGTCATTGAAGCATAAGACAGCTCTGATGGACTTGGGGGTGTAGGGTGTCGTTACTACTCCACAAATGGCCATCAGATTGTTCAGCTTAGGAATGACATGTGAGTTGAATTTGGTGTCAGACATTTCAAAAACTGCTTTTTAGTAAATAATATTAAAGCATTGATTTTATTATCAGATTCCCCTCCCACAACTACTTTAAGGGAAATCTTAATAATTTTTAACTTGAAAATTTTCAAGACCACATTATCCAGCATGGTATTATCTAATCTCTAAAAAATATTTAATTATTGGTTCATATATATAATTTAGCTTACAAATTAAGTTTATAGATGACAAACTAATCATGTCATCTATTAGGTAGATAACCAACTGAATGATTAATAATAATTTACAGAGGATTTTATCCAATGATATTCATGATACTATTTCATTGTAGATTGTTGATGACAACATGGATATGAGTAAGTCAGTTTGAAATGAGCAATAACTCATGGGTTATCGTTGGGTTTAATAGCCAATATGTTTGCTGATTATAATGGCGATTCAAATATGCTATTCATTGTGAACATCAGCTGGAGTCTTTTCCAAATCAAACCATTATATCTTTTTATAGGCTAGGCGTGCTGAGATTATTGTGGTTGCCACAATAACCCTTAACATATGTCCTCCATTACTATCACCTCTAAATATTCCCTAATAATAATAAACACCTTAGAACTGAGAATACTTTATTGTTATCTATTGTGGTTTTTACGTCAATTTTGAATCTTTAAAGAAGTAAATCTTGTCTAAGTGTCACTTCCATAGTGAGGCCAAAGTCACTTGAACCTTTATATATTTCCAGAGTGAGGCCAAAGTCACTTATCACATTCTTATCCACCAGAGTAGGCCAAATCTACCCATTAATCAAAACTTGACTAGGCTTGTTGTCTCCATATAATTGCAAGTCCATATTTATTACCAGAGCCAACAGTTAAGAGAACCTGTGCAGCAGTGAAAACCCAGCGGTTTTTAAATAACTTTAGATTATTTAACAGATATATTATTATACTAATACTAAGGTAGGAAAAGATCTCATCATTTTAGAACCCCCTTTGTTAGACTTTAAAGGGTCCAAAACAGTGCAACTTTACTCCCTCCTGGTTGGATAAGAACTATGATACCTCTAACTGATGATGTCAGCCATCTCGTTTTCCATTGGGTAGATCTCATGCGTCCACAAGATAACGTTATCCTGTTATTAACTGATTGGCTGGAGCTGTATAAGCCATGACAAAGTTCCAATCTTGTTTAACTTTTATAGGCTATGGACAAGCTACCATCCATTTCAACTTAAGATGATTTAAGAAAATTAACGTACATTTAACTGATTTTCTAGATTTGTATAAGCCATGACAAAGTGCCAAGCTTGTTTAACACTCAGATTGATTATGAACATGCTCCATCCATTTTGACTTACTTTTAATGACTTAGAGGAATTATCTTATCTTCAACTGATTGTCTGATCTGTATAAGCCATGATGAGGTTCTAAGATTGTTGACACTCTGATTGGTATCAAACAAGCTGCCATCCTTTCTGACTTCTCCATAATGATATGAGCACTTAATGCCATCAAAATTAAAATAATTAAGATCTAATTTATAGGAAGTAATTAAGGCAGGTCAACCTTAGGACAAATAAAATACACCAAGATTTTTTTATAGACATTACAGGTTTAGAACATGTGTTGAACAAAACCTGCACTAGAGTGGAAGCAGGATTTACTCTACCAGGCTAACCACCCTCAATTCAGATTAAATTTAATTATCACAAATATCATCTGGCATCTGGATTGCATCACCAGAACTTGAATCCCACAAAATTAATTGTAGCATTTATTGATTATCGTTGAGATGCATCCCTGAATCCTGATTTCCACATTGACTACAAAGTATTGAAAATGAGGAAGAATCGTGAGCCTAAGCATCCCTTTATGTCCTCCTTCTGATAGCCAAGTATGTGTCCTTTTCTTAGTATAGATAATCATGTGACCATAGTATTGAATCTATATTAATAGCTATGGTGTTTTCTTTGTTCCAAAGGGGTAGAAACCCCCCAAATTATTATTAAGTAAAGTATCACTTATCATATAATATCTTATAATTTAATATACTTAATCCCTTTCTTATCTAGCAAGGGTCAAGTATGGTGAGCTTAGAGGATAACTTTGGCCTCCTTTCTCTTAGGCAGCGTGATTTACTAAGCATTCTGTGTCTGTCATATTGTGAGTGTTCTAGGCTGGCACCAAGCGAGCAACCCAACTATCCAGAATTCCTACAGTTGATACAAATCTTTATGAGAAGAAACTGGGTCAATCATGTTGCTGGATGATTCTTTCCATGAATATTTTAGCTGCAGTCACGGCACTCAGGTCTCATGTGTCTCGCACTTCCACAAATTTCATTAGGTGATCTATGGCAACAATAATACTTAGCATAGGGGGTGGAAGGCGAGTCTTTAGGGCGTATGGCTACCAACCTGAAGGTTGCACGTTAAATTTCCACCATTTGTACATCAATCAGAGTGCCAGCTGAAGGAAGCTATTGGCGGTTAGTAGGTCTGTTAAAACGAAAAGCTTATCCATTATGTAACTAGAAAAATATGAGTTTTAATCTGAAGGTGGAAAAACTTTTTACAATGGAGTTGACCCTGATCAGGTTTCATATCAATGTTTACTTTCTTTCTTTTGGTAATATCTGTACCCTGGTTGGCTTTCCTCAAATAGGTAAAAAATAATACTTAGCATTTTTTGCACTGGTTTGCAGAGTACAATAATGTTAATATACAGTGTTCCAAGTAAACTAAAGGTTTTGCCATTTGGTATGATATCTATATACAGAATGTTTTCTCCACTTGGCACTAGTGAAAGAACAAAATTTGTTTCTAGGACATCAAAGTTCATGATTTTCAATAGTAGCAAGCCTTAAGTAAATCAATTAGCTTTTGTAGCCCACTATGCCCTACTATGTGTGTGTTGATAATAAATAAAGCTTAGCATTTATAATGATTTCAGAAAAAAACTAACCTTATTAACTTTTTGCTAAATAGTTCACTCTTCCAGAAGGAGTTATGCCACATATTATCCAAGGCTTGTAACACATGCATTGGTTTGTTAGAGAAATTGTCACTAGTTATTTTCTCATACATCAGGTCCACTAAAGCTGCTAATATAAGGACTACAAGTAGTCATGTGGACCATTTTAAATTTAGGTTTTTTTATCTGGGTCAATGTGATAGTTTGAAGATGTAAGCTTTCATCTTAAAATCCAAGCACACTAGTCATCACTTCTTATTATTAAGGTTCTGCTTTTAGTGAAGCAACATGTGGTCTGTGATGACCTTAATTTAACTCCATGAAAATACATTAAATTTGTTTATAGGTATATATCACCGCCAGACACTATAGATTCATGACAGTGTAGTTCTGCTGTGGCAATTGAGGCGTTGATCAAAGTGGTATAATGTGTGCTCTATACCTTCCTCATCCCCCTGAGAGAGCACCGCCTCAATACTAGACAAAATTATTATTCTGAATTATGAACTCCTTGGTGAAGTTAGGATGTTCAGAACCAGGGCCTTGATCAGTAATTCCTAAATGTTCAAATACTTACTGGCACTGTTTGTTCCAAACAAAAGGCGCGTTTTTATGATGCCAAAGGGAGGCCTTTAATTGAAGCCAAAGTTATTGTAAATTGTTTATAGTATTGAACCATTCCCAAAAAAATTGCTCGCCAAGTTTTTTATAAGGAGTAGACATTTGCTCAATAGCTTTGACCTTGAAAGCTTGGCTATAATTCTTTGGCATATATCACAAAGATGAGGTACTCCAACTGCTCCTTAAAGAAATAGAATTTCCTCATCCTTATATTTTAATCTCTAAGGCAAGCCACCAATATACTTTTTAGGTGCTACAAAGGCTCCAAAAAATTGTAAAAATATGTTTATGTTTTAAAGGTAATTTAGTACATAAGGTCTATCTGAGGTCTCTAAGTATACCATCCATCACCCACTGAAATGTCAATGGGCTGTTGCACATTTCTTGGGCATTCATGTGGTTGGAATAAGCCCTGATAAGTGTTTATGATGCACTTCTTCTGTTTTACTTGGATAGTCCAATTTTCTATAACTTAAAATATTGTCTATGGCTAATAAGTACCTAGTACTGCCCAAGCAGTCTAGTGTATTGTTGATTTATGACAAGGGATAATAGTCTTTTTTCATAATATAGTTCAGTTTGGTGTAATATATGACCCCATGGTTGGATCTATCATTTTATTTTAAAATATTACAAGGGAGTCTTAAAGGCTTTTAGACAAATACAACATCACTTGTTCTAGTGACTCTCTTTCCACTCGGAATAATTTTTGAGCCAAATTACACAAATTTAAAAAAACAAATCATATTCACCCATAGTAGTTTCTCTCCAATGTCCTCAGATTCTCCACCAGCTGCTCCAGCATGGGGCAGCAGCAAAACTCCCCCACCATTTTCTGTCCGGCAGGAAAACGCGCTAGGACTGGTTCACCCAGTCATTACAAACCCATGGGCCAATTCATTCCACCCAAAGACCTGGACGCCCACCTTGCTTGTACCCAAGCGGTACCACACTGCCCCTAGTGCTCCCCTGGAGCAACATGTGCTATGGCCTAAGGGTTGAATATGGGAAACTATTCCCATACCACAACTAAGCCATTATCAAAATGGCACAGGTGGTTATGATACCCGACGGATTTATCAATTTCCGCCCCTATAAGGGGTATTTTGACCTCAGCTTCACCTGCAAAGCTGACACTGACACTGAAGCAACTGTGCCCCTGGTATTCCAGGGCACCCCTCTCCCCATAACTCGGACTTGGCTCCCAGCGGACACCACTTTGAAGGTCCAGTTTGCTGGCCTGCCCATCCACCTCCCCCCTGAAGTGCTCCACCAGGAGCTGATGGCTAGTTTGGCAGCCTATGGCTCCAACCCCATCCTACAATTTGTGGTCCCAAATGGGACCACACGACTTGCTGGGCCTTGGGCATATGCCACAATAAGCCCTGAATTTAGTAAAATTGTGGCGGCAATTCCGGTGTGCACCATTATTCCCTCAGCGCCCAACAATCCATTTTGGGCCTGCGTCAAGGGTGGGCGGACAATCTGTCCATCATGTTTCAAGTTAGACCACTTGAAACACAAATGCTCCTACTCAACCATGACAGATGGATCAGATGACTCATCCACTGACCTCCAATCTGATGCCCACCCTGTACAATTTCAGGTATGGGGCACAATCCTACCTCCTACACCCCCAAATCCTGATGCAGCAGCTGCAACTGCAGCCACCAATCAGCCCTCTCCCCATCCCAATGCCATAAAGAATTCCAACAATCAAACATCATATTAAATCCCAGTTTGATCCATGCGTCCACAAACGAATCAAACAAACCTCAACTGTACGCTGATTCCCCAATACAATTCAACCAAAACCCATGGGAATTATTGGATGAAATTGATAAATTAGGTAACATCATTGAAGAACTGTCACTGCAAGTTGAGCGGCTCTGTAACGCAGAATGGGATGCAAAATTCACGCCTCAGAAAATTTGTCCCACAACCTAAAGCCAGACCATTCTACAGCGACCACCAGCTTGTAGTAGAAGCAGTTGCCACACCAGATTACCATCTGCTCCGCAAAGCTGCCACCAAATCTGTGGCTGCACTCGCAGGAGGAATTCCACCTCCCATTATTCCCAAAGATCTTACTACACAAAGTAAGATCAATATGAAAACTTTACACAAAAACATCACTGAAGCCATCCAGAACGTGGTAACAGTAGCACGGAATATGAAAGCAAAGATAACCCAAACCAACATTGCCACATTTGTTAAACTCCCAGATGCCCGCCTCAAAGCTGAAGACGCTTTGGCCAAATACATTGTTGGCATTATGATGGCTGGCAACTATTTGGAAGTTCCAGTCATCAAGGATATCGAACCCCATACCGCTGATGCCCCCACACCCTTACTATCTGCCTTAACACGCACCCTACTCTGAGATGAGATGGATGTGGCTGAAGATGAGCCCCCCGATCCCCCCTCCCCTTCTACCATGGAGGGATAGCAGTGTTTGCTACCCACCTGGTTGGATATTTGTTAGGTACGATTCAATCAATCCGTCCATTTTGGGTGTTTTGTTTGAATTGTTAATTTTTTATTATGATTTTAGTTTTTAGTTCAGTAATGTCCATCCCCTGGTTGGCTTACCTCAGTTAAATAAAAACATCACTTGTTCTAGAAAATTTTTAATCTCCTCATATACAACCTCATCCAAAATGAAATATTGGTGAATCAGCTAAAGGCAAATGGTGTTGTGGTCCCTAGTGTCAATTCATTGTATTACATTGCAGGCTCATCCCAGATCGTGGAAATCTACAGAAAAGATCTCACAATACTTTTCAAAAAAAGCTATCGCCCTGTCCTTCTGATCTTCAGTCAGCCCCACTAGGTTTCCCAAGGAACTGCTGTTACAACACTTAATGAGGCATCGCTGGGAGGCCATATTTCATTAGTGAACTGAACTCATGAGCACTATTATCCTCATCCTTCAGTAAGGTGTAGGTAGGCTACCACTTGATGTCTTTGCATTATAATTAAGCCATGTTGTGGCTGGCCAACAATACCTTTATTTCACCATTTTAAAGTATTACTACCCTAGGAACTACTTGAGTTTCCAGATATGAGCATTGGTTTGGGGTAAGTAATCCTCCATACATTCCTTCCAGTATGTTAATCCACAATTTGGTGCTCACAATCACCTGGTTCCTAGAGGGTATCTCAAAAACTTGACTTAAAAGTAGTGGTATCTCTTTAATTTCGTGGGTCTAGTTAGGCAAATTCTTGGTCTTACAATCTAAGTGAAAGTAACATATGGGTCCTACATTACTTAGTATGCCAAGTTCACATGGCCTTGTGCCTTATATCATGAGGTATGCAATGCAATTTAAAATAAACAAGATTTTTATCAATAGATTATACCATTTCTTCCATATGTTAGTGATGGACTTAAGATGCCATATGAACTCCTCTTAATCAACAGATCATATTCAGGTTGGGCAACACAATAACAGGCGCTTGTATGTTAATAAAACAAATTGAAGGGGTAATGAGGTACATGCTCCTTCAATTAAAGTACAGTTATGACCATAGGTAACATATATTTTCATATGTTTGGCGTCAAGTCTCTGGGGCAATTTAGCCACCATTTTGGTATATATGATGTTTATCAGTGCTCTGATGTTGATTACTGCCTAATTTTTTAACACAAAAATATTGTAGTAAGTACACTCAGAGTAAGAAAATTTTACTTTTTTATTATGTGTACATATAAAGAGTCTTTACTTGGTTAGGAAAAGTCTAAGGCCAGATCCAATTTTGTAGAAAAACTCATTTATAATCACATCTACTGGGATATTCATATCTACTCCTTTATAGAGACAGTGCTTCAGCAGAGGGTAGTGGGTTGTTTATTAAGCTTTTTTGAGTATTCAATAGGTGTATGGCTTATTTATTTCTTGTTTTACTTCTTAAACAACAGCTTCTTTTTATTATGCACAGGTTGTTACTGCGTACACGTTGGTGGCAATTTTCTGGTAAAAAAGATCTTCTGAGGAGGCATTTGTTCTTTGCAAAAGTTCTTGCTTTGCTCATGTGGAATTGGTGTGGTTGTATAAGCGAAGATAGAGTCTCTACTATACTCTTCCTAGTATTTTTCAGGTCCTTGGAATTTTGTTTCTTCATATGTTTTTTCTTCTCATGGAAGTTCAATGCGTAGTTTACACTTGAGTTTCAGTATAACAAGTTTTATAAGAGGCATTGCGTATTTAATGTGGTTTATCTTCTCAGTCATGTTTTATTGTATTATGAGTGATTCTAGTGGAAGGACTTGGCACACTGGCGGTAATTAAAGGTATCCTTTCCAAGTTTAGGGCCATAAAGTAGTGGTGAACCATTACAAGTAGTTGGTCATTTTGTGTAGTGACATAACTACTTGTAGGACAAGTGCCATCACGTTGTAAAGTTCTCATACTGCTTTACGGGTAAGTTAACTTCTACGACCAGATCAGCTTCAGATTAAATCCCAGCCTCTATAACACTAGCCTCCCTTGGTGAAGCGGTCATCAGGTATAATGAGGATCATAAGGCATTGGAACTTTTTGAGAGGAAGTTGACCTTGCTTTTATCCATCTTCTCAGTCTCCCAAACAGCTTCAGCATGGTTTGTTTGACATCCTAACATACTTGATCTATCATCAAGTGACAAGTGACTTTGTTATCACTTTTGATTCCAAGGGTTAAGACTAAAATTTAGTCTTATGCCAGGCTGATGCTCCTTACAAAACAGACCTGAACTTTTAAAAAAACTTATGTATATTCCTGTTGGCGTTACAGTTCTTTAGACTGCTGCCAAGGTCTGAAATTGGGCTCAAAATGGAAAATTTGCAAAAATTGGTCAAAGAGGAAATGGAAGAATGAATAGAATACCTAATACCATCTAGTACTAAAAAATAGAATACCTAATAATTTATTAGATTAAAATATGTTGATATTTATAGGGTGCAGGGGACACAGTGCCTCAAGGATCTTTGTGGAACATTCATTCAAAATCTTTCATGGCCTTCCGGATTGACTGCCTGTTTGGCACCCTCATTGTATTTTGTCTCCCCCATGACCGTCTTGGTGGAAACTCCACCTCACATGACTCAGAAATTGGGGATAAGACTTCCAAAGTCATTTCCATTGATCTTTGACTTCAGGTGGATTTCTATCTGAGTTTGGGATCTTTATCAGTAATATAAGGTTTCATTTAAATTGTCTCAAGAATCGATTCAATGCAGCTAATTTGAAAGTGGGGAATTTAATTTGCTTTTTATCTCAAATCCTGACAATGCCCCCCTCAAGATCCTGTCAGAGAGGGGGTATATGGCTGAAGGAACTGGCCATGCACCCTATTAACTACGGTCACAAGGTTAAAATTGGCAATGGAGTACTCTGACCTCAACTTATGAATGACCTTATAAGGTCCAGACCAAAGAATGTTTTACTTATTCTGTCAGCCTCCAGGTCAATGGTAAAGATGAGAAAAGGTCACTTAATTGTAAAGTTGGTAAGGAGGGTCAGCCGAGCTTAAATTGGGATTATTCTTTTCCTTTAGTGGTGACAATGCCTTGTGTGGTTAGGGCTTGGAGCTGGACAATTTCATCAGCTAAGGCCCTCATAGTTAATTCAGAGTTCTCAGGTGTGGAACCCTTAAGAAATGGCTGAACGCTACTTGGTAGCTGAAGTGCACGTCCATATAGGGCTTCAAATGGAGACTTCTTGATGACTCAGTGGTAGCTTATCCTGTAGGCAAGCAAAGCGCTGGTTAGGTAGTGGTTCCAGCTAGTAGAATCTGAGGCGGCCATATTTTGTAAAATAGAGATAAGAGTTCCATTAGCGCCTTCTACCAACCCATTAGTTAATGGGTGGTAAGGGGAAGCGAAACTTTGGGTAGTGTCAAATAGCGAGGTAAGTTCTTGTACTACCTGTGGAGTGAAATTCACCCGTTATCTGAAAGTAAGGTTTGGGGGCACCCATTCTGGGTGAAAACAGATCGAACAAGGAAGAGGGCTTTGGCTTTGGCAGTGGCAGCTGGGACTGAAATCGCTTCAATCCATTTGTAAAAGTGGTCCACGCATAAGATAATATACTTATGGACATGCAACCCAGTAGGAAGAGGGCCCACCACATTAATGCTAATGACATTGAAGGGCCCTGTTGAGGAGATGACTGAGTGTTGAAATGAAGGTTATCTCTGTCTTGGGATTGGCAAGTTATACATGCCTCCAAGACCTCTTGGATGGTTTGGCCATTCATTCCAAGTAACATTATGACTTCAGACATTCGTGAGTCTTATTAACTGCTCCGTGTCCCACAATAGAATGTCCCTCTAGAATAACATCAGTTTGGGATGCGGGGTGGACATAAAGGACCACTTCTTATTGATCTACTTATAGAGAAGCCCATCCTTAATTTGAGTGTCTCAAGTCATCCTTAAGAGTTCAGCTTGGATCTCAGAACTTTCCAACTCCCATTGCTCAGGTCAACATATTAGATTGTACAGCCGGTCCTCCTTGGTGGTCAAATTTCTAGCACCAGCATCCTGATGAGGCCATCGGCGTTTTGGTGAATCATGCCTGCGCGATGGACAATGATGAAATCATAGCTCTGTAGTCGTAAGGCCACTTGGCTAATTAGCCATCTGGGTCCTTCATTTGCTGGAGCCACCGGAGAGAGGAGTGGTCTTTAACAATGGTAAAGTGAGTTTTGTAGAGATAAGGCTGAAAATGTTTGATGGCTAACAAGACAGCCAGGAACTCCCTCTTGGTAATGCTGTAGCTCTGTTCAGCTTTACTCAGTTTCTTACTAAAACAGGCCATGGGATGGTCGACTTGGTTTTCATCATGTTGGCCTAGAATAGTCCTGATGGCAACATCACTTGCATCTGTAAACAACAAGAAGGGTTGGTTGAAACATGGGTGGACTAGAATGGGTTTAGTACATAGAGCAGTTCTCAAAAAATTAAAAGCCTGTTCTTATTCAGGCCGCCATTTAAACGGCACATTCCTCTTCAGGATGTAGAATAGTGGCTCAGCCTGGTCAGCAAACTGGGGGATAAACTGATGATGATATCCCACCATGCCTAGAATACTTGGATATCCCTTAAGCTTTGGGGGAGTGACATTCTCTCTATGGCGTCTACTTTGTCCAGTATAGGCTTGATGCCATCCTTGGAAACTTTGTGTCCCAGAAACTCTAGTCCTGATTGGAAAAAGGAGCACTTTGAAGGTTTAAGCTTTATAAAAGCCTTTTGTAGACGATTGAAGACTTCCCTGAGATTCTTGATGTGCCCATTAAAGGTTCGTGTGAAAACAGTAATGTCATTTATGTAGAAGAGGTCGCATGAAGTCTTTAAGTCTCCAAGGACCCATCCATGACAATTTGGAAAGTGGCTGGGGCATTACAAAGGCCCTGGGGCATCCTTGTGGGCTTGAATATTTCTTTTTTGGCTATGAGAGCGCACTTGGCTCAATCTTCAGGGGCAAGCTTAACTTGCCAATATCCGCTGGCAAGGTCCATGGCAGAAAAGTACTGAGATCTGGCAAGCAGATGTAGGAAATCGTCAATTTGGGGCAGAGGATAACTGTCCTTCTTGGTGATAGAGTTGAGTCACTGTAGTCCATCACCACCCAGTGGCTGCCATCCTTCTTCTGAACTAGCAGAAGAGGAGGGGCCCAAGGGCTGCGTGATGGTACCAGGTTTTGGAGGCAAGTAGTTGTTTGAGTTCCACCATCACCTGGGCCTCTTCAAACTTGTTTTTATGGTAAGATCAGGACTAGAAGAGGGAGTTTCCCCAGTTCACACATGATGTATGACTCCATTCATTGTTCCAAAGTCATAGGTCGAGGCTGAAAATTGGTCTTAATACTCCTACAACAACTCTTGAACCTTAAGTTGTTGGTCATCCAAGAAGTCCTTTCTGATACTGGTGTTGGCCAGGATGACTGATGGAGGTGTCTCCAAGCCAAAATTCCTTAAGTCCACAAAACTTCCAACATCAGAAATAGCCTCCACTGGTAGAAGGTGGACATAGGCAGTGGGACTTTTGGACCTACTATATTGAGTTTTTCTGTAAGGTTGTTCAACAACACTGATATAGATCCGGAATAAGCTGGATCTAGGATCCCTGGGCAGTTTAGCACCTCTTTTGTGTGCAGGTTGTTTAGGCCTCAGATTTCCAATAGGTATCCTGAGGGGATGTTGACATGGACCCAGGTGTCAGTAATGACTTTGGACTTCGAAGGTATTGTAGTCGCACCAAGTAAGTAGATTGGCATGTCTTCTTGCCCATCAACAGCAGGAGGGGCAATCAGACTCAGGGACCCTAATGTGATATTCAAGACAATTGATTTGGCCTTCACTCTTCAGTAAATAGGCTTGGGCTTTGACCTCTGTCTTAGAATCATGAGAGGTTTTGAAGATCAGAGGGACCCAATGCCCTAGTAGGAATAGAAAGCCGCCATCATAATGGAATACTGCTGAATAGTCTTGAAGAAAATGAGAACTAAGGAGCTGGTCATAGCTAGGGTTATCTAGAATGACAGCAGGGGTGTTTACAGCAAGCTTTCCAAACTGTACCAGTAGAGAAGAATAAGTCCCTATAGATCAGGTGCATTGTGAGACAGCCTTGCCATGCTCCATATAGTGTGGAAAATCTGGACAATATTGACGCGCTTCATTAATTTGGATGATATGAAGTTCATGGGGAGCCACTGTCAACTATAAAAAGGACCAGATTTTTATGAACTCAAACTGCGACACAGATAACCAGTCTTCTAAACTGGGTTGTTATCATGAGGAACATGAAAGAGTCATCAGAAGAAGAGTAAGCAGTATCAATTTCTTTATTATCATTTGATACTGAAACTTCTTCTTCAGGTACAATAGCACCAGGTTCTTTCAAAGTAATGGAGGATTCTTGAGGCTGGGTAGGTATGTCAGAATGGAGCGCCTCGTCCTTCATGTTGATGGCCCTTTTCTGGACCCTTGGCGTGTTGTCTCCTAAAGGTCTTAGCACTGTGTCTAGAACCATTACAGTAAGTGCGTTGAGTCGAGGATTCTTCTGGTTTTTGACCGCATAAATTCTAGGACGATTAGAGGGACCTGTAAATGTAGCCTTAAAGTGTAAAGTCGATGCAGGGATCTTGTTAAGTGCTTCCTTAATCTCCCAGATACAGGTAAACCCATTCTTCTGCCCATTCATATGCATTTGAACCTCAGGGTAGGATTCCAATGCAGAAATGACAGCGGTAATAGCATCATCCAGGGTAATACGATTTGTAGTGTTTAAGGGTTGTGCTTGGGCATAAAAACGGCTGGCAAACTCCATGGGCTTTCATCTTTATTTAGTCAGATACCCATGAACACCTGTTTTTGTTGGCCAAGGTTTGATTGCTGCCAAACTCTTTGTTTAAGGCTGTACAGACCTGTTCCCAGGTGTTGCACTCCTTCAAATGGGGGGGGTCATGATTTCCTAGGCAGTGCTATCTAGACAGGAGTAAATATGCTTTACCTTCTGCTGGTGGGTGGCCTCCTCCATGTAACTCTCATATGCGTACAGGAAGGAGGAAATGCTTCTCTGACTAGGGGTGAACCTTTCTTTAAAACTAGTATTAAAGTAAGTTACAAGAGGAGTGGAGATGGTTTTAACACAAGGGATGGGCTCTGGCTCCAAGATATCAATCTCCGCATAGTCACAGGGTGCCCGCTGGTCTAGACGTCACCATAGACCCTCAAGGTCTTCTTGGATATCATCCCAACTTTTGGTTGAGAGAGGAAACAAATGTCTTATTTGCAACCTGCTCCTTTAGAGATTAGATATCAGCGCCCTGAAGGTAAAGCTGGCTCTTGAGGGTGGCCAAACGGGTTTTGAATTCTTGACAAGTTTGTACAAGCTGAGAAATGTGAGTAAAGGTAAGCTTGGTGAAGGCACTGAAGTTGTCCATTTCTTCCAACAGTGCCTCAATGGAGACCCTAGGGTCAGAAGAGACACCATCCGCTCAGAGTTTGCATCCCTGAGCTACATTCCAAATTTGATCACATAAGGCAGCCAAGGATGTTATCACATCCTTCCTCCATGGGTCTTCAGGGCCATCAGGGGTGGGTGCTGAGGGACCTATGGCCCTTGAGGTCCATGGAGACCCTCTGTTCCTTTGGGTCCCTCACACCCTTTGGGGCCTTCAGGCCCCCCTAGGCCCTTCAGGACCTTCACCCCTGGAGGAGTATTCATGAGAGGCCATCTCCCAATAGTGTTGTTGCAGAGCCTGTACCAGATCCTCAACTTGAAGGAGGCGCTGATTCCAAATTGCCTCAAGAAATTGGACGTTCTGACTCAGCTGGTCCTCAAGGTAGCCAGAGATCCCATTATCTAACACCACGATTTGATCTTGGACCTCATTGATCAATCATCGATTATCAATAATGTCCTCATGGTTGTCATGGAAAAGAAGGAGGCCGCAATGTAGAAATTGACAATATGAGAGTGTAAGGCCTGGGTGAGCCCCAGTTGTCAGGATACTTCTTGATGGTGCAACTTAACTAGTTGGATTAGGTGATGAATAGCTGGGTGAACAAAGTTGCAAAGGTAGCATTTGGAACCCAGGGAAAGTTCTCCTGCTGGCAGCCTGGCCAAGTCATAGAGGTCTCACATGTTAGAGGGAACGGAAGAGGCACAAGAGTGGCTGGAGCAAGTACCCATGGAGGATATGCCATTTATTAATTGTTGAACAACATTGTTAAGGTTCTTGTACTGAAGTTGGTACTGACTTCCAACGATATAAGGCAGGGAGAACTGGAATGTGGCCCAGGATTCTAACCTCTCAGGCTGTGAGGGTGGTATTTCATAACATGAAGTACTAATTCATCGAGAAACGCTTCTTGAATGACCAGCAGATTGATCTTCAGGGCTGCAAGTATTCTCCCTGTTTGTGATAGATATTTTCACTTAGGAAGCTTGGAGTTCCCTGTAGTGAGCACCACATTTGTTGGCATTACAGTTCTTTAGACTGTTGCCAAGGTCCAAAGGTGGGCTCAAAGCTGAAAATTTGCAAAAATGGGTTGAAAAGAAAGCAGAAGAATGGATAGAATATGAATAAATTATTAGATTAAAATGTGTCAATATATAAAGGGTGCGTGGGGACATGGTGCCTCAAGGATCTTCATGGCCCCATCCATTCAGGATCTTTCATGGCCTTCCAAATTGACCGCCTGTTTGACACCCTCATTGTAGTTTGCCGCCTCATGATCAGATTGGTGGAAACTTCGCCTCACGTGACTCAGGGATTGGGATGAGACTTCCAAAGTCGTTACATTGATCCTCAACTGCAGGAGGATTCCTGAATGAGTTTGGGATATAATCAGTAAGATAAGGCTTTGTTTGAATAGGCTTGATAGTCAATTAACTGCAGCTCAATTCATAAATGGAAATTTGATTTGTTTTGATCTCAAACTCTTACAATTCCCATTTGATTTTAGGATAGGTGAGCTTTATCAACGTGAATTCATTTTCTTACCCTAATTTGTGATCTTGTCTTAAGTGGGGGCACCTCTGTTTTGGGAAGGTCAAGTCAAAACAAAGAGGTATGGAATCATGCAAAGAAGTGCCCTTTTTTCTAGAAGGCTTATGTGCAGGTATTGAAAATTCATGCCCATCGAGTTAAGCATGGAAGGATTCTTTTGGGAGATATCTCCACAGGAAGAAGCTAATTCCCAATCCTTCAGAGCTTTCACTGGAGAAAGACACAAACCCATTAATATCTTGAGTTTTCTAAAAAGCTCCACATAAGATTCTTCCAAATTCCCATTTTTACCTGACATCAACCCTCTTTTTTATTCACTTTTCAGTTACTTGTATTTTTAAAGGAGCTTTGTAAGTGTTTACTTATTATATTATAGTTCTTTTTTGGACATTTTTCCATTTTAGAGCATCATCTAGGACATCTCATAACTGATAATTCTGAAATTTTGCATTCTGAAGCTTAATTATTTTTTTCGTCCAACTGAATGTGAAGATTTGACATTTTATAATACAGGTCATTATATGCAATGCATAGGTCAGTAATAATCCTATAAATTCTGCATTATCCATCTTTATAGTAATTAAATTGGCCTTGGGTCCTGGAAATTCTTAAATTTTTATGTTCTGCACAACCCAATTTAGGTGGTTGATAAGATGGTTATACTCTTCGGTTTAATAAATGGTACGATCACTGTCTTCATTTAAATATGGCTGACTATATCCCCCAAAGTTGATTTAATTTGTAAGTGACCAAATCTCTAAAATTGATGAAGCATTGGTCATTGGACTGGACTTGATTATGACTTCGTTTGACAGTGGTGCTGCTACTGGTGATATAACTGAAAATATCCTTTAAAAAACGCTTAACGGGAGCTCTGTGTATATTTATTTCATTAAACCATTCAATGGTAAGGATTCTACGATTTATAGTTCATCTATAGCCTATAAAGCTTGTCATTCAATTGCTGAATAATTCTTCTGCTAAATCCTATGTGGCTCTACAGCGCTTCTTTGCATGTGAACAAATACATTCTATATTTTCAAAAATTGCGCAGTTGAGTCTATTAAAACATTGGCATTCTGATACGACTGCGCAAAATTCATAAGGTCTCAGATCTCAAACTATGTGGTGGGCCAGTACATGGAAATTCTGGTAATAGGATGCTAAGTGTAGGAAAAAAGGTTTTCAGAATTTCTGAAAGCAGTTAACTCTTCTGTAAAGTATAATTGCTGTCAAATTGAGTATGTAATATAGTTATCATAGAGTTGATTCTATTCCCTGTGATGGAAAAAATGCCCATGAAGCTTTCTTATAGTCATCAGCTTTTAAGTGGTAACATCTATTGAACCATTCATTAATTATTTTAAGTTGATCAGGAGTTATGTTGGAGGGCTTTTATGCTGAGATGATGCAAAGTTTGGGAAAGCCACAAGTTGTATATCTATTGGCGCCTCTTCTTGGTCATAAGGGCTTTTATGCTTATGAAATGTGATTCTCTATCTATTTTGTTCATGGGTTTCATTAAATACTATGAGCTGAAGACCACAAGTCCGTGAAGGTGTTGTAAAAAGAACAAAGGCAAAATTAGTGAATTGCGCCATGGTTCAGGTGAGTCATGTCTTGTTGAATTGATTGATATGTGGTCCTCTGTAGTGAGCACTACTGTTGGAAAATCACATATGGCCACCCAAAGTCTAATACACCATTAAATAGTATGACAACAATGTGAAGATTGCTACTCCTCCAAAAAGATAAGGATAAAGAAAGTATTAGATATATGAGGGAAGATTTTTTGTTGATTGCTGAGTCACACTGCTAAGCCCCATAACAGGATAAGATTAAATAACCTCTCGTCATATTTGCATTCAAAACTTCTTATACCATTACCATATCACCAGAGGGATACCCTAGAAATCATAAAAGTCCTATTGTCACGATGATGCACTTTCCACCTTAAACTTAAACTTATCTAAATGGCCAATCATTTTATTGGCATCAGACATTCATGGGGTATATCATAATTTGTCTGTAAACAAATTCTTGTTACTACCTTGGCCTAATTGCACATAAAAATTTTAAATGACTTCATAATGGACAATTTTAACAGTATCGTAAATTTATCCTAAAGCACTTTTTGCAACACTGTTGGGTGATAAAAATGTCCAATTAGAATTAATTTAGTAGTTTAAGTTCTTACCATCATAGCAACCACTAAAATATTACTATATATTAAAATTAGTCGGTTATGCTTATTGTTTATTCAACTAAATTACAAACCTATAATAACTGAAAAAGAGACTTTGAATAACTTTTTGAATTAAGTTCAACTTCACATATGGTGATGGTCATTAAATCATCACTATCTGATCCAGAAGATAAAGATTTTGTATCCAGGTTCCCTCAGTGACATTAGTGTACTAGTAGTCATCATCTCTAAAAGAATAAAATTATTAATATAGCATCAAGTACAGGATTGGCCATCAGTTAACTCCTTTAAAATGCTGGTTTCTGATAACACGAGTTATACAATATAGAAATTTGAAAAATAATAGGCTCAGCGAGGGGGGTGGAAGGCGAGTCGGTAAGGGCGTATGGCTAACCTGAAGGTTGCGGGTTCGATTCCCGCCCTTCGCACATCGATTGGGGTGCCAGCTGAAGGAAGCTATTGGCGGTTAGTAGGTATAATAACACGAAAACCTTACCCATGACGTAACCAGAAAAATCCAAGTCCTGATCCGGAGGTGAAAAAAACTTTCTACGAAGAGTTGACCCTACTCAGGTTTCATGTCAATACTTTCTTTCTCTATTTTGGTAATGTCCGTCCCCTGGTTGGCTTGCCTCAAATAAATAAAAATAATAGGCTCAGCGACTCATCAGTATTATATACTTAATATATATGACAAAAAACTAACCGGTCTCTTTAATGGTGCAATACTATCTTCATCTAAAGTCAAACACTTACTATTCACAATTAATAAATAAGATTATAATATGTATAATAGTAATATTATAAAAACTATATCTGATCAACAACAGAAGCTAATAAAAACTTCAGTGTTCAGCTAGTCTATAGGTAAGCAAAATAAGTTTCAAAAGTAACTTTAGATCTTTTTAATAACACTAAGTGCTATGCTAGAAAAGACAAAAAATATAAAGTTGAAATCTAAGAAGCAACAGAAAACAATCTTATATTTCCTTCTGGGGTATCTTTATACCATTCACTGACTCAGCTGAGAAGAAAGATGGACTTTATAGCCACAGACTATGTCAGGAATTCAAAGTTGACTTGTAAAATAAGCCTAAGTCATTTAGTGTTGGGCTGTGTAAAAATTTACTATAGTGGTTGATTATTGGCCATCAACCCAGTAACCTTTTAACTGCACAGGTTCAATTTTCTCATGCACTTTGTCATGTTATATAAAATATATTAATCAATAATAGTATGGAGACTATTATCTGTAGTTGAGATTGAACTATTATTAGGCTCAATTCTTCAGCCAGTACTTCTAATTAAATACTCTGTAAGTTGTACTCAAAGGGATTCATTCCCTATAAACTTGTCCACCCAATCTTCAGTAAAGATACCCCAGTGACAGTCTCTCTCAGCCCAACACACAATCAGCAACTATCCCTGACTGTGGTTCCTTTGTCTCTAGATCCCCACTTGGATCCTTACTCTTCTCTCTGAGAGTCTTCCAATTATTGCCTTCTGCAATAATATCCTTTAGATAGAATAACACAATAGAAGCTGATAATCTAACTATACACCAAATCAACAATATTACTGTAGATAATAATATTGGTAATAATAATACCATTTTTTTATTATAGTAAATCCTAGGGAATTATATAGTAGTTGATTCAGCTGTCTAATCCTCAGTTGACACCTCTTCTATGAAATGGCAGCTGTTGCCATTGAATCACCCTTCCTCATCTCAGCAGTGATGGTCTTCCCCATCCTGGCTAGCATTCTGTCATTGAATATCCTTGAGACCTCAAATGGAAAGAGTCAGAAAATGTGTCCCTAACATTTTCCTCTATTGATCCAAGTGAACCAACCATAATTGGCTAACGACCTGCTTAGGTAATGGGACTTATTACCTATCATAGCAGGTCACTTCACCAACCAATTGATTCACTAGTTGCAGGTGGCATCACTTGCCTTGCAACTCACTATTCATTCCCAATCAGTTGGTGATGAAATCTGACTAATCACAATTGTACACCTGATAGTATATCACTATCAAATACCCCTATTATATTGGCCATTCTACCCAATGAGATCTTAGGTATTCATCTGGATCAATCC
Source organism: Massospora cicadina (assembly GCA_022478985.1). Lineage (NCBI taxonomy): Eukaryota > Fungi > Entomophthoromycota > Entomophthoromycetes > Entomophthorales > Entomophthoraceae > Massospora > Massospora cicadina. The sequence continues at coordinate 248,357 of JAKSZP010017094.1, forward strand.
CCTTGGATACAACTGGGTGAATATCCCAAAATCCCCCAAACATAGTTCCTCCAAAACTTGGGCCAACCAATTTCTGATTCACTTCACCTTAGGGAATTTTCCCCTAGTGACACCAGGTAATCTAGCAGGCTGGGAATATTGGCAAAAATCCCAACACATCCCCCCTCTTGCCTAGATTTCCAGAAAGAAAAGGACTGGGCATGAGAAGACCACTTTGGACACCTGGTCAAATACTTCATTGGTTCAAGTGTAGTACACTTGTCAATACTCAACGCTGCTCAGTACAATCTTTAGCATATGGCATTCTTCCTCTTCCTCCTTGCTACCAACTTCTCGGAGCGTGGTCCCCACAACCTTCTGTCATGCTGGGCTGATCAATTTAGTTGTGATGATATTAGTCCTGGGATCCGGTTTCCTCATGTCAGAGTATATGACCTGCTGTCATATTCAGGATTCTTGATCCAGCATCCTTGAATTCCTGATTTTCTCCTCATCCTAGACAGGAGACTCTTGCCATCAATATTTGTTTTGCAGCTTGATTAAGAATACTTATTTCTATTCGCCCTTATTATTTTTCTCATAACCTCTTGACTGTAAGTCATTCCCAATTCTTCCCTTGGAAAGCTTATCTCATTAATTTTGAGATTAATTTCCCTGAAATTGGAGCCTAATGGATTATAGAGTGCATAATGTCACCTTCTATATAAGTCTGACATCCCCCTCTCATCCAGCTCATATGTCAAATTCTAAATCTCACTACCAGCAGCTCCTCAATAGTCTGTCTAATATAGACCTCCATTTCTTCCAGCATATGATTTGGGACGCTTGACAGTATCTCTTTTAAGGTCCTTCCAGTACTCATACGCCTAGTCTGGTGCAAGCAGCTAGTCCTTCCATCTAATTACTAGAAACGGTAACTAATCCCTCCAAAGCCAGGCTGGCCATTGTGAGTTTTTGAGGATTAGCTCGCTTATTAAATGTATTCCTGTTTCGCTAGTTGGGAAGAGTTTTGGCCAATAAATCCTCAAATATGCTATGTGTCTTACAGTATTTCCTAACCGTTTGGAAGCTCACAAAGCTAAACAACAATATCTGAATCTCTTGGTCTCTTCAAGGGTAATTTTCCCTCTCTAATTGGGAACTCTCCAGACACAGGTAATTATGACAAGCTCCTCTGAATGCTTGTCTACACTTTTAATATGAAGATCAAATTAAGATAAGAAGATATAAGACAAAAATATGAAGATATGGAGAGATGATGATTTTATTTTAGGGCCAGGCGCTGGTATTTTATACCTATAGGACATCTCCTGGCTACACTCATCTATTAGATGAGTTAATTAAACCATGCCAATCCGCTATGGATTATGGCAGTGGTTATTAAAATTCTCCAAGTTAATTCAGCCCTTGAATTAACTTAATTACAATCATTTTAGCCCAATTGGAGATACTACTACTCTCATAATTGGGAAGATCTTAGGCATAATATTAGCACCTCAGCGGTGTATATTTGCTTTCATTCAGCCCAATTATGTTTCGTCATACAGCTGATGAAATACAATAAGTGGGGGAAAAGAATATATAGAATTTGAATAATGACGCACCCCTAATCAGGATGTCAGCAGGCCTCTTGATAGTACTAGGTACTCCCTATTTGGGCCATCCATGTGCAAGTATTATCACCTTGTCATACAGCTGACAAAATACAACAATTGATGGAAAAGAATATATGGATTCAAATAATGACACACCCTTAATTGGGACACCAGCAACCACACAATAGTACTTGGTACTCCCTAATCAGAAAGTCCATATGTAAGTACTATTATGCTAATTATGGTGATTGAAATACATAAAAATTATTATTCATTAATTGTATTTGCATTAAATTCATAAATGCAATTAAGTATATGCTGTAGATTCATTTGGTTCACCCAAGTGGTTCCCATAATTGGCCATAAAGTAATTATAACATAGCTAATATTAGCTACAATAATCAGGATGATTTAAGTATAATTGAGGCAGTTTTGGGATGAATCTAGTTATGCAGATAAATCAGGAAGGATCAAAGGATCCATCAATGGGAGCAATATATCAGCTTTGATGGTTTTCTTGAAGGGTTTATTTTTGATTCAACCATCAAAATCTAATATTTCTCCCCACTTGACTGTAATATAAACCCAGAGTTTCCCAATATTCTCCTCAATATTTGGTAACAACGCCTCTTATTCATATTTTAATTTTGTCACTGCTCTTAATCTTGAATAGAGTCTCATTTCAATTAGTTGAGCCAAACAATTTGTATGGGTATGTTTTTAATATTACTTTAAGAGTCTCTGTTGGAGTATTTTAATTCTTTACCAACTTCAATGACATCTATTTGGCCATGTTTTTTTTCATTCAGAAGATACATTGGGCTGAATTGGCACACAGGAATGAGGAATCTGGTCCTGAGGCACCTCCCCCTCAAAGCAGAGGAATAAAATTTTAATTAAGTATTTAATTTTACCAATTCATTTATTATTTATTATCTTTTTATTTTTATATTTTCTTATTTTTTATAATTATCATTCTTTTATAAATTTTGTATTATATTTTTATATTTTTTTCTCCTTAATCAGCCCTTTTCCTAAACTTCTTTAGGAATTTTGCATGAATTCAATTATAAATATGGCCTGTTTTAACCTCTTTTGATGGTATAAACAAACCTCGATGTTTTCTCAATAATCACAAATGGGCCAACCCAAATGCGATTTAACTTCTGTAATCAGCCTGATCCATGTGTTTTACAGAATAGTACCTCTTCACCAACTTTGAATTTGGCCAATTTGTATCGACCTTTTGAATCCTTTTCATGTTGGGCCTTTTTTACAGCAAAACTGTTGTTGAAGGCTTAAGCTTGCAACTTAATTAGGGTTTTAGCAAGTTTATTGACATATTGAGGATAACTGCTTTCACCAGGATCTTCTAGGACTGAATAAAGCAGTGATAAAAGGCCCGATGTCTTCCATATAAGACCTGGAAAGGTGACAACTTTGTGGCCAAGTGATACAAAATGTAAGCGACCATGGCCAAGCTTAGAATGTACTCCATTCAGATGGTTTGCTTGAGGTTAACTTCTGGACAATATTCACAAGTGTCCCATTTATGCGCTCAACTATTTTATTCATCTCAGGATGGTAGGGAGAAGAGAGTACACCTTTTACTCCCATCAGCTGGTTAAGCTTCATAATTACGTTGGTTGTAAAATTGGTTCCATTATCAGTCATAATAACCTGCGGGCAACCATGCTTGTGGATAACATTATCAAGGATAAACTAGGCCGTGGTTGTTGCACCTACTTCCCAAATAGCCTTGGCTTCAACCCACTTAGTTAAATGGTCAATAGCCACGATGATGTATTTGGCCTTAGAGTTGCTAGTAGGAAGTGGTCTGACAACATCTATTGATATGGTATGGCAAGCAAACTTGGGCTGAACAAGCTGGTAACATGTGCTTTTTCAGAACTGTTTTTCGCCTTGGCATTTGACACAACACTCCAGTGTTTCCTGGATATCAAAGTGCAACGACTCCCAGTAGTAGTACACTTTAAGATGTTCCTTTTTTTAGTACTAGATGGTCCCAACCCGAGGGAATTTAAGATGTTCCTTCATCTTCTTAAATCCACCATGACCTATGACCTTATGCGCTGCCATTATTAGGTCTGTTTGGGCTGAGGGTCATGGAAAGATAACCTTTTTTCCTTCAATTAATTTGTACAGTACCCCATTTTCAATTAAAGTGTTTTTTTGCAGATCCGTGAGTAATTTTTGAATGGATTAAGGCTCATCCTGGAATTCTCTACTGACCATCTTTTGAAATAGCTCATAAGCGGCCAAACTGACAGTGGCGATTGTAGGTAAATGGGATAGGCAGTTGGCGTTTTGGTGCTTCACTCCTGCATGATGTTTAATCGTGTAATTATAGGCTTGAAGTTTTAGTGCCCACCGTGCTAATCAGCCCTCAGGTTCCTTTAAGTTGTTCAGCCATCTTAACGATGAATGGTCTGTAACAACAATAAAGTGAGTGCCATGGAGATAAACCCAAAATTGCTTGTAGGCATATATGACCACCAGACATTCCTGTTCTGTCACCGTGTAGTTCCATTCATGGACGTTTAAGGTCTGACTAGAAAAGGCAACTGGGTGTTCCTCGCCGTCCTCCCCTATTTGAGACAAAATGGCTCTAACTGCTGTAAGCGATGCATCAGTTTGGACAATAAAATTATGCTTAAAGTCTGGATATTGCAGGACTGAGGCTGGCATTAGGGCCGATTGAAGCAGATCAAATGCTTCTTGACAAGCCCAATCCCAGATGCAATTTTTAGTCAGAAGCTTGAAAAAGCCGCTCTTGCCAGGCTATAATCCAATCAAACTTAGCCATGACCTCCAAAATGTAAAATATTGACTCTTTGCTCTGGAAAAAGATACTAACAAGCCATCTGTAGTATCCTGTTATGTCATATAGAGTTTTAATATCACACTTAGCTGATTGTAGCTTAAGACTATCTTTAACAGCTTTTAGCAATTTAGCTGGTTTAATCACATCTTTGCTTGATTCTTTGGTGTTTTATGCACTATCTCCTCTCTCATTAGGATTGCACGTAGGACAAGTAGGTAAAATTGAATATAGTGTATGCTTTGGATCAGAGGAGTTTCCACCATCAGCTGGGTTTTCTTCCAATTTCTCCCATTCAGATTGATCAACTGGTTTTAATTTACTGAAGACTGGACTTCTGTTTAAATGATAGTTATCTAAGGTGGAAGAAAGAGAATATTTGGTATATCTATGGGCATAAAGTCCATATAAAAATTTTTGCCCGCTTTGAGGGAATTAATTATATCCATTCCTTCTTCATTGTGGGTTAACCATAATTGTTTTGTACCAAATGTAAACATATGTTTAAATATCTGTTTACATAAATTCCTATTTAGAATTTATTTCTGGTTGACTCCCTGTAGTGTGCACCACTTGTGAGTCTTTAAGGATTAGCTCGCTTATTAAATGTATTCCTGTTTCACTAGTCGGTAAGAGTTTTATCTGATAAATCCTCAAATATGCTATGTGTCTTATGGTATTTCCTAACCGTTTGAAAGCTCACAAAGCTAAACAACAATATCTGACTCTCTTAGTCTCTTCTAGGGTACACTTTCCCCCTCTAATTGGGAACTCTCCAGACATAGGTAATTATGACAAGCTCCCCTGAATGCTTGTCTACACTTTTAATATGAAGATTGAATTAAGATAAGAAAATATAAGATAAAAATATTAAGATATGCAAAGATGATGATTCTATTTTAGGGCCAGGCGCTGGTATTTTATACCTCTAGGACATCTCCTGGCCATACTCATCTATTAGATGATTTAATTAAAACCATGCCAATTGCTATGGATTATGGAAGTGGTTATTAAGATATCACCTAGTTAATTTGGCCCTTAAATTAACTTAATTACAATCATTTTAGCCCAATTGGAGATACTACTACTCTCGTAATTGGGAAGATTTTAGGCATAATATTAGCACCTCAGCGGTGTATATTTGCCTTTCATTCAGCCCAATTATGTTTCGTCATACAGCTAATGGAATACAATAAGTGGGGGAAAAGAATATATAGAATTTGAATAATGACGCACCCCTAATCAGGATGTCAGCAGGCCTCTTGATAGTACTAGGTACTCCCTATTTGGGCCATCCATGTGCAAGTATTATCACCTTGTCATACAGCTGACAAAATACAACAATTGATGGAAAAGAATATATGGATTCAAATAATGACACACCCTTAATTGGGACACCAGCAACCACACAATAGTACTTGGTACTCCCTAATCAGAAAGTCCATATGTAAGTACTATTATGCTAATTATGGTGATTGAAATACATAAAAATTATTATTCATTAATTGTATTTGCATTAAATTCATAAATGCAATTAAGTATATGCTGTAGATTCATTTGGTTCACCCAAGTGGTTCCCATAATTGGCCATAAAGTAATTATAACATAGCTAATATTAGCTACAATAATCAGGATGATTTTGGTACAACTGAGGCAGTTTTGGGATGAATCTAGTTATGCAGATTAATTGGAAAGGATAAAAGGATCCATCAATGGGAGCAATATATCAGCTTCGATGGTTTTCTCGAAGGGTTTAAATTTAAGTCAACCATTAAAATCTAACAGCCATCATTTTGAACAACTCTCAGCTGACTCTTCCTTTGCAGTCAATTCCAAAGTTGGACTTTGAAACCCTCCTGGATTTGGCTCCTTTTGATGATGCTCAGAACATCATCATAGATGCTCCAGAGATTATGCTGGTTGCTCTGGATCGTTCATTTCTAGCTGGGTTGGACCTGTTCCTGAGTTCCTCTTCCAACTCGGTCAATTTTACAAACCTGTTGTACTGGTTTCTGAGCTCTCAATCAGTAACAGCATACAATTTGAGCTCCCCTATGCTGAACTCTGGGACCAAATCATCGAGGCTCTGACATTAGTGCTGAATCCCTCTGATCTGGATAACATTCTGGATTGGGATACTGCCACTTATGCTCTTCACTTTGCTGGCCAAGTTTTTTGAAGTTGGTCTACAAAGCTTCCAGCCTCACCTGTTTTCCACTGCTCATTGAGCTAAAGCTTCCATGAAGCCTGTAGTCACCGCTTTCAGGATGCAATCCACTCTCTGCACAACTACCTCTTCTACGGAGCTTCCCATCACTATCTTCTGCTGATGGCGTTGATAGGGGGCATGATTTGGCAACCCCCATTATATTCCTTCTTTGTTACAATCCCATATATCCAGTGTCCTTGATGAAGCCTGTCAGCAGGCGCTCAAGAAAAATCTTCTAGCTCCAGTGCTGTATTGGGATTACTTGGGGTTATTCACCAATTGCCTCTTTCTTTATTGCTGCTTTCCTCCCCGCTCTGGGGTTTCATGATTGGCATCATCTGACACTTCAATTTCCCTTGCCCTAGTCACTTTTTCTCAAGGCTTGTCATCCACTCAACAGATGTGGTTTCATGTAGGTCTCGCCCTTGCAAGCGTCCAATAGCATATTGATTTTGACAGACTGTTTATTCCTAACGCGATCCATCCTCCCTCCCCCAAGAGGTGACATAGGCGGAATCATCCCATACTGAGGACAATCAATAAAAAAATTTCTAAAAGTATATATCAGCTTTTTTATCTATGCAGATTAAAAAATTTTTTCCAATATTTTTTATTAATTTTTTATCTTTATTTTTCTTTTTTCCTATGGGACTTGACCTTGTTTAGGTTCAGAGATCCATCTTTTCCCCAAACTGGGTCCTGGGTACTTAAACCTACCAGTTTTCCATGGTTCAGAGGTCCTTTTTTCAGACTTAACCATCTAGATTGATTCAGAGGTCCTTTTTTTGGAATTGATCTAATCATCAGGACATGACCAACTTAATGGTTCATCAGTCCTTCAGGAACTCTTTATTTTTCCTTGATCCAAAGCTTCAGATACTTAGTGTGTACTCGATTTACAACTCTTCCATCCAAGAGATTATTGATGGAATAAGCATCAGTTGCCATCTTGGCGATTACTTTGATGGACCTGACCACACTGCATCTCTCTTGTTTCTTTGTCCAAAATCATGCATATCACAATAGGTGACTCTTTCCCCCATTCAATATTTTTCCAATTCCATTCAGTTTTTGTCATCCATCGATTTTGCTCATATCCTTTTATTCAAGGTTGTATTGAATGCTTGAAATTGCATATCAATCAGGATATTTGTCAGTCAGTTCAAGTATTGCTCAGTACTCATCCCTGACGTAGGTTCCACCACTGAATATAATATCGGTGGCAACGCGGCCTTTCTTCCATATAATAATTCAAAAGGTGTCTTTCCCATCGCCATATGATGACTAATGTTGTAGGAGAACGTCATAAACTCAGGTACATTCCACGCGCGGAAGTTCTCCCTGCGACTAGCTTCCTCAGCGTCATGGCCAGCATCCCATTGACCAGTTCTACCAGTCCATTCATCTCCAGCTGGTATGGTACTGACATGACTCCTTGGATCCCCATTATTTCATTTATCCTCAGGATCACATGAGATGTAAAGTTGGTCCATTGTCACTCAGTAGGACTTGCGGACATCCATGCCAGTATACTACTTGATCTAAGATAAATCTCACAGTACTGGTAGCATCTACTCTGGTTAGGGCCTTCATTTTGACCCATCTCATCAGATGGTCGATGGAAATTATGATGTACTTGACTCCCCCTGTGCTCATTGCCAGCAGTCCCATCACATCAATGGACACCATGTGCCAGGCGAATCCAGGGCGGACCAGTCAGTATCCAGTTGTGTTCTTGTGTGGTTTGTGCAGCTGGCACTCCACACAACAATCCAGATGTTCCATGAAATCATAGTTGATCAATTTCCAGTAATAATAATGGTGAATATGGTTGGTTGTTTTTCTCAGGCCTCTGTTCCTGACAACCTTATGAGCTGCTTATACTATTGCTACTCTTTTCGATGGTTTAAGGAATAATAGCTGCTTTCCATTGATTGTCTTGAATACTTGTCCATCCATAGTCTCAGTGTTTTCCATCGCTTTTTGAAGCGCACCTTGGATTTCTTGAGGCTCATCCCCAATTCTTCCTTCGAATATTCTCTGGTATAGCTCATCTGCCTGCGGGTATACCAACTGGACCATTGGCAACTGCAATAAGTCATCTGGGTTCTGGTTAGAAGCCCCCGCTCGGTGGAGTATCTCATAATCATAAGCCTGAAGCTTAAGTGCCCATTGGGCCAGTCATCCTTCTGGTTCTCATAAATTGTGTAGCTAATACAACTAGGAGTGGTCCATCACCACCTTAAAGTGCATTCCAAGGATGTACACCTGAAACTGCTTGCATGCATATATGACTGCAAGGCATTCCCACTCAGTCACAGTGTAGTTCCTCTCAGTGGCTGAGAGTGTCTGGCTCACATATGCCACCAAATGCTTGTCCCCAAGTTCGTCTACTTGGCTCAGTATGGCGCCAATTGCCATCAATGAAGCATCAGTTTGAATGATAAACTCCTGATCAAAATTTGGATATTTCAGAATCAGCGAATCTATCAAATACCAGTGTAACTCATCAAAGTAGTCCTGAGCCTCTGCATTCCATATGAATCCTTATTTCAGACCCTTTAATAAATGAAGCAAGGCTCAGCTATTTGCGCGAAGTCCTGAATAAATCTTCTATAGTACCCGACCATCCCAAGGATTACTTAGATGTCTTGGACACTCTTTGGTACAGTCATACGCTCTATAGCTGCTATCTTCTGGGTTTGCGGCTGCAATCCACTTGCGTTGATCACAAATCCTAGGTATTCCAACTCTTTCTTGAAGAAGTGGCACTTCCTTGGCTTGATCTTCAGGTTAGCCACGGACAGTCTCTTAAAAACTTCTTCCAAGTGGTGGAGGTGATCAGTAAATGTTCTACTGAACACATTAAATTGTTCAGTTATACCTGGATATACGACAACTTCAGGTCACTTAATATTGCGTACATGGCCCTCTGGAACGTTGTGGGCACATTGCAGAGACCCTGGGGCATCCTCGTCAGCTGGTATAACCCCTGCGCGGTAATAATCGTGCATTTTTCTTGGTCCTCTTCTGGCAAGTCGATCTGCCAGTATCCTGAGATCAGATTTATTGCAGAGAAATACTTCGCTTCTCCTAAACAATCCAGCGCATTGTCAATCCTCAGTAGGAGATATGAATCCTTCTTCATAATTTTGTTCAGCCTCCAGTAGTCAATAACCACCTGGTTTGATCCATCCTCCTTCTTCACAATCAGAATTGGACTCACCCAGGGACTTGACGACGGAACTAGAAGCCCATGCTTCACTAGTTTGCTGATCTCATCCTCCACTACCGCTACAGAAGCTTTCAATATTTGGATCAGTCTCATCCTTATTGGTAGATTTCCCCTATGTTGACCTTGTGGATTGCACCTTGTGCGCATCCCAAATTGTGGTCATCCTGAGTGAACACTTCCCGATATTTCTCAAATAGTTTGAGCACCTCCTCCTTCTGGCCTTCCAGTAGTACAATGAGCTGCTCTCAATCAAACAATAGGTTGATGCTTTTGGCTACACTGGCTGGTATTTCATTTCATTGAGAGACCCAAAATCGTGGTTTTGTCTTAATTGGACCATAGGGATCAAATGAATAAACGCTATGATCTGATTCCTCTTGATTTTCATTGGTTTTTCACTCAAATTCGCCAGGAGAACTCATATTTCTCCATGACCCGGCATTATTATCCAAAGAGCCACCCAAGTCTCCACTCTGGACTTCTTCCAGGGGCTTCTGACTTCTCCATACAACAGCTCCAGAATCTCCAAAGTCAACCCGGTGTTGACTATTATCTGCAATCTGGCCAGTATGGTTTTTTCTTTCTTGATCCTTAGCATAATTCCCAAAATTTCTAGGATTTCCGCCAGCTTCTCGCGTCGCTTCCTAAAAACTAATTGGAATCAAATTGGTACAATGCCATCATTGTATATCAGATTAATGAAGTTTTTTCTCCAATTCAATGGAGCTTAACCATCCTTCTGGTATACCAATGGTAACGTCTGACCCAGGATGGTCAACACATTATCCTCAAAGTTACATTAAACTCTGTACTTCCGTAGGAACTCCGTTCCAATCAGGATATCATAGTTTTGTTTCACCAAAACTATGCTGGTTCAGATACCACCAACGACCCAAATCATAGTGGCAGTGTACTATACACTCCACAGGAAACGGTGGTGTTCAGCCCAGCTGTTCCATATTCTCTCTTGTGTTCCAAGTCCGGCGAGATCTTCATCCTCTTCACCAGCTTGGTTGACACAATATTGATGGGCACTCTGCTGTTGACAATCGCCCTCACCCTCACTCAATTCACTTGAATATCTATATACTTACACTCAGAGTATTCTAATATAGTATTTACTGAGTGAATGATGGCGTTATTATCTGAATCTAGGGTGTGAATAAACTGCGCCAATAATTCATGAAACAATTCCTTTATTGCACCCAGGGGGATAGACAAATTGTCCTATTCTAAATGGACGTCTGATAACTCATCAGCATTTTTGGAAATTTTAATATTCTCCACCAGTTGTTGGGCGTACGGCTGGGTAAATTCTTGAATTATCTTGAGGTCAATCTTCTTCGCCCCTGCTCTGGTCACAGCATTCACATCCATGTTGACCACTTGGTATAGCCAATCCTGCTTATCATCTACGAACAGATTTCTTATGTCTATTTCTTTATTCATGATATTGGGAGGAACAGGTTCCTCCACCGCACTAGACTGTTCCTTGTCTAGGCAGCGGGCCCTTTTCCCAAATCATTGGTGGCTGCTGTCTCCTTGGCCTGGACCACATTAATTTGATCCTTCAGCTTTTTGCAGTGTATGGCAAAATGTCCTTTCCTGCCACACTGATAGCAGACCTTCTCTTTCTTGATTAACCATCTGAATTCTTTGGGCTTATTTTCTGGCACAGTTCAGTTGGTAGCCTCTTTTGCTCCTTCGTTTCCCTTTGTGGGATTCGTATTTTGGACTGGATTAGACTTGAAGCTTCTATTTGGGGCATCAAACGTCACTCCCAAAATCTTCAGGTTGTTTAACGTTTGTGAGGTAGCTATCTCTGTCATGAATATGGAAGACATCATTTGATGCAAATCACAATAGGGCTGAAGGGCCACTTGCATAGCAATTCTAGCATCAAAGTTGTCTAACGCTTTCGCTCTGGCCAGGATCTGCAACTCCTGGTAAAATCAATCCGCGAAGTTAGCAAGAGACTCATCTTTATGGAACTGAATTCCCATAAATTCTTGCTTGCGTTTTGACATGTGGGTTGGACTCCCAAACTCTTTCATTATAGTCGCCTTCGCCTCAGCATATGACCAGCTGTCCCCCTCCAGGTGGGGTAACACTAGGTTTTGACAGTCGTTATCCAGGCAGTTCATGACCGTCAACGCCTTTTGACAATCCTGTCAGGGCAAAGCTTGACATTAAAGATATCCCTGATAAATCAGTTCTTATTGAAAGAATATATGATATATGTAATCATCTTAAACAATCAAAGATGATAGCAAAGTCACATAGCAGAGGAATAACAAGTCAGACGAGTCATTTCACGCCTATCAAATTTAAATCAAACATCGGAACACTTGGGGCCAGGTCTTAATAGTCCTAACTAGGCAGTTGGCTACTAGTCTAAGCTTTGGTTATCTAAGAAAGAAAGAGCCTGAAGAATCTAAAGCTAGATAAGAATCAAGTAAGCCCTAAAGCTAGTTCAATTAATCTGAAAAGTGAATATAAGCTGGATATTTCTAAAATCATTCCTTGCAGTCAATAAAGTTAAGATGCTTCTAAATACTTACTTGATTTACCTGCTTTTGATCCTTAGTAAAGTACAAGGTTCTATATTATCAAGCATATATCAATTAAATAACTCTATAAATCCAAATATTTCCTCTAACACAATTTCACAATTACCCACTGTCACTGGTATCTTGGCCCTAACAGGGGTTGGTCTAGATGAAGCTCTACAACCTATATTAGGACCCAACAGACCTTTATTCACAGCTTTTATATTTTTATCGCATCCTTCCCTTATTATACTGGACTCTTAGCTCAGGCATGGCAAGTTCACGAGTTGCTATGCCAGACTGGGTTAAAGATATTCCAGTCCCTAACAGATCCACATATCCATTCATAGTCATGTCAAACAGTCAGAAAAATGCTGGGGCGTTATCCTAATGGAATGTTGGCAATTTTGGTGTTGCTCTAAATTCATCTGAGTCATTTTGGGCTGATTCTCTTGGTTCAGCTACTCAGATAACTTATGAAGTGACTCGGGCATCATCTCCAAAAGGCATTAAAGGCAGGCGGCATATTTCTTGGGGTATTTGACTTCCCAAGTATTGTGCGAGGACTTCTCTCTTCATCATCACTGGCCATATTGGGCACACAAGCACATCTGTGAGCTTTCAGTTCCTCCACTCTTTGATCAATTTCTTGATATCTGCACCAAACTTTCTTAAAAGAACATGATCCACTTCTTGCTCCGTTTTCAGGAATAGGACCTCTCAAACGAGGTCTCCTTATTTCTTCTTCAACAAGTTTACTTTGCTGAGTAACTTGTTCCAGAAGTTGGCTACATTTTCTACTCCTCTCTCCACCTTGGTGACTCGTTCTTCTAAGGCTGCAAATCCCAATGGTCCGCTGAATTTAAGGCATTCTGATTCACAGTGGCGATCTCAGTCCACAGCTTGTGCATTTCTTCTTTATATGATATTATAATAGATTATTTACTCGACTACCCCTGTAGTGAGCACCAACTCATAAAAAATCACTCTAGTGGTTGATTATTGGCCATCAACCCAGTAACCTTTTTACTGCACAGGTTCAATTTCCTTGTGCACTTTGTCTTATTGTATAGAAGGTAATAATCAATAATAGTATGGAGACTATTATCTGTAGTTGAGATTGAACTATTATTAGGCTCAACGCTTTGGCCAGTACTTCCAATTAAATACTCTGTAAGTTGTACTCAAAGGGATTCATTCCATATATTCCTGACTACCCAATCTTCATTAAGATACCCCAGTGACAGTCTCTCTCAGCCCAACACACAATCAGCAACCATCCCTGATTGTAGTTCCTTCATCTCTATATCTCTGCTTGGATCTTTACTCTTCTCTCTGAGAGTCTTCCAATTATTGCCTTCTGCAATAATATCCTTGAGATATAATGACACAATAGAAGCTGATAGTCTAACTATACACCAAATTAACAATATTACTGTAGATAATAATATTGGTAATAATAATAATATTTTTTTATTATAGTAAATCCTAGGGAATTATATAGTAGGTGATTCAGCTGTCTAACCCTCAGTTGACACCTCTTCTATGAATTGGCAGCTGTTGCCATTGAATCACCCTTCTTCATCTCAGCAGTGATGGTCTTCCCCATCCTGGCTAGCATTCTGTCATTGAAAATCCTCGAGACCTCAAATGGAAAGAGTTGGAAAACGTGTCCCTAACGTTTTCCTCTCAATCCAAGAGAACAAACCATAATTGGCTAGCGACCTTCTTAGGTAATGGGACTTATTACCCATTAAGGCAATTCACTTCACCAACCAATTGATTTAATAGTTGCAGATGTCATCACTCGCCTCGCAACTCACTATTCATTCCCAATCAGGTGGTGATGAAAACCAACAAATCCCAATTGGTACACCTGATAGTTAATCACTATCAGATGCCCCTATTTCGTCAGCCACTCCACCTGATGAGATCTTAGGTATTCATCTGGATCAATCCCTAATGGATACAACCAGGTGAATATCCCATAATCCCCTGAACGTAGTTCCTCCAAAACTTGGGCCAACCAATTTCTGATTCACTTTGCCTTAGGGAATTTTTTTTAGCGACACCAGGTAATCAGCAGGCTGGGTGTATGGGCATAAATCCTAACAGGCTACAAATGCGAAAAAATATAAATTAAATAAAGTCTAACCTATCACAACCTCCAACTAGACACATTGTTCAACAGTGACAATTCCACAAGGTTGTCAATTCAAAAAAGTAGAGGAATAAGGGAAGATGCCACTTATGCCACAAGGATACAATAAGGCAAAAGGATTGCCTTGGAAAATATAGGAAGTCAATGTTAAATAAAAGTAAGTCATCTCATCTTTATCACACCCTGAAAAATAAAATGATCCTGATTGTCAATTCACAAGGTGCCTCCCAATACATGATGCCACCCAATTTCTATGGTATAAAAAAAGCTTCAAATATATCAAGAATAAATTTTTATAACTAATATAAGCTTTCTGTTATGGTAGAAAAGTATTTGAGGTTGATTAGCAAGCCTTGGAAATCCCATTAGTTCTGGTCTCCTTACGTCATTTTATAAAAATAGCACATCCCACTCTGAGAAGTTCTAAAGAATGTCCCCTGTTCAGCCCTATCTCAGTTTCAGTGATGACAAGGAGGATCTGCGTTAACCAATCCACCAACAAGTTACTAAACTATCAAATAACTACAAGGAGTTAAGCTCCAACAGATTACATCTGAAGTGATCAAACTAATTTTATGAGTTAAATTATGGATTAGGAGGGACTTTTTGCAAGATTTTAGCCTTTCATGATAATTGATAAGTAAAAAGACTATCAGTTCTGTCATATATTGGACTTTCTGGAGAGAAGCTAAGAAAAGACTGGGACCCATGAGCCTCTATGCTAATAGAGTATTTGGCTAGGTAGCATGGGTTTGCATTAATTAAAAAAGTATATAATCTGCTAGTGTGATACTAGTAGAATAATAAATACTATAACATAAGTAGGGAAGAGACTGTTTATTAGTTAGAAATTGTGTGTCTTAAAAAAGATTTTGTAGTAATTAACCAAAAATGGTAGAGTGATTTTCCAAGTGATAAAATATCCCATTTTTATAAGCACCTTCTGTCTTATTTTGTTTATTAAAAAGGGATACAAATTTTTATATTGTTTTCCTCCTGTATTTGTGTACTCAAACCCTGTGCTACTATATTTTTATTTAACTGAGGCAAGCCAACCAAGGGACACGCATTACCGAAAGAAAGAAACAACATGAAACCTGAGCAGGGTCAACTCCATCAAAGAAAGTTTTTCCACCTCCAGATCGGGACTCAATTTTTCTGGTTATGTCATGGGTAAGGTTTTCGTGTTATTAGACCTACTAACCGCCAATAGCTTCCTTTGGCTAGCACCCCAATCGATGTGTGAAGGGCAGGAATCAAACCTACAACCTTCAGGTTGGTAGCCGTACGCCCTTACTGACTCGCCTTCCACCCCCTCTTGTGCTACTATATTTTAGTACATTAGTTAAGTGAACATCTAGCGAAATTTAATAGTGGTGCTCACTTCAAGGGCCTACTAATGCAACTTATCAACTTTTTTTATCAACTGTAATTATTTCAGATCCTTCCAGTTCTAATAGCAGTTAGTTTCACAGTATTGATCAATACATGGTAGGCTTTTAGGGCAAGTATGCAGGGGAGAACATGAAAAGGCCATATATGGAATCATTTCTCTTTACAGTATAAACTTTTCTGACCAGGAATTTTTATGGAAATACACTTGGCATAATATCTAGAATTATAATTGTTTAAACAAGGTAAAAAATTAGTTTTACTCTTGAACAGATTACAACATAAAGAATGGCTCCTTAGAAGGCTATTTCTTGAATGCTAGCAAATTAGAGAAAATTATTTTTAGCACTAGTGGTTCCCAACCCAAAAGGGGGAGCCCCCATGCATCTTTATTTGCAATGGGTCAAACAAAGGGATTATTAGAAATGAAAAATTCCTAATATGGAACCTCAGCTAACAGCCTAGGAAGATATATCAGAAGGTGAGAAAGCTTTGGGGAAACTTCTGTCAAGCTCCCACTTTAGCTGGTGGACCATGGAGGAAAACATTGGGGTAGGAACATCAGCGACATGAGGCATAAGGAGGTATAATTGTGGGTTTTCTTATTTGATAAGTCCAACAGTGTCCATTGCCTCAACAAATTGAGCAAGTTGGTCTTCAGCAAAAGTGATGAGATCAGGCACACAAGCAAAAGTCTTGATGTGCTGGTGGGTTTGGGGATAATTGTGGTCAAAAAGAGAAGTTTTTGCTGCATTGATGCAAGCGTGGCTCAGACCAAAAGCAAGCTCCTTGATTTTGTACTTTGCATCTTCTTCAAAATTGTGGAAAAATTGAGGATAGGTGTCATATTCTGGTGGTTGACTCAAAATTAAACCCTTCAACAACCATCAAGATTGGGCCAATTATCCTCCCAATGCTTAAGATAATACCTTAATTCTCATCTCAAAGCCTATTGCCTCTACATGGCTTGGGCTGAATCTCTCAATGATAATTTGATCAAGTGCTTTATCAAAAAGCTTGGGCCAAATATTCTCGCGCATTATGGCCAATTATCAATACATCAAATCTTGGCAATTGGCCCTGATTATTGGGAATAATATCAAACATCTAGTATACAAAATCATTCAGGACCTACCCAAAGTTAAAATTAAAAAGTCCCATGGAGAATCAGACGAACAATAATATAATCAATTTCCCTCTCTAGGGCAAAATTTGTATGTCAATCCGCATAATTGGCACAATAGCACTTGCACATGAACTGCCTGAAAGGTACTACCTAGTGCTATCAAGAGAGAGGCTGCCAATGTCCTAATTAGAGGTACGTCATCTACTTTAATTAATGCAAGAATTTCACAGAAGGTGTATTTTGTCAGCAGTATGTAAAACTTAAATCATGAGGATCCTAGGATAATTTTGCATGTTTTATTGCAATTTTTGTCCTTGATATCCTCCCAATTTTGAGAGTATTTTGCCACTAATAAACCTAAGAGTAGGTCTCAGTCATATCAGTTCAAGGGCAGAACTGAGGTGGCAAAAAATCTGTTGAAATTTTGTGCTCAAATGTGGCCAAGAGATGCCCTAGAGGTATAAATACAAGCACCTGGCCTAATGACTGATTATCTAATAAATACCATATAATAATAGATACCTATTCTATTTATATCCTGTTTTTTTTTTCTACTTTGTAGAAGTGTCAGCTATCTGGGGTTTCAGTATCCACAGCTTGCAACTTTGCCTGCCTCAGCTGAAGTTCCCAATTACAGAGGAAAATCAAGCCCAAAATCGGCCAGAAGAGTCAAAGATATCTGAGGATGCCTATGGAGTTTCCAAATGGTTCTAAAACCATAAGCCACTGGCAAAATTGAGGATACATCAGCCAGACTTCAGCCCAATTAAGCAAGCAGGATTTAAATAAACAATTGGGTGATCCTCGAATTTTAACAATTGGTGCTCACTTAAAACCAATGGCACTCTCTGTAATGGATTCACATAAAATTCCTGGCAAAGTCAGCCAGATGAGAGAGTGACCATGAGATGGGAACTAGTGACAAAGAAATCATAAATTATTTTACTAGCCTCCAAGGCTCTGAAGCTGTTACCTCCTACTCCCAAAATCTTATAACAGTGAGGGGAGCTCAGGCAGAAAAAACAGTCATCCCAAATAGGGATGAAGATAATGCCTTGAACAAAGAGGTATTTTCAAAAAATTGGACGGTTGTGTCAAGATTGCAGGCCAGAAATACTGAAGTTCCTAGGAGAATTGAGAGCTCATAATGCAATTATCAACTGCAAATTCCCAATTAGACAGTATTGCCAAAGACATTAAAGACATAACAATCAATCAAGCTTTAATTTGAAGAAAAGCATGACAACCTTAAAAAAGAACTCGAGTTCCTCAAAAAACAAAGCTGCCAATGCTCACCCATCTCTGACAAAAAAGAAATAGGAAAAAGCTCTGCCCATTCAGCCAAAAAACAATTTGGCAAAACAATTAAGTGCCAGATTCAAGCATCAAAATCTTGTAGTTCAGAGCAATATCATGAATTGAATCATCAGAAATTGACACCAATGCAGAAACCAATATTTTGAACATCCTGTTCTATGCCTAGAATCCTGGCAGCAATCTCAACTTCAGATATTCCCCAACAGGAAAGAGGGCTTATTATGAGCAATGATACACCAACACATTCAAGAAGTACAGCCCCTATGCCTGAAACAGGGCGAGATGACTTCAAACCACTGAATTTACCAAAGTTTGATAAGGATGGGAACGTTCAATCTTTCCTCAAGCTATTTAAAAAGCAATAAGGGGAGCATCGGACCATGCAAAAGGATCAGCACTCATTAATTTACTTGACGCCCATAGCTGTGACCTTGTTATGACCTATTTGAGCGACTATTGGTCCTATACAGATGCCAAAATTGCAGTGAAAAAACAATTTGGAGGGCCTTAGAAATTAGAAACCCGAAAAAGAGAGCTTCTTAATATTGAATTTAAGCAGAATGAGACTATTAAGGACTTTGCAGACAGATTTTTCATGAGTCACAAGTTCTGCTTGGGTGGAATACAAAAGATAAGTTTGACGCCAAGATTGCAATGGAGCATGCAGTTATGCCCTTCCGTGAAATACACAATGTCATGATACTTACATTCAATGGAAGCTTGGAACTCCAAGAGCTCACAACTTACTTGAGAAGCTGTTCCCATAATTCAATACCCCTAATTAGGCCAAAGATTAGCAAAAATCCCAATTTTCAGGCACAAAAAGCAACACTATGTCCAACCAGGAAAAAATTTCTGAAGTATGAACCAAAGATTCAAGCAGAAGCATCAAAAAGGGCCGATTACATGTCACAACTGTGGTTAAAAGGGGCACTTTGCTAGTGAATGCTACAGATGGTCCAACAAAAAGCCTGGGGTCAACGTTGCTCTAGAAATCAACAGTAACAGTGGAGCGGGAAAAGAGCAGGTGGGGTAGAGGCGGAATGCTCTAACTCCACCGATGTTCAAACCATTCCACCTGACCACGGTGAGCTCTTTAAAGCTGAAGATATTGCCAAAGATAACCTCCACCAATTCGTGGCTAATGATGTCATGATGGTCACTACTCAGGCCACAGAAAAAGAAACTAAATCCTTTAAAACTACCAAAGAAGCCCAAGAAGAGGTATCAAAACCTTACAAAAAAACAGATTATTTATCAGGTTTAGACCTGCAACCCAGATGTTCAACTGAACTACCTAAGCTTAACAACGTTCAAGCAGCTATTCCCATGAAAACCTTAGCAGACAACTTCCCAGATATTTGCTCAAGCCTGAAATCACACCTGGAATTGGTCAGCAGTCACAGCATTCATACAATAAATACCTCTGAAAACTACTCTGAATGTACTTATGTGGACATAGCAGTAAACAAGGTGTGAGTTTGGGCCATCATCAATAGTGGTGCTCCTATTAATATAGTCAGCACAAAGTTGGTTAAAAGCTGAAAATTGCACCCAATGTTGCTCACTGTCAGGAATATGGAATAGCTGGAGCGCATACAACTAAATCGCTGAGTGCATACAGTACCCTACCTCTCAGATTCAGATCCATTGTAGTAACAGCACCTGCCATAGTGTTGCCACATATGAACTATGATATCCTAATTGAGTGATTTCCTAAGGAGATATGGAGTTGTTACCAATCATAAGGAAAATACTCTCACCTTTATTGGCCAGGCTATTCCACTTTACTATAGCTGGGATAGGGCAGTTGAGAAAAAGAAACCCGACTTATTCATAAATTTGGACTAAATATGGAGTCATCCCAATTGAGTATATCAAAGCGCGGTCAAAAATAAAAGCACTACCCATTCAGATTGATGAGTCGAATTGAATTCCACTTCAATCAAATCAGAGCATCACTATACCATCTGGAGATCAAGTAATCATACCAGAGGGACTAAAAAGTACTATCCTGGAAGGATTTTATGGTGAAGTATATTAACTATGGTCTAAATCTCGGTTTAAACCAAACATTACCTCTGGTATTATCATTCCTGGCCATGGAGAAATACACATCTTATGTGCAAACCTACAAAATTGGCCCATCTCCATCAAGTGACATCAAACAATCGCATTTCTGCATCTGTTCCCTACCTTGGATTTTCACTCATTCCATGAGTTTGAAACTTTTATCAAATTAGGGCTCCCCAAAAGGACCTACTCAGCATAAATAATGTCGTCCCTATGGCTGATTTAAGCAACTTGAACAACTCTGAGAAGAACCAAGCTCAGGAGCTATTTTTTAAATATTGGGAAATATTTGCACAAGATGATTTTGACAAGGGATGTGCTAAGGGTGTCACTCACAATATCAATACTGGAGATTATAAACCAATTTGATTACACCCGATTAGACACTTGAAATCATCAGAAGAAGCTGTATCCAAAGAGATTAAGGAACTCAAATTATGACATGTTAGTACCTTAAAAAAGTCCATGGGCAGCACCAATTATAATAGTGAATAAAAAGGATGGAAGTAACTGAGTAGTTATTGATTATCAGAAGTTAAACAACATCACAAAGAAGGGCTCATACCCTCTGCCACAAATTAACGATGCTTTAGATAGGCTAAGGGGCGCGAAATTTTTCTTGGCAATAGACCTTATCAGTGGATATTGGCAAATATATTTTCCTAAAGAGGAGCTCAAAAAATGTGCAATTATAACCCAAGAGGGCCTATTCCAGCCAACAAGAATGCTTTAAGGGCTCTGCAATGCCCCAAATACTTTCCAAAGGGCTACGAGCACAATTCTGGAAGATTTGAAGTTGTCATGTGTATTAGTGTACTCTGATATCAACATTTTCAGCTGCACTTTAGACGACCACTTGGAACAATTAGAGTAGGTTTTCAGAAGGCCAGAAGCTGCAAACTTAAAAATCAAGCCCAGAAAGTGCCAGTTTTTCAAAGACCAACTGGAATACTTCAGATTTGAAATTGACAAAGTAGGTCTTCAGCCCCAATCTCTAATCTGGATGCCATCTCCAAAATGAAACAGCCCAAATCTAAGCGCAATATTCAAATATTCCTAGGCATTATTGGGTACTATCACTGATTTATTTCTGATTTTGCACAGCTTGGGGAGCCGCTTTTCTAACCACTTAAAGATAAAGTCCCATTTGACTGGACTTCAGCTCTCCAGTATGCATTTAACCAACTCCAATAAGCCCTATTGGGCGCACCTGTTCTTAGATACCCAGGCTTTGATTGTGAATTTATCAGCTAAACTGATAAATCCCTAACTGAAGTGGGGACCGTGCTATCCCAAGTTAGAAAAGATGGTGAAGAACATCCAGTTGCCTTTGCTAGTTGGACCTTAAATGTTCTTGAAATCAACTACACAGTGATGGAGTTAAATTGCTTAGCCGTCATATATGCTTACATACGATTTTGGGTCTCCCTTCATGGCACTCATTTCGAAGTTGTTACCAATCATGCTCCTCTAAGATGGTTGAACATCTTAAGGGAACCTGAGGGCTGATTAGCCCACTGGGCATTAAAGCTGTAAGCCTATGGCTACACCATTGAGCATCAAGCTTGGGAAAAACTTTAAAACGCTGATTGCCTATCCTGAATACCCACCATTGCAACACTTAGTCTGGCTGCAGATGAGTTGTTTTTGAAATTGGTCAACAGAGAGCCCCAAGATGATCCAGAATCCATCCAAAAGATATTATTGGATATACAAAAAATGCAACCATCAAAAACGAGATGGTTAAGAATATTGTTGAGGGCAAAAAGTATATTTTCTCAAGACCCTCAGCCTGAACAAACCTAGTAATGGCGGCACATAAGGCCATAAAGCATGGCTGATTAAAGAAAATGAAGAGCATCTGAAACAATTCTACTATTGGGAGTCAAGGCATTTTAACATTCAAAAAACGCTAGAATGCTGTGCAGAGTTCTAAGGTGAAAACTGTTCCAAAAAAGCACATCTTACCAGCTTGTTCAGCCCAAGTTTGCCTGGCACACTATATCTATCAATGTTGTCAGCCCACTTCCAACAAGCAATATGAAGGCCAAGTACATAATCGTAACCATTGACCATTTGACCAAATGGGTTGAGGCCAAGGCTATTTGGGAAGTTGGAGCGGCAACTACCAAAAGCAATCATTGAAAATAACATCCACAAACATGGATGACCCCAGGTTATTTTGATCAATAATGGAACCAACTTTACCACCAATGTCCTTGCCAAGCTCAACTTTTTAATGGGAGTATGAGGTGTGCTTTCTTATCCCTATCATCTCATAACTAATGGTACTGTTGAGCGCGCAAACGGGACGTTGGTGAACATTATCCAGAAAGTAACATCAGCCAAACCATCTATATGGATTACTTATTTAAGGTTGGCAATATTTGCCTACAATATCTCCTACCATTTTTCAACCAGGATGTCCCCGTTCCAAGTATTATATGGAAGACATCCATCCCTACTAACACTACTATATTCAGCCCTTAGAGGAACCTGACAAAAACACTTATACTCAGTAATTTGAGAAGCTTGCAGATCCTATAATCAAACTACAATCTCAGGCCTTTAACAACAGTTTCACAGTGAAAAAGGCCTGACATCAAAATGATTTAGAAAATTGCTACAAATTAGTTAAATTAGAGGTTAACAAAGAAGTTCTGGTTTGCAACACCCATGGATTGGGCTGATTGCAATAGTTAAATCACATCTGGGTATGGCCATTTGAAGTGATTGAGAATACATCTAAGTTTATATACACAATCAAGGATATTAGGACCAACCATATATACAACCAAGTCTATGCAAAATTCCTAAGTTGGTTCAATAAGTGGCCAATTATGAAAAAAGAAAAAAGAGAAAAAAGAAAGAATATATATAATAATAATTTTACTTTTACTAACAATTTAGTTTGCACTAGAGGATTGGGAGAGGATCCAACTCCAGATTCACTGGTATTTGGGCTGAAGTTACCAAATAGAAGACCCAACTCCAAGATCATTGGGCGTTTGGGCCAAAGATAACAGATTGATGAGGGCTAAGCAGGAATCTAAGGGCTTATGTTCAAGTCAAGTGGGGGAAATGTCAGATTCTGGTGGTGACTCATAAATAAACCTTTTGACAACCATCAAGATTGGGCCAATTATCCTCCCAAAGCTCAAGATAATACCTTAATTCTCACCTCAATGCCTATTGCCTCTACATGGCTTGGGCTGAATATCTCAATGTAGTTTAATCAAGTACTTTACAAAAAATTTGGGCCAAATATGCCTGCACATTATGGCTAATTATCACTCATCAAATCTTGACAATTGGTCCCAATTATCAGGAACAATATCAAGCATCTAGTATACAAAATCATTCAGGATCAACCCAAAGTTAACGTTTAAAAGTCCCATGGACAATCAGACAAACAATAATGTAATTAATTTCCTGCACTAGAGCAAAATACGTATGTCAATCCACATAATTGGCACAATAGCACTTGCACATGAACTGCCTGAAAGGTACTACCTAGTGCTATCAAGAGAGAGGCCTGCTGACGTCCTGATTAGAGGTACGTCATCTAATTTAATTAATGCAAGAATTTCACAGAAGGTGTATTTTGTCAGTAGTATGACAAAACTCAAATCAAGAAGATCCTAGGATAATTTTGCATGTTTTTATTGCAATTTTTGTCCTCGAAATCCTCCCAAGTTTTGAAAGTATTCTGCCACTAATAAACCTAAGAATAGGTTTCAGTCATATCAGTTCAAGGGAAGAACTGATGTAGAAAACCTTGTGAAATTCTGTGTTCAAATGTGGCTAAGAGATGCCCTAGAGGTAAAAATACTGGCGCCTGGCCTAATGATTGATTAACTAATAAATACCATCTAATAATAGATATATTTATTATATCTCTATCCTGGTTTTTCTGAATCCTAACATTGGAGAAGTGTCAACAAGCTGGAAGCGCCAAATCCACAGCTTTTATATTTACCTGCCTTGCAAGAAGTTCCCAAATATAAAGGTAACATTATGCCCAAAAAAACCAGAAGAGTCAGGACAATGTTAACAGGCCTAGTGAATTTCCAGACAGTCTGAACCCTGTAAGCCAATAGCAAAATCGAGGATTAATCAAAAAGAACTTCATCCTGATTACATATGCAGGATTATAATTATCAAGCGAGTGATCATTAGAATTTCAAAATAAGAATACTAAAACAAGGGTCTCTATAACCCCATGAAGTTGCTGGTGAAGTAGGGTGTTGGAGGGGCAACTGCAGCCTCAACTGCCATTTTATTGCTGTTTTTTTAGAGTGGAAACCCGTTTTGATGGCAAAAATGGTGGGGACGTGATTTGGGAGGGTCAACAGAGAACTCCTCCAAAGCAAAATCTATCTTCACATGGTACGGCTGTTCATCCTCATCAATCCATTCAAGAGCCTCAAATGGATTGGATTCACCCAGCATTGGGCCAGCCATCAGAATTGGGGCAGTGGCAGGAGCTGATTGGCCATGTACTGTTGACCACAGCAGCTCAGCTGAAACTGATTCATTCACCAACTCAGGATTTCACAATCTGATCAAATTGCTTAAATTTTTAAAAATTTTAATTTTTGATTGGCTGCCATCTTGAAGGGGTGCCAGAATTTGCCAAAGTTGGGGGTGGGAGGATTGAGCCCCATTTAAAAATTGGGCTAAACTGGCTGCTGATCCAATGCCAGAGGGAGGAGTGGTGGAAGCAGCAGAGGTGGTAGCCATAGGGCACTTGTGCTCAAGTGATCAAGCTCAAAGCACAAGGGGAAGATAGCGCAGCCATTTTTGATGTGCATTCAGAATGGGTGATCATTGGTGGATCTGATCACCATGCGAGGGTGAATCATGATGTGGGTTTTATGATGAAATGGGAAGATCATTGCAAAGTTGCATGGCCCTGCCAAACGATCTGCTCCATTAAGAACCACGAATTGCAACATGAGGTCTGCACCATAAATGGCCAAACCTTCATGAGATCATGGAGGAGTCATTTGGGGAAAAGGTGGGAGGGCAACCCAGCGAAATGGACCACCAAAGTGGCCTCATCCAGAAGCTGGGTGCAAATGGTAGGAAGGGGAATATTTTTAAAAATTAATGTCAGCTTAGATGCTGCCATTGCATTAACCTTAGAATGGAAACTAAAATTGAAATACCCCTTAAAGGGGCAGAAATCAATGAAGCTGGAAGATTTAAACACTTCTTTGGCCATCTTGATGATGTACGTTCTTGCATATAGAAAGAGGTTCCCATAATTGACCCAGAGGCCAAAATTCAAATTGCTCCATGGGAGCACCTAAGAGCTCTGGAGCACCACCTGGAAACTTGCAAGATGGTGGGCCAAGTCCCGAGGGGGAAATAACGCCTAATAGTGTTAGGGGGCTAGTAGAGCCAACCTGAGTGCTCTTTGGCGACAGCCAAAATATGCCAGATGGTGGTGCACCACCACCCCAAGCTGGGGCAGCAGGCGTCGAGAGCACTGACATTTGTAAGTTTTAGCTCAATTAAGCACCGCTTTTTTTGTTTTTAAAAAGTTCAAATTGACTTCAATTTCGATGTTGAAGCAAAAGAGAGTTTTAAAAATGGAGCAATTATTGACGTGTTTTTCCGCCAGTGTGATCAATATCATTGATGTGATCTTTACATTATTACCTTAAATCATTAACAGCTGTCCTCACTAGAAGGAGACAATCTCAACAATATATGCTGGAGAATTTTTTTGCTAACGTAAAGCCACCTATCCACCAGCTTTTATGAGTGCTGGCCTGCCATTATATCAAAATTAGAGATGTAATATGTTTTGTATATGCCCATAATAATGACAGCCATATTCTCATGGAGCGCCTTGAAAGCGCTTTTCAGAGTTTCTAGTGCAGTGAATTAAACTCAAGGGCTCATATCAGAATCACATAAGTGTATGGATAAACTAGTCCTGCAGTTAATTATTAATCTTCCACGAGTCATGGGCAACCTCATAATTCATAGAGGGCTGCGTCTCAGATGATTTGTGTAGTCAATACTCTTGTCACTACTCTCAAAAGATTCATGTGAGATATGAGTGGTAAGTTAATTGTAACTTATCCCACTGCAGCACGACTACAGGATCAAGTTCCTAATAAATACTATCGCCTTTTTATTTTTGAATAAGATACAACAGCTAAACTTAACATATCTCCAAGAGATGCGTAGCATAAGACAGATGGTGACCAAAAATCCTTTCTTTACCAAAACAAAATATGACCAACTTATTTTTTGCCTGGCTCAACTAAAGCCCTTTAAGATTTCATGTTGATACAGACCCGACTTAACATTTTCTGAGACTGTAGATATTCTGGAATTAGAAAGGACAATAATTCTTTACGCTGGGCTGATGATGAAAGAGCCATTGATTTTGTTCTCTTATAGTATAGTTTAGATGAAGAATCTGACCAACTTCACAATAGCAGTTATCAAAATAATCTTTTGAAAAACTTTTTTTTCAACTTGCCTTAATTACTTCATAGTGTGGAGCTAGAATTAGGTATAAATAAAAGTTGTTCTATAAACTCCGTCATGAAATGGACAAATTAGAAAAGAATTTATTAGAGGTAGATGTCATTGTAGTATAGTAAAGGAGTAACCACTCACAAAAGAACTGTATATTAATTAGGAAAGTGACAAACGTTGATATGCTGGTAGCTATGGTTCAGTATATAAAGAAAGTCATCTATATGTGGGAATTTCAACTGTTGTTTCGACCTTGTCATTAAAAGATGCTGTAGCAGAACGTAGAAATACAGGGTAATCAAGTTATAACTTATGGCTGGATTACATTTCTCAGCCCAGTACCATTTAAAAATCCAAAGTTCAGCCATATATGTTAAACCCTGTAGCTTAGAGGGAGATGAAAACTTTTAAGTTACAAGCTATCCCCTTCAGCAGAAAAGAAAAATATGTACATATTATTTGATCTATTTTAGTTGTTCTATTTAAGGGGCCCTTTTTAGGGAAAAGCCAAACTATTGATATCAACCTTAGATGCTGAGAGTGCAGACTAAATTACGTGTTACCTAGAGAAAAACTGTGATTTACCAGGAGGTTAAACATATCATGTTGATACTCTTTGGAGGAGTCAAACGAGTGGACAATACAAGGATTTTTCCTTACTATTAGTTTTTATGGAATTAGACCCTATCCAAGTTTGCTGGCTTATTCACTCAAGAGGCTCATGTACTAATTGCGCAAATATAATTTCTTAAGTGGATGCTGGAATGGTCATGAATTTGGCTATAAAGCCTCATTATGATCTCTTTAATGTGATAACAATGATTATAAGGGGACACGCCCTTAGTAAAGATAAGCAATTATATAAGCTGATTGTCTGCTATTTTATAATCTATTTGTGAATCAGAAGCCGCTAGTTACCCCAACTACTCCTCCAGTGTCAAACCCTCCTAATAATACCCCAATACAATATCAAATCAACACTAAAATTGAGGCTATAAAGGTCTTATGAAGACGTAATGTATCTCAGTCAATTATCTTTAACTGTAAACAGAAGGGACACTACACAATGAATTGTCATGTCCGAATATGATTACATGTGGTACAGCCACCCCTTATTTTTGGGTAAAGAACTGGTGAAGTAGATGATGGAATTTCTATTTCTTCTAATATGACCATGATAGTCCAACCTAATAGAAAAGAGACGTTTTAAATTGAGCCTAGTACATCAACCATTGATCCATTGGATCAATAAACTTCTGACGATGTTCACATAGTAACTTGAAACAAAGCTTAGAATTGTGGCCAATATGGATCAGAGAGATTGAAAAACCTTACACGCACCAGACAGTTTAATGATCAGTTTTTCATGAGATAGTTTCCTAATTTCTGGAACCATAGAGAATTCCATCTTATGTGATAGTTTCATGACGGATTTCATGTTTCAATATTTAAGTTTAAAAAATTGAGTCAATCATTTATTTTTAGTTAAATTTATTTATCTGATTTAGTTTTCAGCCAGATGTCAACGCTGGGATTGAAGGGCATCCACGCCTGAATTATTAATAAATTTAACCTTGAGGTTCGCTTTATAACCTGCAGGTAGCAGCGTTCAAATCCCAGTTTGGAGTTCTAAAATGGATTCACCCCACGTCGTACTATCAATAATAAACCTACCTACTTGCTTGAATATTTTAAATTCGCAAAGAAGTTAGTTTTAAATATTAATGTGGCTAATGAAGGAACCTTTTTTGATGCCTTGGGGTTACTAAGTAGTATGTAGGTTACTCCAGAGACCCTGAAGGTGATAAGATCAGATTGGCCCCATACCTCAGCCAAGTGGGACACCAGAGTCTCTATAGTAATGCTGAGTTTTCCCAAGTATGTTTGGAGTGGGAGCTATTCCTTTAAATCAGTAAATCACCTAGATTACCATTAGATCGAGGCAACTCTCTTTTGGGCAAGTGGTTGATTTACTGATACAATGTTTGGAAACTTAGGTTATTCCAGGCGTTACAGATAGTTGAACGAAACTCTGCTGGTATATTCATCTTTCCACCAATTTATCATACATAGAAGTCGTGAATGTAGCCATCCCAATAAATATTATAGTTTAAGATTACCCTCAAATTGAAAGTGAAATCAATCGCTTATTAGACAAGAAAATTCTATGGACGTATATTTAACAAACAACCTCTATCTTCTTATTCTGTTTGTACCTATTGTGATTTTTTGGTGAAAATCAGAAATGAGTTATAATAAACACTAAAGCACTGGACAACATTATGTCTACCAGGATAATGAACAATTGTTGCTAAACCCAGATATGAACATCATTAAATCTATGGAACCGCTGTATCATAGTTGTAATAATGGAGCTTACATATCGCTGCATCTTTATTTTGGATTGATTACTAAAATGGCATCCACATTGTGCTACCTAATTTACAGTATTTTAATATCTGCGTCATTCAGGAGGCACTTTGGCGCCATATTCAGCATAACAATCAAATCGTTTAATCTTAAGGGTTGGAAGATACCAGTTTTTTATATCAAGTGACATACTAAGGAATATGCGCTTATCTCCAAAGTAAATCTGGCATATCACGATGGAGTTGTGCCCATCTACTACTTCCTATTGAAAATAATAACTAGATCTCTATCCAATCAAAAAATGAGTAAAAAGGGTTGCCTATATTATCTATTTAAAGCTTTGTGTTACCTTTAGGCATTAAAAAATCATAGGCAATGAATTAGAAGTTGAGATACATGAAGTGTTGTATGGTGAAGTAATTTCACCACACCAACACTTACAGTTGGAGCCTTGTGTGGCTTCTGGGTTGATATCAACAATGCATGGCGAGATACAAGTCCTGTTAGCCAACTTAAAAACCTTATAAAAGTGAATTTTCATCAAGTGTAGCATACTTTCACCTTGTTCATGTTGATGAGATTTAATATGTTAATGAAATTGGATTGTTAGAGAAGTCTGTACTGCATAAAGGTTGTCCAATCAGTTTCTTGACAGTGGTTTCAAGAGAGATCTTGGCATGATTTTTAGAATATCGAAAGATTGAGATCTATTACTATCTGAGACGTATCAGGGAATTGTTTCCACAGATGACCATATTTTGGAAGGCATCTGCAATGTTGATCACTGTATAGTAATGAGAAATCATTCTCTTATCTGCTTGCATTCAATTTGTCATTAACAAGCTCCAGAAGAAGTAGTAATACAAGAAATTATAAATCTGTTGAAGCAAGTAATGCTAAAATTGTCCTAAAGCCCATGGAAATCACAGGTGTAGAGATTAGAGAATAATGAGAACAATTGAGCTGATATATACTACCATAAAATTAATACAAAAAAAGGATAAGATACATACCCCTGCTGTAGATCTGAAAAGCTCTATACCATTTGGGCAGTGCCAAATACTTCCTTAACAATAGATTTTATCTCAATATGTTGAAAGATAGAGTTTTCTGAAGTAGAACAAGGCAAGTGTGAGATAATCACCTCATGGGTCTTGTTCCAAATTACTAGATGCCCCAATGGTTGTTTAATTCCATTACAACTTTCAAACTAATGGACACCATCCTCAGAGAGTTTAAATTGTACTGCATATTTGCATATATGGATTAAATTTCTCAGAAACTTTCACTAAATATTTAAAGCATTTGGAGGAAGTGTTCCACCATCCTTCCTCTGCTAGTTTGAAGATAAAGCCTATTAAATGTAACTTCTTTTAGGTCATTTAGGTACTTTGGCATTTTATTAAATGTTTAAGGCCTACAACTCCAGCCTGCCAAGTTTGAAGCCATCAAGTAGATGACTACGCCCACCAACAAATGTAACGTAAACGTTTTCCTAGGAATGGTCAGATATTACTAATAATTCATTCCTTACTTCAGCTGTATCAGTGAACCGCTTTTTGGGCTTCTGAAGAAGGATGCGCTGTCACTGAAAGTTTATTGCGGGGAAGGCCAACCAGGGGACAGACACTTCCAAATGTAGCCATGAAAGAAAATGAAACTTAGTAACAGGGAAGGCACCCCAGAGAAGCGAAGCTATCTCTTGTCACCTTGGGAATGCCACTATGGGAGAGGAGGAGGGAACGTGTAAAGGGGCCATAACCACAATTGAACACGTGAGAAGGAAAGGGTCCGATTTGATGAACCAAACTGGGAACCAGGAGGAGACCAGCTGATGGCGACGCGGTGGGAGGTACCCAAACATCCTCGCCTGGAAGTGGTCCACCAAATGGGACTGGAATCTGTGGACAGCTTCTGGGAGGGTGGAGGTGGAGCCTGCGATGGCATCCAAAACAATCGTGTGGATAGTCCACATGGCGATTGTGACCACCAGAGCACAGAGGGAGGTTGGAAGAGTGGAAACCATGGATATAGCAAACATATCTCTTGACAGACTGAAGGGATGTGTTTGATCCTGGCCAAGCAGACGTTGAACTTCGCGCCATATCATTTTAGAGGTAGGGCACTTCTCCAGGCGGTGGAACAGCGTTCCATACTGGCCACACATGACGCAGGATGAGTGTAAAGTGTTAGAGCGCTCAGCCGTATGGTACACCCACCTCAGGCAGCGCCACACATGTGAACGGATTTGAGGCCGCAACAGAGGGTGGTGTGCATATTTCCAAATAGTCTTCTGGGTCTCAAGGGAATAAGGGATGTCCATCATGTCCAGGTAGTCCACCCTGGATAGGACATGGGGCCGTGTGGGGATCAAGCCATATTGAATGGGTAACCCCTGTACCTCCTGTGTGAACTGAGGAGAGGGGCGGCCTCTCTGGGCTGTGTGTCCATTAATACAGATTCTCCACTCAGCGCTTCGCATGGAGAGGAGGATTTGTTTGTAGTGGGTTTTAGTACCGTGAGGACCTGTGGCCAATGGGTGGGACGCCAGATATTTCATCAAGGAGTGAGGGTGTGATGGATTGTTAAGGCCCAGGGCGCGGGAGAATTTGGAGAAGGCTGTGCGGGACCAGTGCTGGGAGGGGAGCGTAGGGGCAGTGATGGCCACAATCCAGGTGCCCAGGATCTTGGTAGCATTTGCTTTAAAGTCAAGCAGGCCCATGCCGCCATGATGACGAGGGCCAAACATGACCTCAAGCTGCACTGGCGGTGGGCGGCCTGACCAAAGCCACCCTTGTAGAAGAGCATACATAGATTTTAAAAACCTGGGGAGAAGGCAAATGCGTGGGCTCTAAACCAGACTTTGGAGAGGATCATAGAGTTGGCTAAAACAACCCTGCCAGTAAGGGAAGTAGGGTGGGCTCTGAGGGAGGCAATGCGCTTCATCACGTTGTTTAGAATACGACTTTCCATTACTGCTGAGGCATACCCACCTGCCTCCACCCACACGCCCAAATGTCGGACAGGCCCTATGGTAGGGCGTGGCACGAAGGGGAGCACCAGTGGGGCGGTTTGGGGTGAGCAGGGAAGGCGAGCACGTGTGTGAGCAGATGGGCCGGGCTGGGCACTGGTCGCTGGGGCCCAGCAGGTTTGATACCGACCAAGGAGGATGATTTCAGTTTTGGAAGCATTCAGTGTAGCATTACTTACCCGGGAATACTCCTGGATGAGAGCTTCAAGCGCGCGTGAATCTTGATTATTAGACACCCTGACCACACAATCATCTGCAAACGCCATCATCTTGACTGAGGCTTGGCCTGGTGCATGGGCCCCAGTGAGGCGGGCATTCACATTTCGAAGTAGTGGGTCAAGGCTGAAGTTATATAAGAGTGGGCTAAGGGGGTCCCCTTGGCGTAGGCCCCTTTGAGGGCGGACTACTTCCGCGAGGAAGCCAGGGCCACGCACTACCATTGTTGAAGATTCTGTAAGCGGCATCACCCATCTGATGAAGCGAGGGGGCAAGCGGAATTGGTGGAGGCAGACCCTGAGGTATTCCCAGTTTACTCTATCATAGGCCTTCTGTTGGTCCAAAAATACAAGTGCCCCAAAGGCCGTGGACTGGCATGCATTAGCCACAGAGTGCACGTTGTCCCAAATCGACCTTCTGGGTATGAAACTGAATTGTTCTGGGGAAATGGCGGCAGATGCTACAATCCCTAAAAGGTTAGCCATGATTTTTGTTTAGATATTTTTGTATCTATGTTAGTTAAAGAAATGGGGCGTCAGTTGGCTAGGTCTAGCTTATCCCCTTTCTCGAAGAGTGTGATGGTGAAGGCCTCTTGCCCTCCTGGTAGAAGGCGCATATCCAGAAGGCTCTAGTTGAGGGAGGCTAACAGCAGTGGGGATAGATATTTGAAATACTTCTTATAGAACTCATATGGAATGCCATCAGGGCCTGGGCATTTCTGATTTGGTGCACCATGGATGGCGGACCAGAGTTCATTTGGAGTAATCAAATTCATTGATTCTGGGTATCAGGAAATGGTGCAGATGTGAGTGCTATTAAGAAATTTCACCATTTCAGCTGGATGAATTGGATCGGATTGGTACAACTCAGAGTAATACTTTTGTATTTCAATCACCACTTCAGCTGGCTGAATTGGATCGGATTGGTACAACTCAGAGTAATACTTTTGTATTTCAATCACCACTTCAGCTGGCTTATCCGCTACAGAATTATTCAACCTCTGCACCTGTGTGCAGGCCACGCTCTGGCGCGGCGCAAAGAATTTTTTAAAAAAATATGCAGAGCACGTGCCACCCTCTGTAATGTGTTTGGCCCTGTGCTGAACACAAACCCAATGCTTATGTTGCCTTTCAAGTGCGTTGAGGTGGGCGGATGCTTCTGCCCACTTCCAGCCCCAAGCAGGGCTGTAGCCTGTGGCTGTGATGTTGGACTCCAGGTGTGCCAACTCTACCAGAGCGCACGAGATGACAGCTGATGTAGCTTGTGAGCGTCAGGAGGGGAGGTGGCGAGCATGGCGGATGGTATCCTCTTTGAAGGATGACCATGTGGAAATTGGGTCCGCACAAAACGGTGTAATAAACTCTTTTACCAAAGTTGCTGATACCACCCAAGTGGAAAATCCATGCAACACGAGTTCAGGTGGGTGGAGTTTGCACCAATGCGGAGCCCTAGCCACTGTGATGGGTAAGTGGTAGGTTATTGAGACCAACTGGTGGTGGGAGAAATCAATTTTTGATGTGTGGAAGTGGGAAACATGAGATCAAAATTTTGCTGGTGTGAGGATAAGGTCAATGCGAGTCATGGACCTTAATTGGCCATTGTGGATGTGGGGGCGCGTCATGTTTTTGAGCAGTGGAGCTTGCCGCGGCAGCGCATCTAATAACTTAAGGGTGGCCTTTAGAACGCAAAGTTCTACATGACCCTGGGGGGGCATGGGATGAGGAAGGCCAATGGTCCACGGGTGTGTTTAGCCAACAGTTCATGTCACCAACTACAAAAGGGTCAGGGGGTAATGGAAGGGATTTGACTGACAAGAAAAATTCCCAATGCTCTTGTGCACAGGTTGGGGTATAAATGTTGATGATAGCGTGTGCCATGTCAGCCCACAAAAATGTGACAATGAGGACTCAGCCATCGAGGAAGGATTCAGACAATAAAAATCTAAAAAAATTATATTCCAAACAAGCACCCCACAGTGCTCAGACCAGAAGGATAGGGAAGAGAGGATCATGGTTTTCCAAGCATCCCCAGAACCTCATGGACAGTGGGACTCCTGGATGGAAAAAATGTCCACGAGTAAATTTTTTTGTAAAAAACACAGTTTCCTAGCTTGGGATGGCGAGGCCTTGAGTCCAGCAATATTAAACATCCCTAAAGTGAAGGCTTCCCCCATCACACCTTAGGTGCGAAGGATGCGCTGTTATTTAGAATATAAAGTGCTGGAATGCCTTTGACACCTTCTGAAATGAATTTAGTCAACGCGCTGGTGTTACATTATCCCAATTTATAGTCAAAATTTGTATAAAATACTGACACTTCTTTTCGCCATTAGGGCAGTAACCTCCCAATGGGATGAAAACTATAATGAGCATCTGGTCACTTACTGTAGCCAGAGTCTGGACTTTCATGAGAAGAATTAAACTGTAACCAAACAAGAGTGATTAACTGTGGTCTAAGCATATAACAAGATCAGGTGGAATTACATGTAGTAAAATCTAAGGTTGTGACCAACCACGAGTTGTATGCTGGTTGAAAAACCTTATAGAACTGGAAGTGCAACTAGCGTGCTGGGCCTTTTAACTTAGTATATGAATTTGATATAGTTTACATTCCTATAGCTTAAAACCAAAATGCGTACTGTTTATTTTTTTACTGGCAGTAGCCATAACAGTAGATCTCGCTGGCATGATTTTATGATAAGATGATCAGTGGTAAGTAATCTGACAACCCTCCACAAGTGATATGAGCACTTAATGAGATGTGCACTAATACTTTCTGGGAGAATGACAAATTGATCAAGAGAACTGGTGGATAAGCCCTGAATTTCCCTAGACTGCCAATTTGACTGGACATTATCTTTTTTTAGTACTAGATGGTCCCAACCCAAGGGGGGATTCATCGATGTTGACTGGACATTATCATTAACACTCACAAGGCAGTTGGACATGGAGGGTTGCACAATAAAATGGAATTTCTAAAAGCCTTAGTACTACTGGGAAAGCATAACCTTTGACGTCTTTAAATTTAATTTCATGTTGTCATAAGTTCCAGGTAGAAAACTTGTCTACAAGATCACATTTTATTACTTCATAAAATCAAATATTCATAGCACTGTGTCTATGAAAGCTTTAGGCCCTCTGCTAGCCAACACTGAACATCTTAAGTACATCATAATGGCCATAGACCACCTAAAAAAGTGGGGTGGAAGAAAGAGCTTTGTGACTTAGATGCAGTGACTTCTGATAAAGTTTATATAGAGTGTATTATTTAACAACATGGTTGTCCTCAGTTCATCCTCACAAACAACAGAACCAATTTTACTTTCAATGATATGCGTAACTTGAAATAATGGTGGTCTGTGGAGTATTAATGACACTGTACCACTCAAAGTCTAACAAAATTGTTAATTTAGTCAATGGTAGCTTGGTGAACATCCTCAGAAGGTTGTGAAAGACCATCCTTTAAGGGAACTCTTAACCACTGCTGTGTTTGTTAGATAAAAGTTATCACTCTGCAACATAGAAGGTCATTTAAAAATTTATTGTGGAAGGCATTGAGCCTTGCCAAAGCTGTTATATTTATATGTTTAATTACCATTTGAGTGGTACCACAGAAATACTTTGCAAACCTTACTTCTACGTTAATTAAACTTCATACTGAATCCTATCCAGTAATTTGATAAATATTATGTTGTCAAAGACACTGACTCAGCTTTGGATAACTAACTTATTTTTATTATTCAATGTAATAAGAAAAAACGCAACCCTCAGTGATTAAGATGTACAATATTTATCATATATTTTTTCTTTTCCGTCATTCTAGAATCATCATGCATCAGTTCTCATCCTTTAATTCAGACTTTACTTTCAAATGGGTACAATATACCCATTGTACACAACGTACTAGTTATATTCACCAAAGATTGTGATCTTAACATCAGTGCATTATTTGTAATGTGGCTAAAAGATTGACTATAATTTTCTCATTTTTATACTAGTAAAAAATAAAAGTTTGTCTATAATTATCTAGTTATTTGTAAGTTGTTTCTGGAGTATAGTACACTATACCAGGAATTGTATATATTAATTATCATATAGTTTTCTGTATGATATTCCATGAAATTTCCCTTGTCAGGGACAGAGGTTGTATGATTAGGGAAAATTGAAAGAAAGTTTAAAGGAAGAACTATCACATGTGCAGAGCGTGAGTTTTCCAAGCACTACATTGTGGTACTTCTACAGGGGGTCTATTATTTAATAATCTTTTTAATTTCCTTCTACTTATATATAAAACCAATCTATAAG
Source organism: Massospora cicadina (assembly GCA_022478985.1). Taxonomy (NCBI): domain Eukaryota; kingdom Fungi; phylum Entomophthoromycota; class Entomophthoromycetes; order Entomophthorales; family Entomophthoraceae; genus Massospora; species Massospora cicadina. The sequence continues at coordinate 285,278 of JAKSZP010017094.1, forward strand.
AATAGAATCCAACAAATGACCAATTAAAATATGTTCAATGTCAATCTGCCAAGTCCTTCTCAAGTAGCACAAGCTGAAGTAAAAAGAAACTGCATACCCCAGTTTGAAGGAGTTGATCTTACTCCTTTACCAGTGACAAATCTGAAAGATTTGACGGATGCCTTTGGTGGATCTCAACACTTAAGTCATAAAATTTATCTTAACCCGCTCTACCCTACCATTGGCATATCCAAGAACAGTTGCTATAGTAGTAACACCGCTATTGTGTTTGAATCATAGTCATTTATTGTCCTTCTTCAGCAAAGTAAGCACCCTGGGCGATTTATTACTGGCTAAATCTAACCCTCTGAGTGTAACTCACAAATGACCATTGTCTATCGCCATGTAATAGTCATGGTAGTATGTTACTGAAACCATAAAAATGTAGATTCCCTGCAGTTCCTACATATCCAACTGGAAAAAGGTTTTTAAATGGCATGACATGTAGTGGATCCCAACCATGAGTTTAGTCAACATATTCAATGGCTGGATGAACTCATAATCCATTTAAATTTTATTATAATTGAGATCAGTTAACAAGCCAAAACAAGATAGGCGTTGCTCTTGAGTGATCTAAGTAGTGAACTGGTTCCAGTTAGAGGCCCAAAGCACTATTACCGCTGCATGAGATGAGGCATGACAAGCTTAATATGTAGAAAAATTCATTTAATATTCACAGAGGAGATGCGAGTAAAAAGTGAAATATTTTGTCAAAAATTTCAAAGATACTTATTCTTTACAGGAATAGTTAAATTCTCTTCAGAATTATCATGTCTCCATGCACAGAATATAGATTCATTAGAGGACGCCTGCCTCACTTTGCACAATGATTCAGGAGATGTGTGAGATGCCAATAATGACTTTACAATATTACTCAAGGGCTTCAGGAGGCTACCAGGACCAGAAACCCATAGAAACTGAACTCTTAACTTTGATATATCACTTAACTAAGATTGCTTCATAAAAATTAAGTGGAAAATGGTAAAAGGCTGGAAGTAACAATTTACTTCATAAAATCGCAACAAAGCTTAAATAAAGTACATTGCTGGTGAAAATCTCACGTTTAAGCTCAAGCCAGGCATGAATCATTTGAGAATGTAGAAGCAGAGGTGAGATCCGTATTTTTCTCCATCAGTCAACCCAATGCTCCTTGCCAGCTGCACTTCTATCCTTACCACAGTTCTCAAAAACTCCTGCCCAAGATTGGGTTGCACTAATGAACTTAGTAATCCTGGACATCATGCTGGTCTTCCCAAACTGCCTTTGGTACCCTGATTCAGTAGTATCATCCCAACCTCTTTAACAATTCAATCTTGTTAAACTTCCAAAGTCTGACTAAAATGAAAAGGTACAGACTTTTTTCTAAAGATGTTCAGTATTACTATCAATAGAGTAGATGATATGTACAAGCTTACCACTCTCATTGATTTTTGGATGACCAAAGTAGAAATTTGATTATGCTTTACTTCCATGAGGACAGCTTGAACTTCACAGACGTCAAAACGCCATGTTAAAAGAATTTGGCAGCCCAGAGAAGCCGGATACTTGTAAGGCCAAATTTATGACTATTCAGTTTAAAATAACAATAGCATCACTGAGTTTACTTACTAATTCTATCACAAAGCTCAGTTTCTACATGAACGAAGGCCATGACTGAATTTGACGTGAAGATTTCTTATCAGAACGCTACTAATGATTGTCATGAGCTGCACCAAATTTTATTGCCTGCATTAGTCAAGGACTTAGACACTTTGGCAATGATAAGTGCCTGAAGCAGTGTTAGATCACTTTTATTCTACTTAACGTGGAGATACATGATAACTGCACTATTCAACAACAGGTAACGCTAAAAATGCAGTAGGGAATAGTTACCCATAATGTGGGAATGTATGACCTTAGTGGGGAATCTCTGATGTGAATTGTTGGATCTGCAACTATAAAGGTCACTATGCTGCTAGCTGCCACAAGAAACAGCCCAGTATAACCTGTATTGCTTTGTCCGTGGATGACAAGGGCCAGGGAAAAGGCAGTTGGCAAAAAGGATGGATACTCTTTTTTAAACATCCATATATCCAATTTCAAAGGTAGGATATATTCAACTCCAGTAAGTACTAGAGGTAACCCAAAGACAGTGCACCAAGCTTGAAAAGGAAGGACATGTGATGATATCCCAACCTTACACCATGCGAATTGCAGAATGAACACAGTTTGGGGAGTCAGATGAGTTGGATGATACCCCCTTTGAAAGAGTGTAGTGGCTTTACCCATTGATACATTGGAATCTCATTTTCTGAATGTTAGTAGAAGATCAATGATATGATTAATTATGTTAGTATCCCCGCTGTTCTTACATTATATGAGAATTCAAACCACTTCTTAGATTGCAATTATATTAATATACTTATAAATAAGATATGAGATTATGCAATAATCAATGATGACGCCCTATTCAATGTAACCTTTAGCCATATCATAGTAAAAATAAAACTTCTCCCAATATGGCTCAGTGTCAACTGTATGAAACAGCTGATTCATGTAGCAGCATCAGTGAAGGAGCTTACAGTGCTCTGTGTATGAGTTAATATCCACTTTAGTAAGCTCTCCTGTCATAACGTTGCCCATCAAAAACTATCAATTTTTATATTTGTTACAAGATTTCTTAAATTTTATTAAGAATGTTTTAACTATGGAAAAACGTCTTTAGCATCCTTAACTAGTCGTTGCATTTGCATTATTCCTAGAGAAAAGGTCTCTCTTCCTAAACAAAACAATTATACTGAGTATCTTACTCTGATGGATTGATTCCTATTTGTTATCAGCAAGTTGTTTGTTGTAGTTGGGCACTTCTCTCACCATCTCAAAAAATTCAAAGTATTTCATTATGAATGTCCACCAGTTGTGAGTTGCTTTCTGAGGAACAGCAGATTGAAGACACTGGACAGTCTCTGGATCTACCAGATGAGTTAATAGAAGAATTTTACGCTCCCTGGGGATAATCATGAATTAAAACTCACGTGGCTCCTGGTCTAATCATCCCCTAATATAGATGGATTTGTGTTCTCTTACCTAATTTTACTGCATAGAAGATTACTGTGACCAAGAACAAAAATTTGTCTCCCTTAATTTAATACCCAGAGAGTAGTCCTTGACATTTAAGGCTTTGGATAACTATCAGAGTTTGTCCTATCTAATGCCATTTCTAACATATGTGCTCTAATCTTGTGAGATCAATTGGAGGGATTGTTGGATGAACAAAATAATTAATCCTTGTCATTACTAAAAAATATGTGCATTTTTTGTGACCATTAATTATGATTTATAGTGCGCTAGAGGAATATTATACCATATTGAAACTGGGGATGCCTGGCTGATATGCGCATGGCCTATACAGCATAGCCAGCCAGCAAAGAAGTTGTAAAAAAAGAGCTTTATCAATTATAAAGGCAAGGAATGATTGTGCCATATTGCAGTCCTTAGGCCAGTCCTTTCCTTATTGTTAAGAAAAAGGTGTTTCAGCCGTGTAATAATTAATTATCAATAAATAAATAAATAAATAGATATACTATAAGATTGTATCCTTTACCACATATATATGAAGACTTCAATAACTTAGGAGGCACAAAATATTTCATTGCGTTGTATCTCATCAGTGGCTATTAGAAGATTACCCTGCCAAAAGAAGAACAAAAAATGTGCAATTATCACGTCACAGGGTCTATATCAACCAACTTTAATGCTTTAAGGTCTTTGTAACGCGCCCACTACTTTTCAAAGAGCAATGTATACCAACTAGGTGACTTTGATGTTAAGCTGCGTTTTAGTATACCTTGACAATATCAACATGTTTTACCGCACCTTACACAGCATCTAACCCACTTGGAGGAAGTCTTTAAGTGGATAGCCAAGGCTCAGCTGAAAATTAAACACAGAAAAGTTTTAACCTCTCAAGACCCAAATGAAGTACCTGAGTCACATCATCAATACTCAAGGGATACGCCCCACCCCACAAGCTTGATGCCATTAACCGAATGAATCCCTGAAACTAATGGCGTGCAGGTGTTTTTAAGAATGGTAGGATACTATTGTAAAAGAATAAAAATATTTGCACAGCTAGATGAGCCCTTGTTCCACTTACTAAGAAGCGGAGTACCATTATAATAGTCTCCAGAATTCAAGTTCGCCTTCCACAAGTTTAATAACAACTCTGACCCAAGAACCAGTGATATGTTACCCTAACTTTGACCGGCCATTTAACATTAAATTAAATTCTTCCTGAAATCTATTGGAACGTTGACTCCCAATGTGATGAGAATGGGGAGGAGCACCAAGTAGCCTTTTGCAGCAAAGACCTTACTAAGTAAGAGATAAACTTTATGTTAATGGAGAATAAATATTTATCTGTCTTAGCTTGTGAACAATTATGCATCAAGCTTTAAGAAACTAAGAGTCAATTTATCACTAACCATGCCTTTTTGTGGTGGCTATACAACTTAAGGATCTTGAAGGGTGGTTATTTAGATGGGCATCAAAGCTCTAAGCTTATAATTAAAAAGAGGTTTACCAATTAAAAAGCTTCACATCAAGATGCTGACAGCTTTTCTTGGATACCCATAATTACTGTGCTATCTCTTTGTGCAAACCAACTGTTTATAATTGAAGGCCCACAAGTATGATTATGTGCAACCCACCATTAGGCGCATCTTTTATCAATTAATGATATAATTTTATAATTGGTATACTTTATAAAATCAAATTTTATTACCAAAAATAGTTTTACCCTGCCCCGTCTAAATGGCCATCAAATATTATGTGAGCTCACTAAATTGTTGAGCATGGTATACTGATCAAACCCTTGAAGCAGGTCTAACAGGGCTACCACTGGTAATCCGTGAGATTTGACATTTATGGACAATTTGATGAAGTGTCAATAATGTCAATCAGTCAGCCCTTCAAAGCTTTTACCACCTACTAACGAATTAATCCCAACTGGGCTTGATAAGCTATCTCAATCAACATTATTAGAGATTTACCTATCAGCAACTTCAATCATTGGTACGCTATGTGGCCATCACCCACTTGAGCAAGTGGGTTGAGGCTAAGCCCCTACGCGATTCAGAGAATTTCAATACTTCTAAAATCTTCATGGAATACATTATCTATGGACATGGGTGTCCACAGGTTATTCTAAAAAGACAATACTATAATACATTTATGATAATTTCTGTGCTAAACAAACCTATATGAATTAAAGAGGTCATCTTGACCATGTACCATACAGAGACTAAAAGATATCAAGAGGGTCAATGGACCTTAGAGAAAATTCTCCACAAGTTTTGATACTTCTTCCTCATCCCAGTGGACCCTTAGTGTTAGCACAAGAATATTTTCATTAACATTGTCTATCATAGCACCTTAGTGTTTTCACCCTTTCAAATACTCATTGGTTGGCAGCCTGTTTTGCATCCTTTATTGCACTCTGTTATGAAAGATGATGGTGTAACTTTACCCAATCAAATTTTTGACAAATTAGTTATTGCATATTGAAGGTTCAAACTGAAGCTTATGGGGTTTTCTTTATCTAGAAAAATTAATCAGAAGGCTCAGGACGATATGAATCAAAGAACTTTTTTAGTATAAGGATGGTACCAGGTATCATACTGAGACATATACAGGTTCAGAAGAGCACACAAAATATAAACGCTCAGGAAAGAACCATATATAATTCTAGAACGTTTGTGCTTCAATGTCTATACCATTAAGCACTTATTTAATGGTAGGATTATCAATAGGGTTCACACAAAGTTCCCAAGACCCTACTACGGCAATCAACTTCCTCAGAAAAATCATTAATAGTATGAGTCAAGTCAATGGGGAGTTTTATGTCATAGACGTTGACTCAACTTTGGATATCTAATTCTTATTAGTTATTCAGATGTAATAGTTAAAACTGCGACCCTCCCAGCCATAAAGCTGTACTGTTATCCAACCCAACATTTCTCCTCTACAATAATTTCAGATCATCATGCATCAGTTTTCATCCTCTAAGTCATATTTTTATGTGAATAGGTACAGTTACGCCTATTGTACTCATTGTACTACCCAATTATTAGAATCCCTGAAATAATGGCATTTCTGTTCTGTGACTAGGAAATTGACTATAAATATTTCCCATTCTTATCCTATAATTATCTGTTTGCCCAAAATACTAGTTATTTGAATATAATCAGGACTAGAGATTCATTATACCAGGGTATAGAGGCATTAGTTATCATATAGCTTTCTATACAAATCTAGCAAAATCAACCTTATTGGGGACAGAGGTTATATACTAATAGTAGATCAAAGAAATACTAAGAATCTATTTCCTGTGCAGTAGTTTAAATTTGCTGCGCATTACAGAAGTCTAATAAACATAATACTGATCTATGGAGACAAACTAATTTAACACAATAAGAGATATGAACATATGTGTTTTATCACAATAGATATTGCTTTAACAAAAAAACAAACTGATGAGCATATGGACTGAATTATCTGAAAATTAGAGAAAAAGCCAGTGACACAGACATGGTAAAGAACTTTCATATATACAGATTGTCAATTTGGTCCATGCTAAAATTTACTCATCTGTACAATCATAGTTAAAAAAGAGAAAAGAATATAGGGATAAAAATTATGTTAGTAGTAATAATAGTATATACAATATGTATTAAGTGACAAAAATTTATACTACGTAATAGGCACAAAGCAATAAGAAATTGTGTTTTTTGTTTTTATTTGACATACTACAATAGGCTTTATATCTTTGGTGCTGACATTATATTACTAAAATTACAGTGTTACATTCACTGCCAGAATGTGTACTTTGCAGAAGGGGTTGACTATAAAATAAGCTATTTCACGTAATTTTAATCTTTTTTGAACTATCACCCTTTTTGTAAGTGTCACAATATATAAATTTATGAAGTCCCTTAAAAGCTTGCGTCAGCAGGATGATTGCTTTCTTTATCTTATTATATTATGTCTTAACTTACTGATAGGAGGCTCAAAGGTCTTAAGAGAACTATCTAATAAATGTGAACATACGTTTGGCAAAAATAAATCTTATTTAGTAAAAGTAAAGATAATTATAGTACTAAGGAATGGTCAGAAGGGATAGGGATTTAATGGAGAGTTAAATGTAATCTTTGATAAATAACCCCTCAAAGGGTTAAAAGAGCGTAAATTAGACAAATTTTATGATAATAGGAAACAATTATTAACATCTGAAAGGTTTGATAAGTCCTTTAAGTCAGTAGGCGATTTGTACTTGTTTGATAACTGGTTTGTTTGTTTGTGAATTTAGTATTATTAATTGTAATTCCCAAAGTATATAACTTAATAACAATGATTTTGGTGCACAAACCTGATGTGGCGCCAAATGTTTATATAGGAATAAAAGATTGTGTCAATATAAATAATAATATATTGAAACCCCCAGTTTGGGGCTTTATTCATACTAGGGCAAAGCCCAACAGAGTCTTTTCCAAGACTTAACCAGAGGTGGCAGTTGCTTCTCCCCAAATAGTTATTGTTATACTTGGAAGTGAAAAAATTAAGTGATTTAAATGTTAGAGTAAGATAAGTTAGCTTAGCTAATGCATAGCTGGGGGTACAGCTGGTCTCCACAAGTTGACTTAAGGGATACTTGACTTTATATGAGAGACCAAGCTATCCTTATTGTGTGTCATTAAATAATGGCTGCAATTCAATATATAGAGTACTTGGTATTAAGTGGGTAAATATACTTGAGTTCTCCTTAGATAAAAGATAGTTTAGGTGATTTGGGTTGAAATCATAGTCATTAAGTTATGGCTTCCTTGGTCAACAATTTTGATCCCTTTATTAAGGAAAGCTCTGGTTTATTGATATTTGTGGTGAGCAGTGTGAAGATGGTTATGGTGGGGCCCTTATCTCAGACTAAACTATTGTTTCACATCTCACTAATACAACTTACAGGTTGGAGTGCGTTTCCAGTGGTATCTGGGAATATGCTGAGAAGCTGAGCCCACTTTGATTTAGTTGTAACTGAGTTGGCATCAGGGGCAGAGTCAATTGCCGCCTTCTTAAGCTTGGTATGCTGTTTAGTTGAATCATCAGTAAGCTCATTTTAAGAAGTCCAAATGGATGGAATTTGATTTTGGTAGGGATTCTCAGTGGGGAAGCCATGTAGAGAATTATATATTATTCACTTCCTTCCGAGCAATTGTGATTCTGTATTACTAGGGTTTTACCAAAAGGTGGTTTTTCAAGTAGAAGGCCATTGTTTGGTTGAGTTTTAATGGCTTATCTTTATACTTTTCAGTTGAGTTAAAAGGGACATCTTGTATATTTTTTAGTACTAGATGGGACATCTTATATATTTTTAATTTTATTTGAGGTGGGCTGACCTGGGGATGATACCGCACTGATTAGGGAAGTGAAGAAAATGGGAAAGGAGGATAAAACCCAGAAAACCTCCATGCACAGCGTATGATAGGCCAGGAACTCCATGGACCGCCTTTGCTATTCGCTATCTCAGTTTGGGGCATTGGTGCACAAAACCAACACAGTCAAAATCGTCCCCTACCCAAAGTCCATTACCAGGAATGAACTCGGGAGGCAGTGAAAGAGGGTCCATACTCTACCACTGGGGTATCCTCCCTGACATCTTGTATATTATGGACAAGCTCAACAGATATGAGACGCTTGTCAAAAGTTTCACCAGCCTTATTTAACAAGTCAGTGGGCTTGACGTAAAGCTTTAAGCAGTAGAGGTTTAAATTAGGGTGACTTTATTTTTATAAAAGTATTGGCCAATAGACCATGTTGGACAGGTCAGGCTGAGATGAGATTTAGAGCTTTTATGCATACTGAGAGTTTAACCTTGTCAAAACATATGACTCATAATTGAAATTAAGAGCTTTAATGATGGATGCTTAAATAAGGCAGTTTTTAGGTTCATATTGAGCAAATTGGTATATCATTTCTTTTAAATTTAAATTATTATTTAGCTTTTAAGTTAGCTCTGTGGCAAAATAATTTGTTTGATCTTTTGAAGATCTGATTTTAATTGGCCCAAAAATTGCCTGAATTAATTGTTTGGAATATTAAATTAGATGGTTTGAGGAGTAGATAGCATAGTGGGGTGGTTCCTGCTCCACTCTGGGTCAGGCTTTGATCAAAACAGTTTTGAAACCAGCACAGGCTTCTAAAAGAAAAAATGGCGCGGGATATTTGTCTTAAGGTTGACCCACCTCATTTTATTTTTTTAAATTAGATGGTTTGGCTTTAAAATTGGAGGCAATTATTAATGATTAGAAGTTTAGAGGATATTTAAGTTATTTTGGAAATTTAGACCCACGGTATCCATCCTACCCTATGGTAGCATTTTATATAAATATAGGTTTGATGGGCAACTACTTTAAGCCTGATTTTGTGAATTAACATTGAATTAATTAAATTGAGTTTATTAAGAATACATCTTAACTTTCTAGATGTTCAAATTGGGAAGTTTAGTTTTTGTCTCATATTTTTGGTCAAAATCACTGGTTGGGTTCTGAGTTGAGTTAGTTTAAAAGTTTAAATTGGGTGACTTGGTTTTATAATCAAATTGATTATAGTTATTGGTAATGTTAGATCCTTGGATTAAAGTGACATAGAATTTTAGGTCTTTAAATAAAACCTATTATTGCATAGGGGTTCCTTAGTAATTTTTGAGATGTTTTTTACACCTTTTAAGCCTGGGATTTTTCCTTGCTCTACCACATTTTGATAATTTGGTTTCCATCATCTGGAGAAGTCATTCTTAAAGTGGTTTGTACTAACCTCCAGAGGTCCATGGATACGCTGTGGGTCTCCATGTAAAATTGAAATAATTTGGGGGTCAGTACACACCACTTTTGGATCTCCATTTCAGTTATATTTTATGTCAAGATCTATTATTTAAAAAAAGAGTTATTTTAATTCAGCTATTATAAAGCTGCATAGAGTTGTTTTTCTTAGGGCTCCAATGTAAGATAATGAAATGAGAATGAGCTCATCAGCTAAGTAATTTTGGAAAACATTAATCTAGAGGAATGTTGCAACTTAGAGCTCTAAGTTAGTAATAATGTGGCAGCTCCCTAAACCATCTTTGTCATTGGAAATGAGACAAGAGGTTTTGATCCTTGTTGTCAACAATAATACCTATTTTTAAGCAATAATAAGAAATAAGGAAGAGTGGTTAGCCTGGCAGGTAAAACTGCTTCCACCCTAATGCAGGTTTTGAGTTCAAAACCTGTATTGGCTAGAAAAATTCTCAGTGTGGTATATCTGTCCCAAGGTCAAACCACCTCAAATATTAAAAAAATAAAGAAATAAGGATTGGGGTAATAAAGGCCAATGAGGGAAAATGGTATACTCACCAAGGTATTTGGTTTGACTAATATAAAGTCATCATTGGAATAGCAGTGGGCCTCAATTTGGGGAAGCAAGATGAGTGTGGAGGCGATTGACTTAACTAGCCATAGTCATTCATCAGGTTTTTAGAAGCTTTGGCTTTATCATTGCAGAGAAGTGATTTCAAGTTTAACTTGTCTAAGTAAACATATCGTCAATGGTTTGGCATTCTTTGCTAAGGAGGGGTAAATTAGTCACAGAGGCATGTTCTTGGTTTTTTCTTCCAGTTTTAGATCAGACTCTGGAATGACTTAACAGGAAGCTAATTCTTGATATGAAATAAGCCCAATTTTGACCAACATGTCCCAGATCTTATCTTCCATGAATATTACTGGTGGCTCATCTTCTGGAGTTGTAAAATAATTTCAATAAAAGTATCACTAATCCTAGTAGTGGTTTTATAGGTCAAAGTTAGTTCTGTGAGTGCTGCTTCATTGCTCTTAATCATAGTATCATTCTTTTCTGCAATCGTTAACTTTTTGGAAAGCTTTGTACTCTTAGCAATAAGTACCAAATTTAGACTTCTGGTTGTGTGGCTCACTTTTATCTCTCCATTAACTGCACAGGTTTCTGATTTGTGCGTTTTATGAATTGTTGATAATTAAATGAATATGGTAGTAATAGTAGGGTGACTAACACTAGTTGAATTTTACACAGTCAAGATGAGTATCAGGTCCAACACTAAACTGGTGCTTTTCATTATAATCCCTGAAGGTACTTCTGGAATATTAGGGAGCTCTACCTCTTATTCTTCCTTCTGGTAGAACTTAGCCTACTATTAGGTTCAGAGGTTCTTTTTTTTATTACTAGATGGTCTCAACCCGAGGGGGGATTCATCAATGTTAGGTTCAGAGGTTCTTCTTCTATCTATTAAAGCAGAGTCCGTGGAGATCTTGACAGCAATACAATAGACAAAGTTATCCTATTCTTCTACTCTAGTATAAAGAATAAATATGCACTAAATGTATGACAGTTTACATTATCATAATATTTATTTAATTAAAAGTCTTTCAAGTATAATAGTCTTCACGTCTGCTTTATATAATAAAATGCACGGTATTTTAAAGGGAATTTGGTGCCCAACTCTTCTGTTGGCATCCCGTTTAGAAACTCCAGCTGTCACAAATGTATTAGCCCTTTAGATTCGTGCTCAATGAATATCTTCCTAATCAGTTTAGTCATATACTTCGCCACCATAAATGAAACCTCTTCTGAGTTGAATAAAAGAACATGTCTCAACGCCTTCGCTCAACCCCAGCATGTCACCCTTATTAAAGTAGCAACCTGCTTAGGTTTGGGATTTTTATCCATAAGCATCAGGTTGAGATACCTAAAAGATTAACTTGCAAGTTGTTTATCAAAGGCATCATCTATCGCCTAGCTAAAAAATAAACCCCTTAGTCAATTGACAATAAAACCTGATTGACTCCTACAAGGCGATTAAATTATCAATACAAAAATTGACAACCTAATTACTTGTTTATTGTCAGGGATCATCCCTGATGAAACATAGCATATGCAGATCAAAACCTGTCAGATTACTTAATGTTCACTAGGATATTTATCCAAGCAATAGTTATCATATCCAATGATTTCTCCCGCATCTATTAGTGGGTCTCATCCCCTAGTGGATAAGCAGATTTACTATAATTGATTAAGCTGGGTAATGTGGGCATACTGGAATTCTAACCCATCCCCCGCTTGACCAGATTATCCAGAAATGAAGAGTTTCCAGAATCAGACACTGCCTTGATCCCTGCCTGAATCTGCAAGCTTGGATTTTATTTGATCTCTCCTAGTCCATCTCCTTTTTCCTTGCTTGATGTGTCTCAGGGTAATCTTTCTTCTTAATGCTCTTCCTTTCTGTGTCCTACTTGCTGCTGCCTCTGCAGAGTGTGGTCCCCATGTCACCATGCCGTGCCATCCTATTTTGTGTGTTGCTGCCAATAATAAGTATGGAAAGCTTATATTCCCCCAATTCAGATTTATATGATTCCATGCCATTTAAGGACCTTCTCAGGCAGCTTCACTGATTCCTTGGTCCCTGTACTCCCCCAGGATGGGTTCTCCACTTTAGATCAGAGCGGATTCTCTTAAACTCAATTCCTAGGGCCTTTTTCTGGCAGATCCAGTTTTAACCCGTCCTGATCCTGCCAACATGCTTGTTAGTTCTTGGTGTCTAGGCTTGATTCCGCCAAGTCAGTTTGCACAAGGTATTAGCCACTGAGCAACCAAATTGGACAGTATGAGGATCGCCGGCTTCTTAGTAAACTTGATAAACTATGTATGGAGCTATCATCCCTTATTTTGACCTTTATTTAATATAATTCGCAGACTTATCTGCAATCACTTATTACCCATAAAAGACCTCTCCCTTCAATCCTCTGTGTTACTCTTTATATCTCAGTTCCCCAAGCTGGATGCATCCTCAGCTTGGTAATCTTCTATACATCTTTTCATTTTCAATATAATCTTGTTCATATCAAATCTCAGCATAAATCCTCTCAATTCACTAAATGGTCATCATTTTAATAAATTATAATTTGTATACCTTTTTCTGTAAATCTTGAGACTCGTTTCAATTCCCCCTCCAATCCATCAGTATGGGTAGCATATCATCCAGTCATATCAACTTCCTGACATTACTCCCCCCCCTTTGACTGGATGATATGCTTCTACTGTTTATATGCTCAGGGGAACTTTATGTGAACTCAGTTGATAATCTGACCCCCTGCGAGTTCCTTGATAGTGTAGACATCCATACCAGTATTCTTGATAATCTCAAACAGGCCAACCCAGATGTTGGAAAGCTTGTTTTTCCGCCCAAATCTGTGCTGGTCGTGGAATAAAACGTGATCCCCCACAGCGAACAGCAGAAGTCCACTCCACCTCTTCTGATCAGCTGCCTTATTGTGAATCTTCCTGGCCAAACTGGTGGAGTAAGCTTCCATTTGCAACTTGATCAATGTATCCGTAAGAGTCTTCAAGTATCGCTGGGGATCTATATCACCAGTGTCCTCTACACATGAATTAAGCAAGGCGGGCAGAGCCAGATGTAAACCATACAGAAGCTGAGATGGGCTTTTACCAATGGATGAATGATAGCTAATATTATATGTAAAGACAGCGGTAGGAAGAAGGAAACTCCATTCCAAGGGCCAATCCTTTACCAATTTGTGGAGTATGTTCAAAAGGGTTCCATTGACTCGCTCCACCATCCCATTTGATTCCAAATGATAGGGAGTGTTCAAAACCCCGTGGATCGCCATCAACTCATTCAACTTTTGTAAAATATGTGAAGTGAAGTTGGTTACATAATCCATCAGAATGAACTGTGGGCAGCCGTGTCACTGTATCATACAATCCATAATAAACTTGGCAGTGGTGACCGCACCCAAGTTGCTAATAGCCCTTGCCTCCACCCATTGGGTCAAATGATCGATGGCAATGATTATATACTTGGATTGATTGGTGCTAGTCAGTAGAGGTCCCACTACATCAATGGAAATGGTATTCATGGCGAACCGGGGTTTAACTAGCTGGTATGTGGTTTTCTTGTGGAAAGGCTTTTCCACTTGACACTAATGGCAACAGCTAACCGTTTCCAATACGTTGAAATGCATGCTCTCCCAGTAGTATCAGGGTCGCAAAAACTCCAGCGTTTTCCACAATCCTCCATTTTCTACAGCCCAATGAGCATCCATAATAATCAAGGGTCTAGCCAAAAGTTTAGGGAAACTCAACGTCAAGTCTCCAATCTGATTTATATAGTTCTTCCCCTTGAACGAAAATATCCTCCTTGAGTCCATCTAACACCTTGATCACCTGTGGCGGCTCATCCTGGTATTTTATCACCACCATCTTTTTGTACATTATGTCAGCTAAATCCACCGTAATAGTGACCGTTGGCAACTGAGAAAGAAAACTGTGTTTTGATGTTTTGCTCCCGGCCAATGTAAAATCTCAAAATCATATGCTTGAAGCTTCAGAGCCCAACATGCAAGCCATCCTTTCAGTTCACGCATATTCTGTAGCCAGCGCAAAGAAGCATGATCCGTCACTACTTGGAATCTTACCATATGCAAATATACCCAAAGCTGTTTGTAAGTGTAGATCACCACTAAAACTCCTGTTCAGTTATGGTATAGTTTCGTTTGTGACAATATAAGCTTAGACTACAGAATGCGACAGTATGCTCCACGCCGTCATCATCCTGCTGGGATAATATTGCTAATATAGCGGCGAGGGATGCATCTGTTTGTATTAATAACTGTTTGTCAAAGTTGGGATATTGCAAAATGGGTGCGCTTGCTAATGCAGTTCACAACACATTGAAATCATTCTGGCAACATTCCATCCAACTTGAAGGAAGTGTTTTTCTTTAGAAATTCGAAAAGTGGGTCTCCAATGCAGCTGAAATTAGGAAAGAACCGTCAGTATTATCCAACCATCCCCAGAAACACCTGAATGTCCCGCTTATTCCCTGGGCGAGTCATCTTGCTTATTGCTTCCACTTTATCTGGCTGCAGTTTAAGCCTATTTTAATCCATGATAAACCCAAGGTATTCCAATTGTTCTTTAGAGAAATGGCACTTCCAAGGCTTAATTTTGATATTAGCAGCAGCGAGTCATTGAAACACTTGTTCCAAGTGGGCCAGATGCTCTGTAAATTTTCACAAGAACACATTGATGTTGTCAAGGTAAACTAGGACGCAGGACTGCTTTAAATCACCTAAAATCATATCCATGGCATGCAGGAACATAGCTGGGGCGTTGCACAACCCTTGCAGCATGTGAGTCAGCTGGAACAACCCTCTCAAGGTGATGATTGCACATTTCTCCCATTCTGCTGATGGCAATTCGATCTTCCATTACCCCAAGATCAGATCCATGGCGGAAAAATAGTTTGCCCCACCTAATCAATCTAATGCATCATCAATCCGTGGAAGAGGGTAGGAAACCTTCTTTATTAAATTATTGAGTTTACATTAGTCAATAACCACTCGATTTGAGCCATCCTTTTTCTTTATGATAAGCACAGGTGTTTCCCACGGACTGTTTGATGGCTCTAGCATTCCTTGCACAATAAGTTTATCCACCTCGTCAGAGACAACCTCTTCCGCCACTTTTGAACATCTAATAGGTCATGATCGAATGGGAGGGTGATCCCCTGTATCTATCCAATGTACCACCCCTTGAGCACACCCCAAATCATGATCATCATGTGCAAAGATATCCCAATACTTTTCAATTAGTGCCTTAGCCTTATCTTGCTGTTCTGCCAATAATCCCGGAGTGCTTCCCATGGAACCACGGTCAGTATGCCAAACAATGAGCTTGCTGGTAGACCATGAACTTTCCATGAGCCAAATCATGAATATGACGAACTTCCTCTATAGGGACTAAATGTAGGTAAGCCACCACTTGATGCCACCGGATCATTATTGCCTTCTTCTGTAAGTTCACTAGCAGCACCTTCACCTCCCCATTCCCAGGTAGCAGTAACCCTGGAGCCACATATGGTTCAAGCTGCGAGTGCTGGTGAGACGCCATAATTTCTCCATAAAGCCCCTTAGGGACATTGATTTCAAGCCCATTCTTTACTATGCTCTGGTGTCCAGATGGTAGGATCAAAGCGCTCATTGCCCAAAGCGAGATCCCTTTGTACTCGTATATCTGGTTGGGGAGGGTCCAGGTCCACTGACTCAGTCAATGATAATGAACATGAAATCACTCTGTTGCTGTACGCTAGATTGATCTGACTGGAGCGGACTGGATCTGTTGTGATTCCACAAGAGGAAAAATATACGGGAATCTGTTGGCCTAAAAATAGTAATAGTTTCCTCCGCCATATTTATCACAACGCCAAATTTCCTCATAAAAGCCGCGCCAAATTAAATATTGTAGTTGTTATTTGGCAAAACCACCGCTGTAGTGGACACCTGGACTGACCCAAATCATAAGGTCAACGCGCTATATGCTCCTTCAGACACAGTGCTTTGCGTTCCCATGGTCCCATATACTACTCAATGGTCCACATCCAGTTTCAACATAAGTTTAGCCACCAATTGGGTGGATACTATGTTCACCGGTGCTCCTGTGTCTATGATAGCACTTATTTTTGTGTTTTGAACGAAAATGTCGCAGTAAGTAAATTCTGAGTAAGAAGATCCATCAGTGTTAATTACTTGTACTTTTAAGGGATTTGTGTTTCTCAAAAAGGTCAAAATGCCCTTACTGACCTGAGGATAATCACTAGTGATTTTCTCCACTGAAATGGCTACATTAACCCCTACTAAAGAGGCGGCGTTCATCAAGGGATCCGCATTGCTGGTGCCAGTCTGTTCCAGATCTGCCACGCATATGGCTTCTGCATGTCTTGGCGGAACTCGGTGCTATGGGGTGAACTTTTACTCTTGGAAGCGGAAGCAGGGGTATATGAAGAAAGCTGCTGGTATAACAAATCATCCAATTGAGGTTTGTTTTCTACCCAAAAAGCCATTTGGGAATTGTTAGGGACAAGTGAATTGAACTCAGTAGAGGTAGAGCGTCCTGTCTCTACTCCACTCAAGCTTACCCTGCTTGACTTTCTCAGTTGGCATTGCATACACTTGTAGTTTGCTGGGGCAATTGCCCGCATAATGTCCTCTTCATCTGCACTGGAAGCAAGTGTTCATTAAAGATTCACATATATAGCTTGTGGCAGAAGGACCAGGTTGGAAGTTGCTGGTATGGTTCTAAGGTCGTGGACGAACTGGGGAATTGTACATGGGACGAAAAGGATCCACTGACTCATATGGGGCGAATATGTTCCAGCGGCTGATAACCCAGTTGTTGCAGCCTATATCCTGAAGAGGTTGGAGTGGATACAGCAGAGATTTTTTGGGCTACGTTGGGGGTGCTGATCGTGACAGAGAGTTAATGTAAGGTGTTCACGATTTAAATAAGTCCAGTGTCTCCATCCAACACATGAGACATAGCATTATATAGTTCCTGATGTGGTTTGACAGCCACCTTCATCACTATACCAACATCCTTGGCGGATAAAATGTTAGCTCCAAGTAGGATGTGTGCTTCCACCAAAAAACGCTCAGCTAATTCTAACAGGGTCTTGTTTTGGTGAAACTGTATAGTCATAAAGTCAGCTTTCCTTTGGCCATTTTGGTAGCGCCCCCAAACAGCCAGATAACAATCACTACAACTTTTTTGTAGGATATCGAGCTATTTGGAAGATAGCAGGTAACTTGATCAGCACTTTCCACAACCAAAGTGGACAGCAACGATTTCGCTTTTTGTCAATCAGTAGCACCTTCCACAGCAAATTCAAAATGCTTAAAGTAACCATGTAGATTCCCATCACAACTGAAAGGAGATAATTTTTTTTTGATATGAACAAATTCGCTTTGCTCTAGATTCCTGCCACAAGGAGCAGGCGAAGTGGTTTTGGAATGACTATGGGAACCATCCCTTTGTGCGTTATCATACAGCCAGCTGGAGGGACTCAATTCCATCAAAAAGGACTCAGAAGAAGTGGTGTCATGCGGGGGGTCCACTGTATGAACCAAGGGATATTCATTTGCTGATCCATAGCATTCTTCCCCTGAATCGTCACTAACTGCCCCATTTCCCCTGGCTCCTGCATGCCCCACAAACTGTTTGTTGCTCAACTGCTCGGCTTTAACCACATAGCATTTACACCATCCATCCTAAAAATCCTGTTGTAGCGTTTCATAATGACGTTGCAACTCTTGGCAGAATTCCCTTTCAACGTTCAGTTTCTGTTCCACAGCTTGTAATTTTGAGAGGACCTCTTTGATTATGTTTTTCAGGCGGGTTTGCTGCCAGCTAGCATTTTCCGCTTGTTGATTGGTGTCATTTATTTGGTTAACAAGGAAGCCTTGTTCCCATATCAATTCCTTGTTGGCCCGTCGAAGGGTATTAAGGCGCCCTTGCATGTCCACATACTCTCTTGTTTCACTAATTGTAAGAGGAAAGGCTCATTGGCGCTCAGCTTGACTAACAACTTCCAGTTGTGTAACCTGATAAATAAGCTGGAGATATTCAGGAGAAGTTAACTGAAGGATAAGCGCATTATCTGTCATTCTCTGAGTATCCCATTCAATATGAAGTTGGGTTAATTCCATCAATAGAGAGCTGACTTGGGCCGCCACTTGCTGTTCCATCAGGGTCATTTTTCCTTAAGCTGGGCAATCATGGCTTCGAGAGCTTCCGCCCATTTGGCTAGCTCTGTCATAAAGCACTTGGTATTGTTCCCCAACGTCGTTACATCCTGAATCCACTCCATCAATAGGATATGCTGATCCAGAAGTTCTCTTATTACTTGAGGTAATCCTAAATTTAACTGTGGTACCAGAATGTCCAATCAACGGTGGATGTCCCCAACATGATGATCCATCTGTACCAGCGCCCTTGTACCTCCAAAAACGAACAATCAAGGCAGTCAAGCAAGAGGTGAGTATCATGCTGCTGTGCTTGCATGAACTGTAATACATCTCTGATTTCAATATTAAGGTGAGCCAGTACATGCAGTAGCTGGCAAATTGAAGGTTGCACATAAGCAACTAAATATTCCTCAATTACGTGGGTACCAAGGTGGTGAGCCAACCCCGTTGTAGTCACGTCTAAATAAGACATGTACAGAGTTTATTGATTTTCTTAATCGCGTTGGTTATAGAATATACTCGAAGCATTTTCACCAGTCTCATCCTCATATAGGTGATACCCACACAACAGCCACCCCATAATTTTTCTCAGTTGTTGGGGAGTCACATTTGTGGAGCGTCCTTGTTGGTTGGTTGTCAGCTCAGGGCAATTCTCAAATTTCAAATTAATCATATCTTCATCATCCCCCAGAATGGTCACAGTAAATAATGTTGGTTCATGGTTAGGTGCCTCCTGGGCTTCTTCAGCATACTACGCCCAGAATCTGATCAAATTATGTCAGAATGAATGAGGACGCATCATTATATTTAATTGTTAAAAACTACAGTTGCCTAGTGGCCCCCTGTAGTGAGCACCACCGTTAGTTCTCAGCATCTAGGCTCAATTCTGCTGAGTCATTTTGCACAGGGTATTAGCCACTGAGCAACTAAATTAGACAATATAAGGATCACCAACTTCTTAATAAACTCGATAAACTATGTATGGAGCTATCATCCCTTATTTTAAACTTTATTTAATGTAAATTGCAGAATTATCTGCAATCACTTATCACCCAGAAAAGACCTCTCCCTTCAATCATCCGTGTGAAACTTTATATCTCAGTTCCCCAAGCCAGATGCATCCTCAGCTTGGTAGCCTTCTTGTTCATCTTCCCTTTTCAATATAATCTCGTTTGTATCAAATCTTGGCATAAATCCTCTCAATTCGCCAAATTTGTCATCATTTTGATTGATTATAATTTGTATACCTTTTTTCATAAATCTTGATACTCGTCTCAATTCCCCCTCTGATCCATTGGTATGGGTAGTGTATCATCCAGTCCTATCAATTTCTGACAGTGCTTATTTGCTATAACGCCTTAAGACTACTCACAGTGGATCCAGTTTCAACCCAGGCTGATTTCACCAATATGTAATGAAACACCACTAGATGATTTTGATGGTGACAAAATAGAAATCAATAATTAATATATTTTTGCATTCTCTTATATTTTTGTAATTTCTTATCTTATATCTTTCCGCATTCTTTCTTATAGTATTTTAATATGTTTTCTTTGAACTGGTACTTAACATACCAGTAGGCTCAGAAATCCATCTTTTCTTTTCCCCTACTATGGTTCAGAGGTTCGTTTTTTTTACTTAACCAGCTATCATGGTTCAGAGGTTCTTTTTGTGACTAAATTAAATACATGGTTTATTGGTCCCCTCTTGGAACTTGACATAATATCATGGTTCAGCGGTCCCCTCTTGGTACTTAATTAATACATCAGGACTTAATATATTGTTAGTAGGTTCAGTGATCCCACGGAAACTTTGCAACATATTTTCTCTAGATCCAATACTTTATATTTAGTATAGACCCATGACACTCAAAGATCAATCATTATGTTCTTTGTTTTAAATGCATCAGAGCCAACTTAGCAATAATCTCAAATGGATCTGACCCTAAGGCGTCCAGCTTGTTTCTTCTTCCAAATCCATAGATATTACAATAGACTACCTATATCCCACATGGTACTCTTATAGCTCTGGTTGGTTTTTATTGTCCATCATCTTTGTTTTAATTCTTTTCTTTAATGTTGCACCAAACGCCTGCAATTACAGTTCATTCATAATATTTTCCAGTCAGGTAAGTTATTGCTCTGCACTCATCCCCAAATCTGTTTTTATGGTGGAATACAAAATCAGCGGTAGTACTGCTCTTTGTTCATATAAGAGTTTGAATGACATTTTCCTTGTCACCGTATGATAACTAATATTTTATGAAAAGGTAACTGAACTTAAATATGATCCCCAAGTAGAAGTTTTCCCGCTACTAACTTTCTTAGCGTCTTAGCTAGAGTTCCATTGACTCTCTCTATAATTACATTCCTTTCTGCCCAATAGGGAATGGACACCGCTCCTCAGATTCCCATCGTCATTCAGTCTTGGGATAACATAGTATGTAAAGTTGGGTCCAATTGTCACTTAAAACTTGCGGGCATTTATGTTGGTATATTACTTGGTCCAAGATCAATCTCTCTGTGCTTGTAGCAACCACTCTGCTCAAGGCTTTTTTCTTGACCCATCTAGTCAGATGGTCTGTCACCACTATGATACACTTTACTCCCCAAGTAGTGACATCTAAGGGTCCCATTGTATCTATTGACACCACATGCCAAGAAAACCCTGGGCTTACTAGCCAGTATCCTATCACATTCTTGTGTGGATTGTGAAGTAGGCATTCCATGCTACAGGCCAGATAATCCTCAACATCATAATTGATCAATTCCCAGTAATGTTACTGGTGTATAGGGTCCATTGTTTTTATTGGGCCACCATGGCCAAAAACTTTGTTTTTGGCTCAAATAGAATTTTTGCTCGTCCTGACACAATAATAAAAACCAAACTCAATCAATTATTTTTTATAGCTTTGTGTTCTTTGTTGGACAGTTACAAGTCCAATCATGTAATAAGAATGTATCATCTAAAAATAAGGATGAAAATAAGGACAATATTGGACAAAAGACCCTGGCTGATTCTTAGTGGAATTCTTTGAATTGGGGCAATACTTTCAATAATAATAATTTTTGGCCAAAAAGCTCGAGTTTAGGTAGAAGGGATATTCCAAACCATCGTTATGATCAAGGGAGCCATTTTGAGGTCCCTCATCTAACAAAAAAACTATCTTAAGCTACACTGTGGATACTGGCCCTTTTATAGGGTCAAAGGGGGTCCAACAAGTGGTGCTCACTACCAGGTGTAGTAAACAACAAAGAATTATCAAAAATAGAGGGTGTTGGGGTGAATAACCCTCACAACCTCCTCTCTATCTCTGACACCTGGCTAGATGCTTTGGCTCAGCAGCTATCCAGCGCCCTGTCTTGACTTGAAACTCTCAAACAGCGCGTATGCCAAGCCTCTCATGAGGTTGAGCCAATCATTGTCAAACCCCCTTTTCGTGACAAATTTACCCCAGGTGAGGGTAGCATTGCCTCATGCCTCTTTGTGTATGAGGCTGTTATGGAAGGGACAACCAATTTTTCAAAAATTAAAAGCACATCATTCCCTACCTCAGCCGCTCTGCTTAAGAGGTGATGATACCTTATATGGACGCCCTAAAACTTAGGCCAACGTAAAGAAAGCGCTCATTGAGGAGTTTTTATCAGCACAGAGCTTGCAAAGACAAAAACAAGCGTTTATGTGCATAAGTCTACTGGAGGGGAAATCAGTTGCCACATTTGTTAATTGGTTTTACAGCGCAACCCAACCTCTCCTGCTCACTCTAATGCTACTATTATAAGATGCCATTGCGGCTATCTTGGCCAGATTAACGTCCCATCCCTCCCTGACGATTCATATCTCTTCAGTTAAGCGCTCTTTCCACAATGTACAAGATATCAAGGGGGCCTTGCTAGCAGTAGCTGACATCTACAAATTTGACTCTACACAAGAAGCTCTGAGTCAAGCATCCACTCCGAACACTATAGCCTCTTTTACTGCTGTCTCTCTCTTTAAACCTGCTCCTGCAGAGTTGCCACTACAAAACGCTTCTTTATCCCGTGAGAATAGGCAGAGGATACTAGAATTGACGTGGCAGTGCTCCCTCCATCTTTAGCTCCCAAAAAGACAGTGAAGTTAGCTATCACATTTCCCTGTTCTTCTCCTTTAGTAGTGAGTTCTTCTAAAGTTCCTCCACTGTTACGCCCACCAAGGTAATATCTCTATCCCCCTTAGCATCTTCTCCGGCCATCCCTATATCAAGACCTTTAGCTATGGGACAACCCAAATCCCCTCATTAAAGGCTAAATTTAAAGCCATAACTATTACAGCATCTTCTCAAAAAGCTACCCAAATAATTGAGTGCCCCCATGACCTCCCCTGTAACAAGGGAAGCCCTTATCTTACCTCCAAACTGATGATCCTTGACGTGCATTGAGAATCCCTCTGATGACGAATCTGAAGGGGGTTGTGAAGATGTCAGTCACTATGTCTTAGGAACCCCAAGTGAAGTGGATGTACCTGACCAATTGAGCCTGAAGAAAGTGGATTGGGTTAGGATCCCCCACTAAAATTATATATAATAAGTGTTGAAGGGTCTTGAAATTATTGACACTGCCAGTGACGCTGACCAGCTCATTGCCACGATGATCCGTTCCACCCAGTGTGTCCATACCCTGCATACTATTAGAGAAAATTACCCTGAACTGCCAAATGACTTGCCTTTACTCTCCATCTAAAATAATCCTCGCTCTTTTCCCCAAATTAGGTGGAACTTTAACTAAAGTGGAGGTAGTCATTAAAAAGAGTTTGGACTAGGGCTATTCTCAACACAGGATCACCTGTGAACGTTTATCATCCAAATTTATGAAAAAATTTAAGCTGGCCCCTGAGCTCAATTATACACAAGAGTTTGGCAATGCGGGGCCAAACAGCACTTGCGCCATCAGAGCCTACTCTTCTCTGCCCATTTGGTTTGGGAAGCTCATCTTGTCAGCCCCAGCGGTGGCCTTGGCCAACATAACCTATGATTAACTCATTGGTACCCAGTTCATGCTCAATTTGAAGGGGTTATTAACTTGAAGAAAGGCTACCTCTCCATTCTTACCTAAGAGGTTTCTCTAACTATGACTACTGAAGATCTCAATAAAAAGGAATTTGCTTGCACAGTTAAGTATCCTTCTTCCGCCTTACCCCTACATACACCACGGCAGGGCAGAATACAAAAAAGCTGTCTTGATCAGTAGACGCCCTAGAGGGTATCCCTTTCTATGCATCTGAATAAGTAGTCATCAAAGCTGGGGAAAAAGGGTAGTTGACACGAAGATTACTCAACAAATACCCCACAACTGTCTACTGCACCTAATCAGCATTGATGGAGTTAGCCCTCTTGAGCATAGAGTCTTGCCTGGTGTTCTAGACACCACTTATCAGCGACCAATCAATCTCATGTTGAGGAATCTCACCAACAAGTACATGGTCGTCAAGAAGCATCAGGAGATTGGAAGAGGCCTGCTGGTCCCTATGAGGATGATAAACAAGTTCACTGTATCAGGTCTATGGCATATATGGGCCTACCTGCTAATCAATCGTTGTGTACTCTTTCCACTGTTCAAATCTCTTATGATCTGACTATGAAGAGCTTAATAAAGTTCGTAGTTTATTGGAGTCCTATAGCAATATATTCTCCAAATCTGATAATGACTATGGAAATATGAAAGGTTGGACGCATACTATTGATGTTGGGGATTCTCATCTCATCACTCAAAACCCTACCATAAATCAGAAGTTGAGGAGTTATAGATATGAACGGAGCTCAAACAGCTTCGGGATGCTGGGTTGCTGGTGCCATCCCAAAGCCCTTGGTCATCTCCACTTCTACCAAATATAGAAAAAAATGGAGGTCATTGGGTTGTTATTGACTACCATAAGCTGAACAACCTCACCAAGAAGGACAGCTACCTTATCACCTGTATTGACAATGCTCTGTCCCAACTCTCTGGGTCCAAGTTCTTTTCTACCATGGACCTGTATAATGGGTATTGGAAGATGGACCTTTCTCCACATGATCAGGAAAAGTGCGCCTTTATCTTCAGTGAGGGTTTTTTTTTTTCAACCCACTCGTTTCCATCAGGGATTGTGTAATGCGCCTGCTACTTTTCAGAGGTTGATGGATCACAAACCTCCAGGACCTTAAGCTGAGCTGTGTGATTGTCTACCTTGATGACATCATAGTTTTCTCTAAGAAGTTCAATAAGCATCTCACGCGCCTAAAGGAGGTGTTTCAATGCTTGCGGGCATCTAACGTCAAACCAAAACCATCCAAGTGTACTTTCTTTCAGAAGAAGCTGGATTTTCGTGGGCACGCCATCTCCATAAAATGGGATTCAGCCTCTCCAGGACAAGGTTGAAGAAATATCCAAGATGCCAGCTCCCAAAACCCTTCTTGACATTCAGGTATTTGGGCATGATGGGGTACTACCATCAATTCATTTAGAAATTCTCCCAGCTCAGCGAGCCCCTTGTCCGCCTCCTGGCCAAGAACACCCCCTTCCATTGGGGTGCTGAACAAAAGGCCGCATTTGAGACCCTGAAGGAGCTATTGCAAAGAAGGCCAATACATCGCCACCCTGACTATGGCAAGCCCTTCATGTTATTCACGGATGCCTCTGACTATGCTATTGGGGCCATCTTGGCTCAATTGGATGAGCATGGGGTCGATCATCCCATGTCTAACTTTATCAATATGCTTTCAAAAGCTGAGCGCAATTACAGCGTCATTGAGAAGGAGTGACTGGCTGTTTTGCTCTCTGCCAAATACTACCGCCCTTTTCTATATGGGACGACATTTAAATTAGTTACTAACCACGCCTCTTTAATGTGGTTACAAAATATATAAGATCCCACTGGCAGTTGTCTCGCTGAGCTCTTAAGATTAAGAATTACAATATGACCATTGAACATCAAGCTGGGACACGCCATATAAACGTTTATGGGTTGATGCGGCTTCCTGTCATTCACCTTGACAATAGCAAAGCTGAGAGGTTGCATGACCTCCTAATGACTCCTGACGCGTGGGCTGATGAAGATGAACCAGTACAGAAGACGCTAGCCGGCACTTCTGCAACACAAAGGTGGAGAACGGGAAGTTATATAAGAAAGTAGGAGTAAATTAATTGCCCTATCTACGGCCGTCAGAGTGAGTACCTGTCATCTTGGAGTCTCACACTATCATTGGACATGGCGGAGTATGCAAAACTTATGAGTGGGTAAAAGAGTGGTACTACTGGGAGGGCATCATGGAAACTTAACTGAAGTCTCTGGATGCATGCCTGACCTTTAAAAAAAATCCAGCTTCAAGACCCGATATCAATATCAATCACAACGCCTCAACAACCTTTCCACACCATAAGTTTGGACGTATTAGGTCCTCTCCCTCAGACTACAGGTGGAAATCGCTATATCTTGGTCAGTATTAATGATTTCACCAAATGGATTGAAGCTGTTGCTCTCCCAGCTTAGACTTCTAAAGCCACAGACAGCTTCTTACATCAGCACATTTTCACCCGGCATGGGTGCCCCCAGGTCCTCCTATGTGACACTGAGAAAAATTAACCTCTCAAGTGGTAAAGCTCCTCACAATCTCCATGGGAGCTCAACAACTCTTCTCAGCCCCCTATAAACCATACACAAGTGGTGCTGTAGAAAGAGTTAACGGAACCCTGGTATTAATACTCTTCAAAATGGCCACCTCAGACCCTCTCCACTTGGATCTTTACTTACCCAGTGCCCTCATGGCTTACCATATTAGCTACCATCGCAACCTCAAGATGTCCACTTTCTGTGTGTTATATGGGCGAGAATTTGGGGTACCAGCATTAATAGCCAAGGATATTTTCTCTGACAGGGCTGACCCAGAGCAAGCCATTGTATAGTTGTTACAACACTTCACCCAATTACAATCAAATTCCATGACTAATTTAGCAAAGATGGTCACCAAAGAAGGCCAGGCTGCAAATGAGCTCTAGGCCCCTCTTCCTTCCTTCCAAGTATCCGACTTGGTACTTTATTATCACAACTATATAACTCCAAGAAGTGAGAAGCTTGGTCCCATTTGGGAAGGCCCATTTGTAGTTCCATATAAGCGTGGTAATGAGTACTCTATCTAATCCCTGGCTACCAGAGTTACTGTGAATCATGTCCATGGCCGTTTCTTGCGCCTTTACTCTTCCCCTAACACTCTTGAAGGTGGTAATTTTGGACAATTACAAGTCTGATTATGTAACAAGAGTGTATAATTTCAGAATAAGGATGAAATAAGGATAAAATTGACCAAAAGACACTGGCTAATTTTTTGGTGGAACCATTTGAATTGAGGCAATACTTTTAATAATACTAATAGTACTCAGCCAAAAAGCTTAAGTTTAGGTAGAAGGGATGTTTTGAATTATTGGCTGAATTAAGGGAGCCATTTGGAGGTCCCACCCCGTCTTACAACTAATCTAGTTCAAGCTACACCTTGGAGACCGGCCCCTTTTATAGGGTCAGAGGGGGTCCGACAAGGTGTAAAAATTTTCCAGCCCACTGATTAGGTAAAATATCAAAACCTTAACGCAAGTATTTATCATATAATTCCTCCATCAGCCGTCCCATCAAAGTTAAGTGAGTTTCCTGAGCTCCAACAGGTTGAATCTCATTATTCCCTAATTTAAACTTTACTAAGCAATCCAAACTTCAAGCCTCGACATTTTAGATACTAAGTATTGAATTATGAAGATGGTTCACTTTTCTTACCCCCACAATTGCTAATAAATCATATAAAATCTTAAACTTTTAGTTACTTATTATTTTTAGTTTACTATAAATGGTTGGTTAACCCCTCCTAATTATTCATCTCTGCAGTAGAGAATCATACTTCTCCTGAAAAATATTTATTGGAATTTAGGTGTAGAAATGCACCAACGAGCACACCAAAAAAGCCTAAAATCCAACATTCTTCATTTTTGTGTTTTCCATAACTTTTTTAGCATGCCTTAGAAATTTATTGGGGCTCATCCCCAATATTTATTTCAATCATTCTTTGGAATATCTCATATGCTAATGATAGACAACTTTAACAGCATTTTATTTTGATAATCTGTCAGCATTCTGATGTGCTGCTCTTGCTCAGTGTATAATGTCAAAAGTCATGGGCTTGTAGTTTTTAAGTCCATCAATCCAGTCGTCCCTCTGGTCCCTTAAGGTTATGTAACCAGCGTAAAGATGAGTGGTCTGTTACAACTTTAAAGTGTGTCAGTGAATATATACTTAAATTTGCTTGCAGGCGTAAATCACTATGAGGTACTCACTCTCTGTAATGATGTAGTTCCTTTCCGCTGGCATCAGTGTTCTGCTCACTATGCCACCAGATGCTTCTCCCCATTATCATCCACTTTATTTAAACTGGAGCTGATCATTGTTATTGAGGCATCAGTCTGTATTATGGATTCTCAATTGAGATTCAGATGTTTCATCACAGGACTAGTAATATAATATTGGCATAACTCAAGTAATGATTCTTGACTCCTCATTCCACTAGATCCTTTTTTCAGATCCTTCAATAGGTGAAATAGTGGCTCATTGATTCCAGAGAAATCCTTAATAAATTTACAATTGTATTTGACCATCCCTATATATACTTGTATATCTCAAATGCTTAATGAGTTTAAAATATGTTCAGTGGCCAACAATTTTCTGCGCTTGAGCTGCAATCTGTTGGAATTATCACAGAGCCCAAATACTCAAGCTCATTGTAAAGAAATGACATTTTCTTAGCTTGATCCTTTTTTTCCACTACTAGGCGCTTGAACACTTCTCCATAGTACTTCATGTGATTAGTAAAGGTTCTTCTTAAAACGTTGATATTGTCTAAGTATACCAAATTACAGGACAACTTTAATCACCTAATATGGAATCCACGCCCTCTGGAATGTACTAGCACATTGCACAATTTCTGGGCATTCTCACCAGCTTGTATAAACTTTTTGTGGTAATTATCTCACATCTTTCTCTTGATCCTCTTTTGAAAAAATATATATACTTTATCCAAAAAAGCAATATCTTTGAAAAAACTACTTGGCTTCCCCTAGGCGATTGAGCGCGTCATCATTCCTTAACAGTGGATATGAACCCTTCTTAGTGATTTTATATGATTGGGGGTATCAATCAAATTTTAATTTGATTCATCCTTTTTCTTCATAATAAGAACCAGACTCACCCATGGATTTGACAATGAAACAAGGAGCTATGCTCAATCAGATTATTGATTTCTTCACTGACCAGTGCTTCAGCAGCCCTAGACTGGTTGACAGGATGCATTCTTATTGGCAAATATTCCCCAGAGTTGACCTTATGGTTCACATTTTAGTGCATCCAAGATCATGGTCATCCTGGGAAATAATCGCCAAATGTTTTCGAATAATCAGAGCACATCTTCTTGCTGTTGCTTGGATAAATCAGTCAGCTGCTCACATTTGACCAGTACGTTGATTCTTTTGGCATAATCCACTAGTAATCTTATCTCAGTTAATGTTCTAAAGTCATGGAATTCACTGATTTCCGCCATCATGTTTAACTTAGAATTGTGATTACTTGATTCTTTTTATTTTCATCAGTTTTTTCAACCAGATTAGCTAGTAACACTCTTATTTCTCCATAGCCTAGCATGATAACCCTCCAGTGCTATGAAATGGCTCTATTTTCGATTTATTCCAAGGTCTGACTACTTCCCTATATTTTTGATCCAAGATTTCTAGTATTAGCTTGTGTTAACTATTATTTGCATTTCTGGCAGAATGGTGTTAATCATCTTTTCCACAATGATATCCCACATTTTTTCAAGAATCTCTTTCAGCACTCCCCTAATTTTTCATCCGACCAACTTTATTGGATGGAAACAAGGCTATCATTGTAGATTAAATTTACAAAATTGTTCTTTGTCAGCGGCTTTCCTCCTTTCTGCTGATATACCAAGGTCAGGGTTTGCCCCAAAATTGTCAGGGTATTCTCCTCAGAATCACATATCACACCATATTTTCTCATGAATTCTGTCCTGATGAGTATGTCATAATTTTGACTAGCCAACACTATGGTGGGAGCTGATACCACCAGCAATCTGAACTGAAGCGGTAGTTTACTGTAGGCTCTACAAGATATTGTGATATCTTATCTGGCGGTTCCATATTTTTTCTGATGCTATAAATCTGGCAAAATCTTCATCCATTTCACCAGTTTAGTTGAAACAATATTAATGGGTTCTCCACTATCAATTTTCTACCCATACTCTTACTCAATGACAATAATGTCCACATTGTAAACTCAGAGTATTTTAATAAAGTATTTACTGAGTGAATAGCGACATTATTCATAAAACTCTAAAGTTTTTATTAATTGCTTGAATAACTCAGGAAATGATTTCTTGATTGCGCTAATAGGGAAGGGTATAACACCTCATCAAGTCTCATCTTGAGTAATTCTTTCATGCTTTTATATGGATCTGATCTTTTCCACCCACTGACATATTTATGGCTGAGCAACTTCTTTCACAATTTTTGGTGCCAATCCTCTTTGCTTTTGCTCAATTAATTACATTAATGTCCAAATAAATTACCAGGTAGAGCAGATCAAGAGTTTCTTCATCTACAAATAAAATCAGAAATATCCAAGTCATCTTTAAGTATATCAGGGAGAACAGGTTTGATTGCAGTTCTAGATTGTTCCCTATATAGACTGTGGGTCCTTTTCCTGACCTTGTTTGGTTTCCATCTCTTTATCCTGTAACATAGTAACCTGCTCTTTAGGCTTTTTAGTCCAATATTGAGCGATAAAATGTCCAGATTTTCCACATTTGTGGCAGTTAATCTGTGCCTTGTCCGCTTGTTTTTGTCCTTTGGGCATGTTTCCCATCACAACTCAATTCTGTTGCTTGTTATTGGGATTGCAAATTTCACTTTATTCTGATTTATAATAAGAATGGCCTTAGAAGTTTAATTAGATGCTTCAAAGGTTGCTCTTAACATCTTTAGATAATCCACCATCTGTGATGTGGACATCTGGGTTACAAGCGCTGAATCCATAGTACAATGCAAGATCAGTAGGGCCAAAGTGCCACTTGCATTGTGATAAGTACATTAAAATCTGATAATATTTTTGCAACAACCACGATTTGCAATTCCTGGTAGAATCAGTTGGTTAAAGTTGTTAGAGTCTTATCCTTTCAAAATTGGATGCTTATAAACTCTTGTTTAAAATTAGACATCCGCGTAGGGATGTTAAACTTTTCATAATAGCTTCTTTAGCTTCACTATATGTCCATTTATCCCCGTTAAGATGTAACAACATCAGATTTTAGCAATCAATGTCTAGGCAGTTCATCACAGTAATCGCCTTCTGTCTATTGCCATATCTAAACATTGTCATTTTGAATAAGAGGAAAGATGCTGGTGTGTTATCCAGATGAAATATAGGTAATTTTTAGCATATTCTGAAATTCCTCTGGTGCTCCACTGGAAGGGTATTCCTGCCTGGCAACTTGACTGACAATAGGTGTAACTTTGGGAATTATCTCCAAAATTGCAGCAAATGATCCAAGCATATTTCTTAGTGGTTGTACCTTCCCAAGTGGAGTTTTGTGCATATTATTGTTGGCTTCATTACCTCCGTTTAATTACAATCACACTTGTAATATTTTAGTTCCTCTATGCACTTTAACATGCATGCCATATATTTGTGAATCCAGCATAAGCATACTCTATCCGCTTCTTACTCAGACTTTCAAAATAAGACCTCCACAAATAACTCAGTTTTTATCAAGGAGGTGACCTTCTCATAAGGGTCATTGTTGACTTTTCCAACTTGCTCAATCTCTTTTTGGCTTTTGTCACCCATTCCTCCATAGTAACAAAATCAGTCTGTGATGCCAAGTTTTATGCATTCTTACTAACAGTTTCTAGTTCCCATTCAAAATTCTTATATTGTTCTTGTAAGACATAGTTGCTGTGATATTCTATTAAATTTGGCTTTTTATAACTCAGCTACCCATGTAGTGAGCACCAAATGTTAACTTTTTGGGGAGCTGTGTATCCTTATCAATGAGTACTAGATGTAAACTTCATGTTGTTTGGTTCACTTTTAGCTCTAGTTAACTGCACAGGCTTCTGATATGTGAATTGTATGAATTGTTGATAATTAATTAAATAAGTTAAATATAGTATGAAGAATATTATATTATTTAATTTTTCACAACCAAGCTGATTATCAGGTCCAACGCTCAACTGGTGCTCGTCCTATAATTCTTAAAGGTACTTCTGAGGTTTAGGGAACTTCTCCCTATGACTCTTCATTCTTGTAGAACTTAACCTAGTATCAGGCTCAGAGTTTCTTCTTGTAGAACCTAACCTATTATTAGGTTCATAAGTTCTTCTTCTCTCTCTTAACGCAAAGTCCGCGGAGATCTTGACAGCAATAAAATAGACAAAGATATCCTATTCTTCTACTCTAGTCCCAAGAGTATTATACACTATATGTATGACAATATAAGTTATTATAAACTTTTATCAATATAAAAGTATATTCAAGTCTTCAAGTCTGCTTTATATAATAAAATGCAAGGGAATATTTAAAGGAATTTGGCGCCAAACTCTTCTGTTGGTGCCCAATTGGAAATAGCAGCTGTTGCTGATAAACTAACCCTCTGGAGTCATGCTCAATGATAATATGTCTCGTCAGTTTAGTCATATTATGCCGCTGACCATAAATGTGACCTCTTCTGGGCAAAATGAAATAATGCGTCCCAACGCCTCCGCTCAACCCCAGCATTTCACTCTTATTAGGATAATAACCTGCTTAGTTAATGGGCCTTTTACCTATAAACAGCAGATGCGGTAACTAATTGGTTACCTCACAAGTTGCTTGTCAAAGGCGTCATCAATCGCCTAGCAATTCATTAACCCCTTAGTCAATTGGTGCAAAACCTGATTGACTCCTAAAAGGTAATTAAATTATCAATACTAAAATTGACAACATAATTATTGTTTATTGCCAGGGATCATCCCTGATGAAACATTACAAAATTTAGATCAAAACCTGACAAATTACTTTTGTTTAATAGGAATATCTCTAAGCAATATTTACCAGATTCAATGGTAACTCCCATATCCACTAGTGGGCCTCATCCTTTAGTGTTAAGAATAGTTATTATAATCAATTAAACTGGGTAATTTGGCATACTGAAATTCCAACAATAATTTTTTCTTCAGTGTCATATGCTTAGTTAGTTACTATATGGAGTTGATGTTTGCTGAAGCATATCATGCATCCATTCTACGTTGCAGCTAATCTTTCCTATTAATTCTATCATTGTTTTTGCTAATCCATGAAATAAGATATATATGGATTCTTCAACAGCCATATTTTTTTAGACTTTGTTAAACTTCTATTAGTAAATTGCCTTCATATCTTTATGCGGTTTTTAGTGAAAATTTTTCAATATAGTAAAACTTATTCTG
This sequence comes from Massospora cicadina, assembly GCA_022478985.1. NCBI lineage: Eukaryota > Fungi > Entomophthoromycota > Entomophthoromycetes > Entomophthorales > Entomophthoraceae > Massospora > Massospora cicadina. The sequence continues at coordinate 318,480 of JAKSZP010017094.1, forward strand.
GTCCAAATTTATCTCTATACACATTCTAAGTCCATCAAGAATTTGGTGCAGCTTGGAGAGGGCCTGGCAGGGAGCATTATTGTTGGGTTACCAGCCTTTTTTAGTGGCACAAACATAACTATATAAAGCCCCTCATAGCTCATGTAGCAGGGTTATTACTTGGATTATTACATAAAAGATGAAATTTAACCTATTAAAGGAGGTTCAGACGTCTTAAAAGAACTTTATAAATAAAAATAAATTTAACTATGTGGAAATTTAAGTTTATTCAGTAAAAGGTAGTACTAATTATATTACTAGGGAATGGTCATAGAGGAGATAGAATCAAAGGGAGATTTAGATATATAAATTAGATAAATAGGAAAATTCTGCAAAAGAGATATGGAGTGAAGATCAGATGCCTCATATGATGATAGGGAACAACCCATAGCACTATAAAATTTTATAAATCTTCATATCAATGGGAGATTTGAACACAATTTTTTATTTTGTTTTTCTAGTTTGCAAATTTAACATTTTCATTGGAATCATCCAGAGCTTTAAAACAGGATGTTAGTAATGATTTTGGGCCATAAACCTGATGCAGCGCCAAATTTTGGTAATATAGGAATAAAAGTTGTGTGAATATAATAAAAAATTCATGAACTCCCAGGATGGGGCTTCGATAATACTAGGGCAAAGCCCAACACTCCCTAAGCTCAGTTCAGTATTGATTTCTATAGAAGGCGAGGCAGACTTTAAATCAGGTAAGATCTTCATCTTGGGGGAGAGAACCCTGCAGACAGAGTAATGAACAAATGAGGCTTATGGGATCTCAGGGCTGGACAATGATGAAACAAAGTATTGGTAAATTGGTTGAAATTGACATGCAAATGGGGCACGTTGTTGCCAGAAAAAACCTTATTTTTCAGTCAAGGGCGGGGAAATGTCATATATCAATGTTGACTGAGCATATAAACTTAAAATTATGCAAATGTGCGTTAATCGGTTCTCTATAAAGTTTTTCAGGATTTAAGATGATGTATCATCTGAGCCTGTCAAATAATTAAATGATGATCAGTTCAAACGCCCTCCTTTGGATTTGAGTCCTGATGAGATAATTAATGTGTTTTCTGATGAATTAATGCCCCTGAATGGCAAAAAATTGAGGGATTTGAGAGTCACCTGATGCTACAATATGGACTGAGCTTCCAGATGATATACATGGTGAAACTATATCCCATATTCCAGAATTGCAGCTGGAAGCCCCAGGACAATGGGGGCGCAAAAATATGAACATCTAATAGGAAGGTGGATATTAATTACCCTCATATAAGATGAGAAGTAAAGATCTTGATTGAGGAGGACCCCAAGCTCTTTAAGAAACAAAGATCCCACTCACCCTATAATTTAAGCTTTTATCCCAATATAGTAGTTCCTACTTTTTTCTAGATTAAAATTTGCATACAATATATGTTCCTTTTTAAGTTGTAATGACAATAGTGTTAGAAGTCAATATTACAGTTAGTTGCTACTTGTGAACCCTACTGCATGCAAAATTGCTTATCCATCACCTTTCAGGAGCCATTCCGCCACATAGTGACATTCCAAAGGAAGGTAGAATCTCTGAAAAGGACACATATAGTAAACTGAAGATAATACTTCAACTTCACTTTAACATTTAAGTGAAGAAATTTATTGAACTATCAAATATTTACAAGGAGTTGGAGCTAAATTAATTCACATTTGAAGTGATCAAAGTATATCATTGGTCATTTTACAGAGTAGGAGGTACTTGGCGCAAGTTCTTTGGTCAATTTACAACTAAATGATGGGAAGACCAATTACTATTATTCCACCATAGATTGAAATCCTGGAAATGAGCTAAGCAAACACTGGGACCCAAGAGCATTATGCTAATAGGGTGATTGGATAGGCGGCCTGGGTTTACATTAGCTGAAAAAGTATAGAATCTGCTAGGGTGGTACTAGTATAGGGAGATACATACTAAAATCAAAGTAGGAAATAGACTGTGTGTTTTAGATGAAAGACTCTATGTCTTATTTAAATAACATAGTAATTATCAGTTGAAGAATGGTAGAGTGATTCTTCTGTGTAATATAGGTATTTCCTTTATTATTACCACCTTTTTGTATTTGTGTGTTTGTTCCAAAGAGGAGCAATCTTCCTATTTTCTTCCCCGTTGTATTTTTGCCTTAATTTCTGTGCTGCTATCCACCATTACCTTAATCAAGCAAGCAACCAACGGATATTAATAGACTAAAAACACAGTTGAGCCTTTAAGGATATTGAAGACAATAAAATGAGATAATGATGTGCTTATTATAATATGTATCAAACAAAGACATAGAGATCTTGACAGGCCTTATTATTACCCTAAAGATAACTAATTATTTTACATTTGATGCTAAGAGCACTTTTTAAAAATAAAGCTTAGACAAGAATTAGGGGTCAGTTCCTAACAGGCAAGATGCAGAGGGGTGCTAAGCTGTTCATTATGGCATGTTTGTACCTGCAAGATTAAAAATATCACATAGTTGAGTGTAGACCCAGTTAGGTCCATCAGGCTGATATTCTACAATGACTACTCATCTTAGCTCCTTGTAACTTATGAGGACAGCTAGAAGCGCACTTATAGTGTTTATATTAGTGCAATGGTAAAGTAGACCTATAACTTTTTATTTAACCAAGGTAAGCTGACCATGGGACGGACAGTACTGAACTAAAACTAAAATAATAATAAAATAAAAATAATGATTTAAACGAGTTGCCCAAAATGGATGGATCGACTGAATCATACCTAACAAAATATCCAACCAGGTGGGCAGCGAATACTGCTATCCCTCCATGGTGGACAGGGAGGGGGGATTGGGGGCTAGTCTTCAGCCGCATCCATCTCATTCCAGAGTGAGGTGTGTGTTAAGGCAGATAGTAAGGGTGTGGGGGTATTGGCGGCATGGAGTTCAATATCCTTGATGACTGGAACTTCCAAATAGTTGCCAGCCATCATTATACCAACAATATATTTTCCCAAAGCGTCTTCAGCTTAGAGGCAGGTGTCTGGAAATTTAACAAACGTGGCAATGTTGATTCAGGTTAGTTTTGCTTTCAGATTCCGTGCTACTGTTACCACGTTCTGGATGGCTTCAGTGACATTTTTGTGTAAAGTTTTCATGTTGATCTAACTTTGTGGAGTAAGAAATTTGGGGATGATGGGAGGTGGAATTCCTCCTGCAAGTGCAGCCACAGATTTGGCAACAGCTTCACAAAGCGGATGGCAATCTGGTGTGATGGCTGCTTCTACTGCAAGCTGGTGGTCGCTGTAGAACGGTTTGGCGTTAGGTTGTGGGACATACTTCTGAGGCGGGAATTTTGCATCCCATTCTGCATTACAGAGCTGCTCAAGTTGCAGCGTTGGTTCTTCAATGACGTTGCCTGATTCGTCAATTTCATTCAATAATTCCCATAGATTTTGGTTGAATTGGATTGGGGAATCAGCGTACAGTTGATATTTGTTTCATTTGTTTGTGGATTCATGGGATCAAACTGAAATCCAATCCAATGTTTGATTGGATGAATTTTTTGTGGCATTGGGGCAAGGTGGGTGCTGATTGGTAGCTGCAGGTGCAGCTGCAGCATCAGGCATTGGAGGAGGGGAAGGTAGGATCATACCCCATGTCAGAGTTGGCGCGGGGTGGGTGGCGGATTGGTGGGCGTCAGGCAAACTTTTTGGTGTTGGTGGAAGTTTCTGAGTATGAGCATTTATGTTTTGAGTGGTCTAACTTGAAAAAGGATGGAAAAATTATCTGTCCGCCCTCAACGCGGGCCCAGAACGGATGGTCGGGGGCAGATTAGATGGTGGCACAAGGGGGAATTGCTAGAGAAATTTTTGTAAATTCAGGGCTGATTGTGGCATAAGCCCGAGGCCCAGTGAGGCGTGTGGCCCCATTTGGGACCACAAATTGCAAGATGGGATTGGCACTGTAGGCTGCCAAACCTTACATAAGCTCCTGGTGGAGCACTTTGGGGGAGGTGGGTGGGCAAACCAGTGAACTGGACCACCAAGGTGGTGTCCATTGGGAGCTAGGTCTGAGTTGTTGGGAGGGGAATATTATTAAAAATTAATAACACTGTTGCTGCAGTGGCTGAATCAGCTTCACAGGTAAAGCCATGATCTAGTACCCCTTATAGGGGCAGAAGTCTATAAAACAGGCTGGTGTCATCACCACCTGAGCCATTTTGATAATGGCTTGGTTGTCATAGGGGAAGAATTTCCCATATTTGACCCTAAGGCTGAAATGCATGTTTCTTCGAGGGAGCACCATGGGGCAGCGGGGTACCACTTGGGTTCAGGTGATATGGGCATCAAGATCCTTGGGTAGAACGAATCATCCCAAGGGTTTGGAATGACTGGGCGAGCCAGTCTGAGCGCGTTTTCCTGTTGGATGGAAAATGAGGGGGAGTTTTGCTGCTGCCCCATGCTGGGACAGTCAGCGGGGGATCTGATGACATCAGAGTAAGACTTCAGTGTGCAATTAAGTGTTTGCTTTTAATTTAATTAAATTAATTTGCTCGGAAATTTATGCCAAGCAGAGAGAGAGTTAGTAGACCTATAACTTAAGAAAGCTCTTTATTTGATTATTTAATATCACATATATCAAATCTAGGAATTAATATATATATATAGTTTAATAAGACATTTACTTAATAGTATTGCAATAATAAGCCTTAAATTAGTAATAAGAGAGCACTTATTTTTCTTAGGATATAGTACAAACTTCTTAAAATTAATAAACTTTATACATCTCATATTTAAGGTATTTAAGCATATAGGTTCTTATTAACAATGTTCACATGGTATTTATATTTATTTGAGATAAGCTGACCAGGGGATGGACATTACCAAAACTAAAATCAAAACTAAAAACTAATGTAAATAACTGGTTCATACAATACTCCCAAATGAGTGGATTGCTTGAAACACTTTGAACAAAACAACCAACCAGGTGGGCAGCGGAAACTGTTTATCCCTCCATGGCGGAAGGGGAGGGGGATTAGGGGCTCATCTTCAGCAGCGGCTTTCTCTTCCCAGAATAGGGTATGTTTCAAGGCAGACATTAAGGGCTTCAGGGAATTGGTGGCATGTGGTTCAATATTGCTGATGATTGGTATTTCATGGAAATTGCCAGCTAGGAAAATGGCACTGGTATATTCAGCTAAAGCTTTTTCAGCTTTAATGCGGGTGTCTGGGAGTTTAACAAACGTGGCAATATTGGTTCAGGTAATCTTAGCTTTCAGATTCTGTGCTACAGTTACCACATTTTGGATAGCGTCATTAACATTTTCATGTAATTGTTTCACTGTGATTTTACTCATTTAAGTAAGACTTTTGGGATAACAGGAGGTGGATTTCCTCCTGTGAGCATCGCCACTGATTTGGCAACAGCTTTATGAAGAGGGTGACAATCTGGTGTTTTAGCTGCTTTGACTGCAAGCTGGTGATCACTGCAAAATGATTCAGCATTTGGCCATGGGGTATATAGTTGAGGGGGTATTTGGCATCCCATTCCGCATTAATGAACCACTCAATTTGCAGAGATGGTTATTCAATGAGCTTACCTGATTCATCAATTTCAGCCAATAACTCTCATGGGTTCTGGTTGAATTGAATTGGGGAATCGGTGTACAGTTGAGGTTTGGTTAATTCATTGGAGGAAGCATGGGATTGAACTGGGTTTAATCCAATGCTTGATTGGAAAAATCATGTATGACATTGGGGCAAGGGGAAGGCTGATTGGTGGCTACAGGTGCAGCTGCAGCCACAGGCTTTGGGGGATGGGGAGGTAGGATCATACCCCATTCTGGAACTTATACGGGGTGGGTGGCAGATTGGAGGTTGGAAGATGAGTAGTCTAATCCATCAGAAGTGGCTTAGGAGGGGCACTTGCGTTTTGAGTGGTCCAACTCAAAACATGATGGACAGATCATCCGCTAGCCCTTGAAACAGGACCAAAATGGATGGTCAGGCACTGAAAGAATAATGTCATGAGGGGGAATTGACACGGCGATTTTCTAGCTAAAAGGCTTATTGTGGCATATGCCTGAGGCCCAGTGAGTCGTGTGGCCCCATTTGGGACCACAAATTGTAAGATGGGGGTTGGAGCCATAGGCTTCCAAACCATCCATCAGCTCCTGGTGGAGCACTGCAGGGGGAGGTGGGTGGACAAACCAGCAAACTGGACCACCAAAGTGGTGCCCACTGGGAGCCAGGTCTGAATTGTGGGAAGAGGGGTGCCCTGGAATACCAGGGGCACATTTGCTGCAGTGGCAGCATCAGCTTCACTTGTGAAGACAAGGTTGAAATACCCATTATAGGGGCGGAAATCTATAAATCTGGCAGGTGTCATCACCGCCTGTGTCATTTCAATAATGGCTTGGTCTTGGTATGGGAAGAGTTTCCCATAATCAACCCTTAGGCCATAGTGCATGTTGTTTCGAGGGAGCACCAGGGGGCAGCAAGGTACTGCTTGGGTATGAGCAAGGTGGGCGTCGAGATCCTTGGGTGGAACAAATTGTCCCATAGGTTTGGAATGACTGGGTGAGCCAGTCTGAGCGCGTTATCCTGCAGGATGGAAAATGGCAGAGGGAGTTTCGCCGCTGCCCCACACTGGAGCAGCTGGCGGAGAATCTGAGGACATTGGAGCAAAACTACAAATGGGCGATTAAGGTTTACTTTTTATTAATTTGTGTAATTTGGCTTGGAAAGTTATGCTGAGTGGAAAGACCACAAATGGATTTTATGTCCACATGGTATTATCATGTTTCTTTTTGTAGATAAGGAATTCAAATTTAGTCTTTATCTATTCAAGGTGGGATGATTTGAGGACAATACTGCATTGATTGATAGAAAGTTAAAATCAATGGAAAAGTAGAATAAATCCCAGTAAAGATTCATGTGAAGCATTCTGATAGTCCAGGAAGTCCAAAGACTGTCTTACTATTTTTATCTCAGTTCAGGCATTGGTGCGCAATGCCAACACATTCATATATTGTCCCCTACCCAAAGTTCATCTACTGGGATTGAAATAAGGAGGCTTTGGTCATTGAGTCCTTACTCTACCACTGGGGTACCCTTTCTCTTCAAAGAAATTAATAACCTAATATTATCTAATATCAAAAGTGACACATCCAAAATATATGAATAAAAATTTTAATATCCATAGCATTTACTAAACAACAATGTAAATTTCTCAAAAATATGATGTGTAAGTTTATCTTATCATTTAAAAAAGTACAATGTTTACTCTATAATACATTGTAATTTTTAGGTCTTAATATGCATTTGTCAGGATGAAGGCTGACATTAGTGGATTTCTTTAGATTGTGGATATTTTATACAAGACCAGGAATTGTGTGGTAAAGTTAAATCAATTTATCAAATACCAAAGCTTAATTGCAATGATATTGAGCCAATTCTAATTTTCAAATCATATGCAGAAGTGATTCTAGAAGCTCCTAAAATAATAATAATATATAAAATATTTAGTACTTTAAAAATTGATGTGTTCTGGTTATTATTGGCCAATAACCCTTATAAACTTATTACTTGAACAGGTTCAGTTCTTGTGCAATTTGTCCACATTGTATTGTTGTTGATGACAAATCATTTTCCTACTTTTCTTTCTCGTTGCAATCACTTTTGCAACTTATTCAATTCAAGTCTGATTCTAGTTTGAAATCTCACAGAGAGATTAGTCTGCGCCCATGTCAGGGAGCAGTTGGGTAAGTAAGGTAAGAGGAGCAGGTGGTAGGCCCGCGGCCTCAAACGTTCAAAAATGCCCCGGAGAAACCAGCGGAATAGAAAAAATTTAAAAACTGGTGGTCACTATTTCCCCAGAAATCCTCACTTGGCAAGCACGATGCAATCAGTACATCAACATGCCGCACTCCCAACCACTCTTGTCAGTGGAATATGGAGTCTGTGTGTTTCTGGACATCCACCAAACAGCTCTATGGGAAAAATTTTGTGGGGATGTGCACACTTTTTTCCTGAATGTGGTGTACGTCGCACCTCACTCCATGTCACGTGGTTGGCTGGACCTCAGTTTTGAAAATAAGGAGGCAGCAGACAAAGCTGCTGCAGTGTGCATAGTGATTGACCTCCCCAAAGGGCAACAGGTCATCAAAACCAAATGCACCAGATGGACAAAATCAAACCAAATTTTCTTCACGTTTGACTTTTTGCCTACTACAGTAAAACGTGCCATTTTGGAGCAACACCTGAAAGACGGTCTCACCATTTACAGCGAAATACAATCTTTCAATATGCAACACTTTACGCTGATACCACACCTGTGCACTGGCAAAGCCATCGCAGTTCTGACCCCAACTGAGGAGATCTCAAAGGACCCAACCCAGATCCTGCACTCCACATATATCAATATCGAAGATCATACCACTCACCCTTTTCAGGTAACCATGGATAGCGCGCCCCCATCTGCACCCACTGTGACGCGTTTGGCCATAAGGCACATGCATGCCCTACCAAGGAGGGCATCACATTCCAAGAGCACCCCTCAGCGGCCATGGCCAGTGGACAGGCGCACTATGAACCAACTGCAAGCACCAAAGAGGCTTTCCCGTGGGGAGCACAAGGCTGCTACCTACTGGTAAAACCTATTTCCCCACAAGAGCGGAAGAAGGCCAAGCAGGCCCACAGGGCCGCGGCCAAGGAAGCGGCCAAAGTCACCACCACTATCCCACACTCCCAACGCCAGGAGGACATCAAAACTTTTGTGGCGGAAGCAACTTGGGAATCCATCAACCAAACAGATTGGGAAGCCCATGCCGATTGGGCCACCCAATCTGAGGATCTGATGGGTGACTCAATTCACCTGATCTTTACAACCAAGCTCCAAGATAAAACTGACTTGGTCTCCAACCTACCTGAAAAAAAAATTTTGACCCGCTCGATGGTGCACCAAACTCATCTGCACCACAAAAAATTCGTCTGACGTTGGGGAAACAAAAAGCAAAGGCAAAAGCCAACGCAAACCAATCTTCTAAAATCAACAAAACTACCAATAGCATTGCTGCAAGCACCCGTGCTGCTGTGAAGGCCCATGGGGATCTAGAGGAGGCTAGTGGGCCCAGGTGCCCACCCCCTCGCACCTAAGGTGTGATGGGGGAAACCTTCACTTTAGGGACGTTGCTTATTTCTGGACTCAAGGCCTCGCCGTCCTGGGCTAGGAAACTGAGTTTTTTACAAAAAAATTTACCCATGGATATCCTGGCCATCCAGGAGTCCCACTGTCCATGAGGTTCCAAGGATGCTTGAAAACCATGCTCCTCCCATCCCTATCCTTTTGGTCAGAGCACTGTGGGGTGCTAGTTCAGAAAAACAATTTTTTTCAAATTTTTATCATCGGAATCCTTCCTCAATAGCTGAGTCCTTGTTGTCACTTTCTCATGGGCTGACGTGGCACATGCTATCATCAACATCTACACCCCAACCTGTGCATGAGAACATCAGGAATTTTTCTCATTGGTCAAATCCCTTCCGTTACCCCCAGACCCTTTTGTAGTCAGCGATATGAACTGTTGGCTATACACACCAACAGACCGTTGGCCTTCCTCCTCCCACGCCCCCCAGGGTCACGTAGAACTTCGCGTTCTAAAGGCTACCCTTGGGTTAATGTATGCACCGCCACAGCGAGCCCCACTGCTCAAAAACATGACGTGTCCCCACGTCCACAATGGCCAATTAAGGTCCATGACCTGCATAGACCTTATCCTTACGCTGGCGAAATTCCAACCCCACATTTCCCACTTCAAAACAACAAAAATCAAATCCTTCAACCACTGTCTGGTCTCAATAACCTACCACCTACCTGTCACAGTGGCTAAGGCCCCAAATTGGTGCAAACTCCACCCTCCTAAACTTGCATCGCCAGGATTTTCCACTTGGGTGGAATCAGCAACTTTGGCAAAAGAGTTTGTTACACCATTTTGCGCGGACCCCATCTCTACATGGGCAGCCTTCAAAGAGGATACCATCCACCACTCTCGCCACCTCTCCTCCTGATGCTCATGAGCCACATCGGCAATCATCTCGCGCGCTCTGGCAGAGTTGTCACACTTGGATTCCAACATCCCATCCACAGGATACAGCCCTGCATGGGGCTGAAAGTGGGCGGAGGCAGCCACCCACCTCAACGCGCTCAAAAGGCAACACAAACATCGGGTTTGTGTTCAGTACTAGGCCAAACACATTACAGAGGGCGACAAGTGCACTGCATATTTTTAATAAAAAAAATTTTCGCACCATGAAAGAGCGTGGCCTGCACACAGGTGCAAAGATCGGATGATTCCATCGCGGATATGCTAGCCAAAGTGGCAATTGAAACACAAAAGTATTACTCTGAGTTACACCGATCTGATCCAATTCAGCCAGCCAAAGTGGCGGAATTTCTTGACCAAACCCACATCTGCACCATTTCTTAATACCCGGAAATAATAAGTTTGATTACTCTGAACAAATTATGGACAGCCATCCGCGGTGCACCAAACCGAAAATGCTCAGGCCCAGATGGCATTCCATTTGAATTCTATAAAAAGTACTTCAGATATATCCCCACTACTGCTTGCCTCACTTAACCAGAGCCTTCTGGAAACGTGCCTTCTACCAGGAGGACAAGAGGCCTTCACCATCACACTCTTCAAGAAAGGGGACAAGCTAGACTTAGCCAACTGGCGCCCCATTTTTTTAACTAACACGGATACAAAAATTTTAACAAAAATCATGGCTAACCGTTTAGGGATTGTAGCATCTGCCACCATCTCCCCAGAACAATTCAGTTTCATACCCAGAAGGTTGATTTGGGACATCGTGCACTCTGTGGCTAACGCATGACAGTCCACAGCCTCTGGGGCACTTGTATTCTTGGACCAACAGAAGGCCTATGATAGAGTAAACTGGGAATACCTCAGGGCCTGCCTCTATCAATTCCGCTTACCCCCTCACTTCATCAACTGGGTGATGCTGCTCACGGAATCTGCAACAATGGCAGTACGTGGCCCTGGCTTCCTAACGGAAGTAGTCCACCCTCAAGGGGCTTGTGACAAGGGGACCCCCTTAGCCCACTCTTATACAACTTCATCCTTGACCCACTACTTCGAAACGTGAATGCCCAACTCACTGGGGTCCATGTGCCAGGCCAAGCCCCAGTCAAGATGATGGCGTTTGTAGATGACTGTGTGGTTGGGGTGTCTAATAATAAAGATGCACGCGCACTTGAAGCTCTCATCCAGGAGTATTCCCAGGTAAGTAACACTACACTGAACACTTCCAAAACCAAAATCATCCTCCTTGGTCGGTATCAAACCTGCTGGGCCCCAGCAACCAGTGCCCAGCCCAGCCCATCTGCTCGCACACTTGCTCGCCCTCTCAGCTCACCCCACACCGCCCCACTGGTGCTCCCCTTCGTGCCACGCCCTACCATAGGGCCAGTCCACCTTCTGGTGTGTGGGTGGAGGCAGGCGGGTACGCATCAGCAGTAATGGAGAGTCATATTCTAGACAACGTGATGAAGCGCATCACCTTCCTCAGAGCCCACCCTACTTCCCTTACTGGCAGGGTTGGTTTAGCCAACTCTATGCTCCTCTCCAAAGTCTGGTTTGGAGCCCACGCCATCCCCTTCTCCCCAAGCTTTTTCAAATCCTTGTATGCCCTGCTGCAAAGATGGCTTTGGTCAAGCCCACCACCAGTATGGCTAGAGGTCATGTTTGGCCCTCATCATCATGGTGGCATGGGCCTGCTTGACTTCAAAGCCCATGCTGCCAAGATCCTGGGCACCTGGATTGCAGCTGTCACCGCCCCTACGCTCCCCTCCCAACATTGGTCCCACGCAGCCCACTCCAACTTCTCCCGCGCCTTGGGCCTCAACAATCCATTGAACCCTCACTCCCTGATGAAATACCTGGCTTCACACCCATCGGCCACAGGTCCTCACGGGACTAAAACCCACTACAAACGAATCCTCCTCTCCATGTGGAGTGCTGAATGGAGAATTCATATTAGCGGACACACATCTTAGAGAGGCCGCCCCTCTCCTTAGTTCACACAAGAGGTACAGGGGCTACCCATCCAAGATGGCGTGATCCCCACACGGCCCCATGTCCTATCCAGGGTGGACTACCTGGACATGATGGACATCCCATACTCCATTGAGACCCAAAAGACTATCTGGAAATATGCACACCATCCTCTGTTGCAGCCTCAAATCCATTCCCATGTGTGGCGCTGCCTGAGGCGGGTGTACCATATGGCTGAGCGCTCTAATGCTTTACACTCATCCTGCGTCATGTGTGGCCAGTATGGAACGCTGTTCCACCACCTGGAGAAGTGTCCTACCTCTAAAGTGATATGGCGCGAAGTTCAACGTCTGCTTGGCCAGGATCAAACACATCCCTTCAGTCTGTCAAGAGATATGTTTGCTTTATCAATGGCCTCCCCCCTTCCACCCTCCCTCCATGCTCTGGTGGTTGCAATCGCCATGTGGACTATCCACATGATTGTCTTAGATGCCATCGCAGGCTTCACCCCCACCCTCCCAGAAGCTGTCCACAGATTCTGGTCTCATTTGGTGGACCACTTTCAAGTGTGGATGTTTGGATACCTCCCACTGCATCGCTGACAGCTGGTCTCCTCCTGGTTCCCAATTTGGTTCATCAAATCAGACCCTTTCCTCTACACGTGTTCAATTGTGGCTACGGCCCCTTCACACGTTCCCTCCCCCTCCCCATAAGTGGCGTTCCCGCTGGCAACAAGAGATAGCATCGCTTCTCTGGGGTGCCTTCCCTGTTACTAAGTTTTGTCTCTTTCAGGTCAAATTTGGAAGTGTCCATCCCATGGTTTGCCTTCCTCACAATATTTTAAATTTAAACGTATTGTTGTTAATATAATCAGTTGATAATAGTATGAAAACTATTATCCATAGTTGAATGGAATTCTTGGATCTTGGCCCAACACTTGGCCAGTATTCCACCTGAAATACTTGAGATGTCTCAAAATAGGGATTTGTTCCCTCATACTGTCTAAAATCAATCTTCTATGAGATTCCCTGGTGAAAGTTTCTCTGGTTTAACACACAGTTGGCAGCAATCCCCAATTTTGTTTCCACTTCTTCTCTGGATCCCCACTCAGATCCTTACTCTTTTCCCTAAAGAGTCTCCCAATTATCGCACACAGCAATAATATCCTTGAGAAAGAATAGAACAAATGAAAGCTGATAAAGTTTACTACTTAAACTATATACTGGATGAAAACTATAGAATTGTAAACTATAGAAATATAGTATTGTAGAACTGTTTTTATTATAAGTAAATACTAGTGAATTTATAGTGAAAATTCAGTTGTCTAACCCTTAGTTGACACCTCTTTGATGATAAAGCAGCTGTTGCCATTAAATCACCCATCATCATCTCAGCAGTGATGGTATCCCCATTCTGGTAGTATTCTGTCATTGGACATCCTTTAGACCTAAAATGGAAAAGAGCCAGAAAACGTGTCTCTAACATTTTCCTCTCAATTCAAGAAAACTAACCATATTTGGCTAGCAACCTGCTTAGGTAGTGGGACTTGTTACCCATTAAGGCAGGTCACAAACCAACTGATCAATTCTCTAGTTGCAGGCGACATCACTCGCCTCACAACTTACTACTTACATTCCCAATCAGTTGGTGATGTTACCTGACCAATCTTAATTGGTACACCTGATAGTTAATCACTATCTAATGCCCCTATTTTGTCAGCAACTCTGCCTGATGAGATCTTAAGCATTCATCCAGATAGATCCCTGACAGATCTGAACAGGAAAATATCCTAAAATCCCCAAACATAGTTACTCCAAAATCAGGGTCAACCAATTTCCAATTCACCTTACATTAGGGAATTATCCCCTAGTGATTTCTTGATAATCTAGTAGGATGGGAATATGGGAAAAAATCCCAACAAGTACTAAGTTAGTTTAAGGAGTGGATAGTAATAGATGATTAATAGATTCAATTATTAAACTTTGTGAGTGATAAAACAAGATATGAATTTAAGTATTTTTGATATACTAATATCCAATACTAGTCCCTTATTCTTAAATTGCTATCAGGGTTACAAATCAAACATATACTTTTATAAGCATATACTGATGGGTTCTATTTTTAACAGCTATCCTGGAGAACATAAAGAAATTAACTGAAAAGATAAATTATATGAACAAACTCATTTACTGTTACTTTTATTATTAAGCACAGCTTTTATATTTGCAGTAATGTAAATAGGACTGGTTGATGAATCCATTTCTTTATTGTATTAAAATTGCCAAAATGACATTGTTATTATCTATATATGGTATGCATTACCCCTCTGTTATTCTGGACACTTTCCCATTAAAGAAAGTTCACAATTTGATATCCCAAACTAGGCTAAATAAGTTTAATCCATAATAACAATCACAAATTTGTATCTAAATATCTTTATATTAACAATTAACTATATATTCCTATTATATACTATATTGCTCTCATATTTTAACCCTACATCCTATACTTATTATAGGGCTCAGTGTATATTTTTATAGATTGTAGATGTTATTTATTTTAATAATGAAATCTTACCACCACCACTCAGATTTACATGATCTTGTCTCTGCACAGACTAAACTTGGGACGGTATATCTGTACTGAAATCAACATACCTTGGGTACTCTTAGTTATAAACATATATAATTAATTTATTAATATGTTACTTATATATATATAACATGTTATCTTTAAATCTTTTTAGTCTAAAACATTAAATTATAATATTCACATTAATTAAGGAGTACTTTTTTTGTCTTTAGGGTTTGTGTTTTATCAGTTAATTATATTATATTAACCAAATCTTTGTAGTTTCTTTTTATAACTAGAATACCTCTCTTGCATAGATATATGGATAATACTTAGAAGCATAGCTAACATGAAAACTCTTAATGTATCTATAATATGAAGCAATAAAATTTAAAATTTTAACAATATATTTATAGAAAATTACGTATGTTATAATTCTGTAATATAAATATTAAGGTCACTGGTATAGATTAACAATCAAACATAGTTAAACTACTAAAATATCTTGTATTAGAAGGTGGAATGCAAATCAGTAAGGCGTACGACTACCAGCCTGAAGGTTGTGGGTTTGATCCCACCATTCACATATTGATTAAGATCCAGCTGTAGGTTCTTACTGACGGTTAGTAAGATTAACAACACAAACACCTTACCCATGACAAACAGAAAAATCTTTGTCTCAATATGGAAGTTTATTAAATTTTCTTCAATAGAGTTACCCATGTTTAGTATTTAGACCATACTTTTTTTCTTTACTTCATTGTGATAATGTTTGTCCTCAGATTGGCTTACCTTGAATTTATAAAAAACTTCATGTATTATAGATTTATATAAATATTTTAAAGGAATATTTTAAGGTTACTTATAAATACATGATTATGTATATATGAAAAATCTAATATGATTATTTTAAAAAGGGCTTTAATTTTAATGTATTTTGAAAAGGATAGCTAGTATAAGTAAAAAAAATATATCCTTTATAAAGGTTAGCTGATAATAAATATTATGTTAACGGATATTTTTTTAATCCCCAAGTTATTAAGTCTTTGTGGTGTAGTTGGTTATCACATCTGTCTAACACACAGAAGGTCTCCAGTTCGATTCTGGACAAAGACATTTTCATTTTAGAAAATGCTATCCTCCGGTTGAGAACATTTAGCATTATAAATTTTTTTACTAACAATTAAGCTAATTTATATTTTCCTTTTATATAATGTAAATAATCATAAAGAAAACGCTTATTAATTTGTCA